>JAZKJV010005828.1:602510-1205021 GCA_037367405.1 Ottelia alismoides
CAGCTTTACGACACCTCGCCAGATTCGTATGAGACCAGACATCAAAAACAAAACTATTATCTCATTCTGGAAATTAGATATATGTTATGAGTCAAAGTTGCCGAGATATGAATATCATAAATGCCTCATTGTGGAATTCTCCGAGCCTATTGCTTCTCTCAAGTGGGCTCGTGAGTACATTGAGGTGGAAATCTCACGCGGAGCATTCAATCGCATATGGTTGATTTCATTTTTTCAAATGATCGTTGAGGTAGATTCGGAGGAATTATTCAACGCCCTTGCTCACAACATTATCCATATGATTAATTGCTCATAGTTTTGTTCTACAAATGGTCTCCATCGTTTAGAGCCAAGAGGGTGGAAGAACTCTCATCCTAGTGGGATATAACCATTGTCTTACCTTTGCACCATTGTTATTCTTCTAACCTTGCTTGCAAGGTAGAGAAATCTGGGAATATAGTATACTATGAACTCCCCGACCTTTTCAAAAATTATGAGAACACAACGACCATCCACTACAAGAAATTGAAGATAATGCGAGCATGAATGTTGTCCCATTCGACTTGCATTACAATCCTAATGTAGTCGTATTGGGCATATGCAAATACAAGTAGTTAAAAAGCTTATGACCGCATATGCGGAGTCACAAAATCGATTACGACCAAATTGCAGTCATCTTGGTCTTGTAGTGTGCAAGCACAATAGTACCACATGCTATTATAGCTACTTCCAGTATATAAAAACACACCAAATACGACTAGATGGGAGACTACATGTAGTCGCATTTTTTTATACTAGAACAAAACAATTATTACCTGGTTTAGTTTCATGCTTCCCTCACGATTATCTAAACCTGCACAAGCATATAAAAATTTTACATGTATAAGAATACATTAATTCCATATAATCTACATTCAAACTCAAGCATCGCAAGAATATATACATTCACAATCAATAATTATAAGTATATCCACATTCACAATCAAGAATCACAAGGTGGTCCACAATCATCTACATCACAATATAATATATCGCAAGAACACTTTGAAGTAAGAACCATAATGTTAGTGACAAAGAGTCGTGAATACTAAAATATAAGTTACATAGTACTATACGCCGTCGAGTGTCAAATCCTTTACTTCTTCCATCGGTGTTGTTCCCCTTTTCTTTCCTCTACGACTTTGCCCCTCCCTCTCTACTATCTCCACCGCCTCGACATTCCTCTCACGGATTATGACTCCATGACGAACTGACTACTACGTCATGACCCTAGTTTGCTCGTAATCTTCATCATCATCGTCATCCTTGTCACTTTAATCATCTTTCTCATATTTAACAAGGGTCATCAAGCTATTTTTGAGATCCGGAATCTCCACAGTAGACGATTTTTCACCTTCTCACACATGGTTGAGTAATAAATCATAGGTAGGATCCTTATGATCACCATAATAAGAATCATGATTTATGTTTCAACTGTATATGATTAAAATGGGCTCTATAACGTTTGTGATTTCTTTATGATGAGGAAATTGATGGCTAGTGTTTATGCCTTAGTGCATGATGAATTGGAGATACTTATTCAGAGGATCCTAGTGTCCTGTCTTGCAGGGCATGGTGTCGGACAACTCAGATCCAACAATCGTTGTTTGATGCTTCTCTCAACTCTCGAATTATGAAGAATCAACTCAGTCAACAATGATCAAAACCCACAAATGTGCATGTGTAATAGATCATGCAAGTGTGAGTGATGAAATTTATTTAACTGAACATGAAATGTGTATAAGTCAAGCAGGTAGAGTGTCGTCCATAGGAGAAAACAAGGATAGGTCACAAAAATGAAACACAACTCAAAAAATCGAGCACAAAATTGTTGGTTTCACATCCTATTAGGTTTTTATGTATTTTTATTTTTTTATATTTTTTATTGGGTTTAATTTTACAAAAAAACAATTACTATGCAATAAATATATAATAATATATAGAGTAATATATATATGAGTGATAAATAAAGAGAGATAAAAATAATTCTTTTTTAAAATTTCTAATATGTTAAATAAAGTCAAAATGCATAAAATAACATATTTTTTTAATTTTTCTCTATTTACGGGATTTTTGGGGTATTTTTAATATTTTTTAAATTTTTAAAAATTAAAATTACCAAAATAAAAGAAATAAAAAATGTAAGAACTTCAAATGGTCAAAATAATATCTATCAGATTAGAAGGCGCCTAAACTTTTTTTCCTATACTGCAGACAAAACAAAGAAAATTTGAAGCTTTAGAACATATTTTTCTTTATTTTCTAAGATTTTATGACCTTTTACGGTTTTTTTTATATTTTGCAATTCTTATGATTATTGATATGCATTTTTTTATGATTCTGGATATGTGATAAAATATACTAAAATACACTAACCTTATTTTCTAGTAGTTTTTGGAGCTATATTTTAATTTTAGGATTTTATCAGTTGTGCCCCTCTAAAATCATGCAATTGAATTATCCGCCTCCCTTTTTGGGAATATCAGTAGTGCCCTCGACTTCTTGGGGATCTATCACTTGTGCCCCTCCGTTACTTTAATCATCACTGAGTCGAACTTAACCATGGTTTCTTCAAACCATGGTATTGTTAAGAAGTGTATAACCGTCCACCCATCTTCCTCCGCCACGTCATCTTCTTCCTCCCCCATCTTCTTCCTCTTCCTGCTCCCCAACTCATCCCTCCTCCACCTTGAGCTCTCCTACAACCTCCCTCGAGCCCCCTGTTGCGCCCACGTGCCTCCTCGCCTCCATCGTCGTCGTCCTCGTTCTCCTCTCCCCCTCTGCCCCCCGCACCTCCCTATCGGCCGCCCACACCTCACCTTCACCCCTGCTCGCCCTCTCCGCCCCCAGCACCTCCCTCCCTCCCCCTCCCCCCGCACGACCCTCTCTGCCCTCCGCATCTCCCCTCTGCCCCAGCTCGCCCTCTCCACCCACAGCTCCTCCCTTCACCCCCTCCCCCCCCCCCCCCCCCCCCCGAACCTCCCCCTCCACCCGATCAACGTCCCCTGCACCTCCCCTCTTCCCCCAACTCCCCTCTCTGCCCCATGCACCTCCCCCCTTCACCCCCCTGCACCTCCCCTCCACCCCCCGCAACTCCCCCCATCCCCCCCCCTCCGTCCTCCGCATCGTCGGGACTGAGATTCATTACAACAGGATTCAGAAACAAAGCTAGAATTAATTCATGTCCATTATGGTCGCAAATGGACTGTTACAAATCACAAATGGAAGATGAGTGATACACTGTGTGATTCTGCTTTAAAACCCATGATCATGATCAGGTACACTACATGACCGATGCATTCAACTCTAGATGTCAACTCCACCATAGTACGTGAAATCCAGAATCAGGAACATACTGGGGGCTGAGGAAGGAGATGGGAGTGAGGGGAGGAGGCGGTGGAGGAGGAGTAGGAGGTTGGGGAGGAGGAAGAGAAGGAGAGGAAGATGAAGATGATGGGGAGGAGGAGGGAAGATGGTGGGATGACTTTCCAACCCTTTTTTAAAATTAAATTCCTCTCGTGTCCCCAAAGTTAACGTCCGTTTACGATGTGTACGCACGACCACTAACTCGAGGGGCACAAGTGATATAACGCTAAGAAGTTGGGGGCACTACTAATTTTCAAAAAAAAGGGAGGGACATAACTAAAATAGCAAGATCTCGGAGGGGCACAACTGAAAAAAACCTTTAATTTTTATGATTTTTGTAAGTCAAAACTATAAAATATAGATAGTTTTGCACTTTTTAAATTAGGAAAATATTATAAATGCCTTAATAAAAATATATGTGATTTAATATAATATATGGTATTTAAAATAATATTCCTTGATTTTTTATAGTTAAGTAAACAACTAATACAATTAAAAACAAAACAAAATAAATAAATAATTAAACAATACATGGAACAATTTTAGCAAAAAAGCAAAGTCCAGTGGTCAAATGACAACTTTCTTAATTAAATTCACAATTTAAAAAGCACCCGAGAGGGGCATTTATGAAAATAGGCAATGGTCTAGGGGTATCAAAGCATATATCCCAATAAAATAAAACTTCAATTTAAATTGGCAGGGACCAAATTGTATTTCCAAAAGTATTTTTAGAATTTCAAAACAAGTCCAATAAACCCATAATAGTAATTATGCAAATGTTCCACATAACCCTCATATGGGACCCATGCGAGGTGATGTTTCTTGGACACAATAGCAAACAACATAAACCTAAGGGCCAAAACTCCAGAATATCCAAAATTTTTTGAACTATAATAGGTATTTATAGGAGACAAACAAAAATAACAAAATGCAGAAGAGAAATAGTGCAAAATATCATAATCCGCGTAGAGGGGAGCAACCGGGATCATTTCACTTAACATGTTTTGCTCATCCAACAGATGACACCCCATCGCATATGAAGGGCCGAGATCAACACCTATGCCTAATATGATGGTGGAGACAGCCTACAATCGAATGACGGATGATTAATCTGAGAGTATGTTCTTCATCAGACTATGTATGAGCCTTTTGGAAGAATTGATGAAGAACATCTCCTTGACGAGCTTCGATCCACGCTCCTGAGCGGCTCCAACCTCATCTCAAAGGGATGATGAGCTAGAAACCTTCTTGGGATGAAGCCGAGCTTACTGGTGGTCGGAAGATGATCTGGCACCCAAGAAATGGGTCCTGGAGATCGAAGAAGAAACTGGACCTGGATCTTCCTTTGTATGAACTAGAGACCCCTCAAATGGGGTCCTTTCGAGTAAAGACCTGATGGTTAGCACAAGGGACTAGAGGAAGAGCTTCCATGACTAAAAATTGGCAGGGGTGTCGTGGATGAAGAGAGCATAGGGTCTTCGGTGAAGGTGGGGGAGGGAGACCCGATAGACCCGATCTTTGCAAGATTAGGGTGAAGGAGGTGTTCTGAGGGATTAAGAAGTGATCACGGAGCTTATGAAGGCGGATGGAGTGACAAGACATGTGTATGTGATCAGAAATGAGTGTCGGATCTGCAAGCTCCGATGAGGTTCTATTTTTTTTTATTTTTAAGTGATTTTAAACAAATCAAAGTAAGCAAGAAAGAAATCTAAGCTACGACTACACTAATGAATGAAAAGCATATAAGAAAAGAGCAACTCACCAGAGAAAGAGTCTAGGAGCGGAGCTTCACTGGAAAGAGCTCTGGTGAGGGGAGGACACATCTCCTCCTCCTTTGTCATCACCCAAGAGCAGGTGTTCGACCTTCTTGTCATCAAGGCAGAGCTCCTAGAGGGCTCAAGTGGGTTAGAGATGGAAATAGGTGATCAACAAGCAAAGGAATATATCAGGACTTATTTATAATCTCCAGAAAAAGTGAACAAGTAACATAGGGTTTCAGCGTGATTGGCCAACAAAGATCACATCAAAATGATCTATGAAAATAAGGGTGATCCGATCTTCGGTTATCAAAAAGAAATCAGTCCCAAAGAAGTATCACATGAAAATTTGACAAAGACGGTTGTCTGACCAGGTTTGATAAATCACAGAGAGGAGGGGGTTGTTGACCTGAGGTCAACAGTCCAAGCCACACTATTGGGCATTATAGGCACAACACGTGGACAAAATGACAAAACAAAAAAGAAAAATAAAAGGACATTCAAATTAAAATAAAAAATGATTTTATTTAAATAAACTTAAATCATCAAATATGTTACATATTTAATAAACTAGTTTTTGTGATTTTTATTTATTTTTATCACTTTATTTTAAAATTTATTATTTTATTTACATTATTTTTATATTTACATTATATTTAAATACATATGTACATATTTTTATTTTATTTTTATTAAGTTATTTACGTAATTATATATATATTATTGGTACTTTATTGCCATATTTATCGATGTAACAAAGTGCGTTAATTATTTTAGTGAATCTTAATGATATTATTTTAGTTTTATTATGTAAATGTATTTTAACTATTATATACAAATTTACACACACACACACACACATATATATATATACATAAGAAGAAAATAAAAAGGGAAAATACAATGAATATTATATACAAGTAAATTGCACAATGAGGGTCCAAAAAGCCAACTTCTACATCTTATCTCCAAAATAAATGAATCTGTCTTCATTAAATTGATAGTTTAATTTTATGAACAATAATGGCGAGTTTGGTGAGTTTTGAGTTTGTATGAAGAGGATACTGAATTGGGATGTTTTCTTTAGAGCTTTTTATTATGAATGTCTCGGGCACACTGTGCATTATTTTTTCATGAAATCAATTTTGTAATTCTCTTTTTTGTGTACAATGTTCAGGTTCAAAGTTTATTGATTTATGGTATAAAAATATGAAGATAAAATAGGTCCCATAATGTATATATTGATAAAAATAATGAGGTTATTCTTTGCCGACTAAGTCACTGCTTGATATAGTTTCGGTGGTCAGAGTTAGTCAATATCTAAGATACTTCCTTTATTTTTCCTTTCTTTTATTTATTCCTTCATTTTAGGGCTTAGATACATGCATTTATATACACTATATCGGTGAATATACATATGTTAATTCTAGAATGTTATTGATATTTACATGTATTTATCAAGGCATTAAATCCTAAAATGTATGAATAAATGTGCATGAATAGCAATTCATCACTCCTCTATACTTGGCTTTGCTAGCCCCTTTAAAACACTTGTGATAATAAGTGCATGAAAAGAAAAGAAAAATAAAGAACCTAGAATGATAAAGATTTTTAAACATATCTTCATAAATCAAATTTTGGAGCTTAATTAGAACATTGGATTATTCATTTGTCAGAATCTTAATGGGAATAGGATTTAAAACTTAACAACCCTTAAGAACCACAATCCTCTATACAATTCTACTCAATAGACATATCACAATATGCCTTTTGATACACAAACTCTTATGAATATGAATCTTTCTTGTGTAGTGTCAGTTATATGTAGCTCCTCTCAGCTGAAGCGATAAAGAGATAGTCTTCTCCAACAAGGTAACCCTAATTATGCAGTCCAGCAACTCTCTCCTCGAGAAGCAGGGTATTCCCTTCTAAGTTCAAGTGCAACTGACTCAAGAAGAGGAGGTGGAGAAGAATGGATAGTAGCTTGGGATGCTTGACCAATGTAGCCAAAACTACTGGAAATCTGAGCATTTGCATTGGTCCATTTGCGACAGCCACGTTTAGGCATCACAAGTATTAGATAATTACAACGACCTAACATGAAATGCCACAAATAATGTAAAAAATTTACGCAGAGGCCATCTAACTGCCGCGACATAGCTTTTACCATAAATAAGTTAGCGACAATCGTTCTAATCGCCATGACTAATATGCCCTAATCCCAGAAGGAAATTACTTCCATCCCCCTTCCTCTTTCCCTTCCTTTCTCCCACCTACGACTCCCATCTCTCTAATCTCCTCCAATCTCTGTTGCCCTTCTCCCACCTCCTTCCAACGTCGCCCTCCTCCCACCTCCTCCACCCAACGTCGCCCTCCTCTCACCTCCTCCATCCTACTCCCTCCCTCTCTCTCGACTCCTCCTATCTCCCTTCTCCTAATGAATCTCGGATACATCATTATAAAATCAATCCATTTTTACTCTTGAATAAATAAATAAAACCCACCATTATATCGCTAATAATAAACTTTTATTATGTTGTATATATTATGTGAATATTTATAATCCATGTTTATTGTATTTAATACTAACATATTCTTTATTTTTCTCTTTTTTAAAAAAATCCCTAAAAAATTAGATTTAATATTATTTATATTTATCTTGTCTTTTAAAATAAATTAAAAATACAAAGAAAATATAAAACCCTTAAATTAAGTGTATTTAATTACTTAAAAATGCTTACAAAATTTGTGCTTTGTATAGTTGACATGTTTTGACTTTTTGGTCAACATGAAAGTTGCAGATCTCATCAAGATCTACATCTTTCATTTTTTGACTTTTTTAATCATCCTCTTAACTTTCTTTATTTTCCATATTTTTGAATAATTTGGTGCAACCACGTGGCTCCCTCCAGGTCTCCCATGTGCCGCTTCTTCTACCGCCATCAGGCCTTGCTCATCGCCCTTGGATCGCCCTTCCGTTGTCGCTATCACCACCGTCCATCTACCAATAGCTCTTAGCCGTCTGATGTGATCATTGGATCCCATTAGAACCACCTTTCCCCACCTTACCCTCAACCACTTAATCAGTCCCCATGCATCGCCTCTATGTCTTCTACGTCACCCCTTCATCTTCCACCATTAGATCACTTAGCGAACCATCATCTCCACTATACCTTAGCTCTACTCCATCAACCATTAGATCAGATCCCTGATCTGATACCCCTCATCACTTCACACCCCTATTTTAGCAGTTGGATCCCAACATTCAACGACCATAACCTTGTCGCCTACCTCCAGTTCACCCACTCCTGCTGTTACACCTCGTGACACTCCAGCCCCTTCCAATTCTAGCCACCACTCTGATCACTTCCCCTCGAATTAACGACACCACCACATAATTCCACGATTCGCCATCCTCGCCCAACCTTCATTGCTCTAATTCCCAAACCTTAGAGCCTTCATTCTCCTGCTTCAAAATGCCTTGCCATCGACTGTAATCGACCACCGCCACCTACAAATACCGCTCCTCTACCCCCTTATTACCTCCTCCACCATTTGACGTCCAAAAGCCCAACCTACATCGCCCCTCCAACGAAAGCAGAGGGCGATTTGGTGAGACAATGATGACCTCCTACCGTGATGTTGACCCAGGGCTACCCCAGTCGTGTCGCGGTACCTCCAGCAATCGCTAAGATCTTCGGCATTGCTGACCGGATTGGAGCAATGGTCTGAGCTTTGTGAGAATCTCAGCCCAAGCCGCATCGCTCCGCTATTCTTTCTCTCGATTCCTCCAAGAATGAGTTTTTTTACGTTTTCCTTCGTTTCTCCGATTTTATCCTGCGCACACATGCTAACCCACTTCACTGAGACCATGACCCAAGCTCTGTCTCGCATCCCCGATCTTCGAGACTCCATCTGACCATCCTATCCCTTCTCTAGGACCTCATTCTGCTCTACCCTTTTTCTTCTTAGGCATGCCTGAGGAGAACCCATCTAGGGCTTCGCCTCTCTTCACCAGTTCCCTCTGTTTATCTCACCAAACCCATTACACCATGTTGCAGCTATTCCTAATATTTAATGGCTAGAGCTACGCACCTTGCTCCGCTCTCAAGCTCTGCCTCCGATGACCACCCATTGCAGCGCCATTCCCGGAGCTCCCGTGCCTCCGCCTTTGTTGTTCCTTCATCGACAATGCTCCAAGAGTCTACCCTGAGCTCCAGTGCGGATGGAGGGCTGAGGCAGAGCTTCAAGTGCTTCGTCGGAACCCCAATAGCACCGTCACACAAATGATGGAGGAAGATAGACTTGAGCTACATGTGTCGTTGGATAGCACCCCTCTGGTGTCCATCCAAAGGCTCAAGGAGAGCCACGTCACCCGCACGACCCTCTGGGATCGAGCCCACTAATCCATACACGAAGCCACCCCTCGAAGAACTCGAGCCCTCCACATTCCATCTGAAGCTGCACAACCACCAAGCCGAGCCATCCCATGCCCCGCACATGAGGGGATGGGTCATTTGCAACGTCAGCCCTAGGGTATTCTAGATTTACTTTGATGTCCAAGCGTGCGTGCCTTACGTGTGCGGTAGGACAAATTACAGAACTATCCTATCAGGTTTCACAAATCACATAATTGCCCATGTGTTTCAGGAAAAATTATAAAGGGGCCCCTCCGACGTTCATTTATTGCGAAAATACCCCAGCATCATTTTTATGATTATTTATCTTTTTTCATGTCTTTATTACATATGTGTCCATGGTTTCATGCCTTAATATCTTGAGCATACGGACTTCGTTTTAGTTTTTTTCAGTGTCATTTTGTTTCTCTTTTCATCCTGTATCTTATGCATATTTAATTTAATGATTTGACACAAAATTAATATAGTGTCTACTGCTTCTCATTTTAAATTCCATAATTTATTCTTATTTCTGAATTTATCTCTGAATTAAATGCTTATTTGATGGCTCATTGATTTGATAATTTTAGGGCATATTTTACATTGTGGTTAGCATATTTAATTGTAGCATATCATACACATTGCATCTAAATTTAATTGCATAAAATAAAAATACCATGCATCGTATTCCTTTATCTTCGCAACATTTTATTTGCATGATATATTTTCATATCATTATATATTGTACATTTAAGTTTGCGTAAGAAGACCTAGATTTTTAATTTAATCGCTCAATACTTAAATAATAATTTTCGATGAATAAACTAGGAGGTTCACGTCTTAATATTCGACCTTGATAGACTTGGCAAGTAAAATTAATTGCCACGTATTCGAAGTTGCGATCTTTGCTGAATCGAGAATCATCTCCTATTCTACAATATTATCAACAATTAAAGAGATCAATTTCACATTCATGAAATGGCATTGTTGCCAGGGACGCGACTCATCCTATTCATTTATTGAATTTTTCTGCACTATTTTTAATGCGATTATTTTCTAAAATTAATGTCTTCACATTGTGTATAATTTGCATCATTTCTGATTTAATTTCTTGATATTTTTCTTGACATCTTCTTTTGTGGAAGGGCCCGTGAAGATAGGGGGCGCTCGATCTACATTGAGGTGTGGATTTGGGAGCTCCCGCTACGAGTAGCTGCAGAGGAAATTCAGGAGAATTTGAGGACTTGAATCATCATTTTGTTCATGCATTTAGTGTAAAAAGTGTATGCATTTCATTTCTAGCAGTCCTTGTCTGAGGGATTGCATGTGTAAAGAAAAAAAGGAAAAAAAGCGAAGATCACTCGATGATCTACCCCACTTACCCCCCGCACATATTTCCATCTCTATAAATCTATACCTCTACCCCCACACCCAATCTTTGTAGATCCACCCCCTCTAACCCTAGCCGAGCTCCAGTTCCCTAGCCTGAATTTCACATCTACATACTTAGGCTACTCTTCAATTTAAGTATAAGGGGAACCTTTTATAGTAACTGATCACTCACCTATGGTCTCCCCATCTTCATTGCATATCCAATACTCAGGCTATTGGCAACCTAAGTATAGATGGTACCCATGTCATACTTCCCACTTCTTGTCTTCTTATATTTTGGTCAGTTTGACCCAAGTATAGGAAGAATTTGAGTCTGTTCCGCTATATCATCTTGTATTTGACCTGAGCTATGGCTTCATATCACTTTGTACTATGAGTGTATAACAAAAGATAAGTATAGGGGGTATACCATATATATTTTATATACTTTAGACATATCTCATATTTTAAAATTTTTGGAACTTTTTTTCGGCTAAGGTTTTAGTATTCATGTGAACTGATTTTTGTAAATTTATTGTAAAAATATTTTTCAAAAAGTATAAGGGACTATCTATTTTGTAAATTCAATTAACTTGATTAAAAATTCCATAAAAATCTGAAAAATTAATATTTCCTTGAGCTGTGATTCTGAATACTGAGCTTAGAAATGAGTAGCCATTTATCAGTGAGGGAACCATGGTCTCCCTTAGTGGAGTAGGTGGTTAAAAGATAATGCAAATGGCACCATTCTGAAGTAATACCGATAGCCGTCTAACGGTTCGTACTTACACCCGTACTGGCTGGAAATGGATGCAACTATTCATATGAGCTTGGCTAGTCATTATTTCTCTTGGGATCAAAAAAATACCATAAAAATTAGAAAAACTCAAAAATCACAAAAATCCACTAACACTAGAATTGGTGTATACCTGACACATTCACTATCACTCAAGGCTTAAGGATTTGGGGACATTTAGTTTCTGAGATCTTGAGAGTATGAGTTAACATGCCTTAGTCATTATGGTTTTGAAACTTAATAATCCACAGTTCCCTATTTTGAAATATTTGAGCTCTATATTGCACTCTTCATCTCTACCTTCTAAAGAATATGATCTGCACAAGACTTTCACAACTACATGATTGATCAGTTGAGTTGTCACTTGAGGATCTAGGATTAGAGATTTGAGAGAGCCGATTTAATGATGCTCGAGGATGGGATGAAGTTAACGAAGGCTTCAAGAAACCTGAGTGTCAGCAAAACCATAGCTAGTATCTGAACAAGTTTTCATGCTATCGTTTGATATCAACCTATATGTCAGGGTGTGATGAAACCTAAATAAATTGTTGATCAGTGTGCACCAACTTTTGGTAAAGCAGCGGAGATACCCAAACAATGAAATGAATTTCAAGAGAAGTTCTCTCTTATAAAGAAAAGCTCTATCATTACAAATACAAATTCAAACGAGTTTCCACCAAAGGTGAGTGCTCCCAACCATTTCAAAGTGTCCACTTGTACCAAATGTTATTAGGACCAAGGGGCTAGGCTAGCACTAAAAAAGGGCTCTACATCGTATAGTGATACAAGTCTGGGTGTCAAAGAATCTTAGATACTTAAAAGAGACACACCCCAATGTGCTCCCAGAAAAACAAGTGCAGACGACTCTGAATTCTCTCGACAGACACTTTCATCAACAAACAAAAATATACTTGTGTTGAGTAATAAGGCAATCGAGAGGATCTTTGTTCCAATGTGAGGTAGAGAATAAAATGCACAATCTTATGCCCTCAGTCATCTGGCCATCCATCTACACTTTCAAGTCTACAAACTAATGAGATAGTGGATTGAAGCAAGAACCGAATTATTCCGTAATGTTGAGGATTAGGTCTATAGGAGAGTCTCTTGGACTAGAACCTTGTGTGACATTTCAATTCGACTCTCGTGAATGCAGTACAGTAAAAGTAATATGCTTATATTTTATGTACAAACAGAGAGTCTGATAATAAAAGAAGTTGGATTCCTTTTGTCTAGAGCATTGTTGAGCCCAGAATTTTAGGATCGCTTAAATTGAAGGTCTTTGATGAATTGTGCCTTGAATATTCAATCACTGTCAGGAATTAACCTGACTCCTTCATTCTTTAGATACTTGAAGACGAGCATAGTTTAATTATAGGGGTATGATGAATCTTAGATATATTATTATAAAATCAATTCATTATTCTCCTAACTTAAATAAATCAATACAAACTACCATTAAATCAATAATAAAAAGTTTTACTATGTTTTATATATCTTGTGTATATTTAACTATATTTTCTAACCATAATTTATTGTATTTAATACAAGCATTTTATTTTTTCACGTTTATTAGAAATCTCTACAAATTAGATTAGATATTGTATATATTTCTTATCTTTTAAAATAAATAAAAAATACAAAGAAAATAAAAAACCCTTAAATTAAGTGTTTTTAATTACCAGAAAATTCTTGCAAAAATTGCTTTTTGTATAGTTGAACTTTGATGACTTTTTGATCAACATGAAACTTGTAGATCTCATCAAGATCTACAACTTGATGTTTTACTTTTTATTAATTCATCCTCCAACTACTTATTTCTTAAATTTGTTTTCCCTATTTTTGAATAATTTGGTGCAACCACATGGTTCCCTCTGGGTCGCCCACCTTGCTACTTCCTCTGTGCACCACCCGACCTTGTTCTCTGCCCTTGGATGGCCCTTCCGATGTCTCTATCACCACTATCCATCTCCCGATAGCTCTCAACCGTTAGATGAGATCATTGGATCTCATTAGAGTTGCCCTTCCCCGCCTTAACCGCAACCACTTGATCGGTCATCGTCCATTGGCTCTACATGTTACACATCGTCCATTCATCCTTCACCATCAGATCACTCAGCCAACCATCATCTCCACCGTCCCTCTGTGCCGCTCCATCAATCATTAGACCAGATCCCTAATCTGACCCCCCTAGTCGCTTCATGGTCCAATCTTAGCCGTTTGATCTCACCATCCAAGTACCATCACCTAGTTGCTTCCCTCCAGTTCACCCCCTCCAGCCGTTACGCCTTGCGACACTCTAGACCATTCCAATTTTGGCCACCACTCTGATCGCCCTCCCCTCGAAGTAACGCCACAACCACATAACTCCATGATCCTCCATCCACGCCCAACCTTCATTGCTCTAGATCCCAAACCGTAGAGTCCTCATTTTCCCATTTCAAAATGCCTCGTTGTCGCCTATAACTGACCACTGCCACCTACAAATGCCGATCATCTGCCTGCTTGTCACCTCGTCTACCATTTTACCTGTAGAGGCCCAGCCTACCTCATCCCTTCGGTGATAGCGGATGGTGATTTGGCGAGGCAATGACGACCTACTACACCTGTGCTGACCCACGACTAACTCGATTGTGTCGCGATACCTCAGGCAACCGCTAAGCCCTTTGACATGGTTGGCCAGATTGGAGCAATGACCCGAGATTTGTGAGAAGCTCATTCCAAACCGCATCGCTCAGCTATTCTTCCTCTTGATTCCTCCATATATGGATTTTTTACATTTTCTTTGGTTTCTCCGATTTTATCCTGCATGCACATGCCATCCCACTTCACTCGGACCACGACCCAAGCTTCGCCTCACATCCCAGATCTCCGTGACTCCTTCTGACTCCCTCTCCCTTCTCCAGGACCTCCCTCCGCTCCACCCCTTATCTTCTCAGGCACGTCTGAGGAGAACCAATCCAAGGCTCCACCTCTCTTTGCCAGTTGCCCTCCGTTCATCTCACCAAACCTAGCATATCACCATGTTTCGGCTATTCCTAACATTATTTGCAGATATCTGTTCAATGGCCGAAGAAACACACCTTGCTCCAATCTCCATCTATACCTCTGATGAGAACTCATTGTAGCACCTTTCCCGGACATCTGGTGCCTCCTTCTCCATCATACCTTCATCAAAAATGCTTCAGGGGTCTTCCCTAAGATCCAGTGTAGACGGACGGGTGAGGCGGAGCTTCAAATGCTTAGTAGGAACCCCAAAAGCGCGGACACACGTACGTCGGAGGAAGACATACTTGAGCTACATGTGTCGTTGGATGGAACTCCTCCATGTCCATCCAATGGCTCAAGGAGAGCCATGTCGCTCGCACGACCCTCCAAGGTCGGGCCTACTGAGCCAAACAAAAAGCCACTTCTCGAAGCACCCAAGCTCTCCACATGCCATTTGAAGATGCAAAATCGCCGAGCTGATCCCCTTGAGTGCCTCAAACGTGAGGGGTTGGGTCATTTGCAGCGTCATCCATAGGGTTTTCTAGAATTACTTTGAGGTCCAAGCACATGTGCCTCATGTGCGTACCCAGATAAATTGTAGAACTATCTCGTCGGGTTTCACAAATCATAGAAATGCCCCCACGCATCATGAAAAATTATACACCTCTGACTTTCATTTATTGTGGAAATCACCCTCCAGGGGCATTTTTGTGATTATTTATCATTTTCTAATGTCTTTATTGCATCTATTCTTGTAGTTTTATTTCCTTAATATCTTGAGCATACTCCTTTTTAGTTGATTTTAGAATCATTTTATTTCTCTTTTCATTCTCTTTCTTATATCACATTTAGTTTCATGATTTGACATGAAATTAATATAGTTTCTACTACTTATCATTTTAAATGCCATAAAAAACTATATTGTACAATTCGTCTTCGAATTCAATTCTTATTCGAATACTCATTGATTTGATAATTTTACGGTATATCTGTACATTGTGGTTTGTATATTTATTTATAGCATATCATACACATTGCATTTCAATTTATATGCATAAAATCAAATAAAAAATACCATGCATCATATTCCTTTATCTTTGCAACATTTTATTTCCATGATAAATTTGCATATCATTCTGTATTGTGCATTTAAGTTTGCATATGAAGACCAAGATTTTGGATTTAATTGCTCCATAATTAAACAATAATTTTCAGTGAATAAACTTGGAGGCTTTTGTCCTTATGTTTGACCTTGGTAATCTTGCCAAGTAAAATTAATTGCCATATATTCGAAGTTGTAGTCTTTGCTGAATCGAAGTTGTGTTCATCACCTCCCTCCACCTCCTCCACTGACTTGCATCATCTTCAAACTCCTCCTCCCTCCGACTCGCAACATCGCCCAACTCCTCCTCCCTATGTTGGTCATCTTTCCGTCCCTCCCAACCTGCTACCTCCCGTCCCTCAACTCCCACTCCCTCCCATCGATTCACCTCATCTCTCCTCCTCCCTCTGACCGCCACCTCCCCACCTCCGCCTCCTCCTTGACCTCTAGGTCACCCTCCCCATCTCCATCTCCTCCCACAACCACCACTTCTCCGTGTGTCACCTCGACTGTACATCCTTCTCAAGATATCTCCACCACCTCCTCACCTCATATTCAAATGCACAAGTTTCAACATATACATTTTTCTTAATTTTAATTACATTGTGTTTTATTTATAAAATTTTGATTGTATGATTATTAATGTTGATGTCAATCTTTAAATCTAGTGAACATTACATAAGAATGTATGCATGATGTCATATGTGTTACATGAGTTTAACATCAATGACGAAACACAATAAATGAGGAATACTTTGTAGTTAGATATGTGTTACATGGGTTTCACATTAATTTCTAGTTAGATATTCAATAACACTAGAAATTAATTTTAGTAAGAAATCACACAAAATCATTCGCATACCATGTATCCCTTCGCACCGGGTGGCCTTGCACACCGGGAGGGGTGTGCTACACATTGAAAGATTTCACCACTTCCAAAGTGCTATACTTTTGTTTGTTTCACAAAGCTATTAGACACACTTCACGATGTGATCTCCCGATCCAATGGTCATGGATTTTGATGTGTGCAAGTGGAAGGCTTTTTCTTCTGCATGTTGGTTCTCAATAGGATATATATAATATATACGTACACTTATTAAATTAGAAACAATCTTAAGTTCACATTGCTTCCTTTCTCCCTCACAAACTAATCAATTACTTGTAAATACCTAGTCAACATGCATGATTAAGTATTATACATACATCTTGTAGATCCCATTTGTGGCATGTACTAATGAGGACACGAGGTATTCGTATAATCTTACATATATATTGCCTTTCCTTTGTTTTGGAGGTCCCATAATAAGGGGGTCCATAAAAACACAAAGCATAGTAACGAATCGTTTTCTACCTCACTTAAGAATAATATATTGTATTATAGGAAGGCAGAAAATGATCCATCAAAAACCACAATCTTTGAATGTTATGGAGAATTTTTACTTGGTAGGTCTACCAAGGTCGAACACGAGGACACGAGCCTCCTCTTCTATTTATCAGAAATTATTGATTAAATTCGACCGAGTATAATCGTAGATCTATGTCTACGTAATGTAGTCACAATGCACAACACAAAATGGCAAGATAAACAATGCAAACAAAATTGCCTAGAAATGATGAATGCGTTTTCTATTTTTATGTTATTAAAATGAGTTGCATGTGCAACAAAAATATGATATGCTATAAAAAATAGTTTTTTATAATTACTCCTTTAAAAATCATCAAACAAATGAGAAATAAATGATAGGCTAATTTCAGGAACAAATAATGCATTAAGATGTGTTAATGGCATTAAGAAATAAAGAGAAAGAGACACAATATATCTCAAAGTTTTGCATGTTTAATTAAGTTTCAAAACAAGGAATAAATGATAATATTAGATAGAGAATAAAATATGTGACAAAATGAATTTGAAATAAACCAAATCAGAGTTCATATGCTCAAGTTATGAAGTAAATAGTGCAAGAGCATAAAGGTAAGAAAATTATGAGGAATAAAATGGATAAATATGCAAATAGGTCGTTTGTAGGGGCATTTCTACATTTTTTGAAAGGCGGCGAGGCTTCTCTACAAATTATCTAGGCACGTATGTGATGAACATGTGCTTGAGAAGACCTATTTGCAATTCTAGGAAACTCAGAGGGGCTGGATGCAAATAGGCTTGTATGCACGCGTGTTATACATGTGTAGGCCAGGTTCGGACTTCAGCTAAGGGGAGGAGGGGGGGGGTTAGGTGGCCTGGGCCACGTGTATGAAACGGGGTGCTTCGGATGTGGTTCGTATCTGCCGAGCCTATAGGTTGTAAGGTGGGAAAGGGCCGCATGAGAGCCACCAGATCTGGATGATTGGACGATACCTGTAGTTTGAGGGTGCCTCCCTTGTACTTTGAAGTATGTTGGAGGTGGTTGGCTCTGATGAGTCGTCGGATGCTACTCCGCTGTCTTCCAGGCCTGTTGATGGTCCATACCATCCCCTGACCGTATGGCAAAGGTCATGGCTATGAAAGGGATCTCTAGATCTGATCAAAGTAGAAGAACAAGGCCTCGTCATCGGTGTTGGTTCTCAAGATTAGACCTCCTTCTGAAACTCCGATCAATGAAAGGGTCTTGTGCAAGACGTTAGATGATAGCCAAGGCACGTGTGAGTGAAGTTTGTGAGGGGAGCGGTGGGTTATTGGTGAAGAGAGGTAGAGCCCTAGTGGGTTCCTCCTCCTTACTGCTGTAGGAAGATGGCCGGAGTGGAGGGACATGTGGTAGAAGGGAGAAGGCGGTGTTGACCACTGGTGAAGGTATAGGTGGTCCGGTAAAGGTCTTGAAGTAGTGAATTGATAGGGAGAAAGTGTATGTGTTGAAATAAGAAGGAGAAGACAAGATAAAAAAATGAGGAAGAAGCTTACAAGAGACCCAATATGAACTCGGGTAAAGGTAAGGTTTGGACTGAGAATCAGGGCGATCCTTTTGGTTGTCATTCGTCATGCACAGTCGAAGCATGGAGCTCAAGCGGTGGCGGGGCAACCGCAACATGGCCAGCCGACCTTGGGTCAACACATGGGGTGGACCCATTGTCAGAGCTCAATTCATCCCCCCTATCGCAGGGAGGAGGATAGACCTATGGTTACCTCTGTGGAGTGGTGGACAAGGATGAAATGAGGCAGAGGGGGAGGATATATAGGTGGAGCTCTGACGTTATGAGTGGTGGGGGCGTAAGGTTCACGGTAGTAATGGTCGCGTGAAGGGTGGAGGAGTTAGGTCTACGATGACGGGTCTTTAGATCATGGAGAGGTGATGAGGAGTGGTGGCCAAAGAAAAAGGAAGGGGCGAGCTCTTGGTGAGTCGTAACGTTCAGTAGGGGAGATGTGGGAGGAAGACAATGAGGCTCCACAGTTGGATCATGTGATCTAACGGCTAACATTGAGGCATGAATGGGTGCACCATATCAAATCAGAAGATCTGATCGAGTGGTTGAGAGTTGAGCAGCTGCAGTGGGGCAGATGAGTTTGAGGTTGAATCCAATGGTGGAGGTAGTTCCAATGATGTGGAAGAGGATATTAGGGGGGGCTATAATGGAATTTGGGGAAGGATCCAAGGGTCGAGAGAAGTACGGAAGTCGACGGTTGTGATGGTGGCGGGTAGAATAAGATCGACAGCAAGGGAAGAGGCCGGGTAGCACGCGGAGAAGTGGACACATAGGCGGATCAGAGGGTGACACATGGCCCAATTAGATTATTTAGAATTTAGGAAAAAATAGAAAATAATAAAGAAATAAAAGGAAGAAGAATTACCAAAATGTGAAACCATGAAAGTTGTAGATCTCGAGGACTTCTACAAGTTTCATGTTGGGAAAAGAGTCAAATGAGGTCATATGTACAAGGAAATATTTTTGGGAGCATTTTTAATAGATAAAAAAACTGCTTTTAATTGGCTTCAAGATTTTTTTGTCTTTTTTATTTCTTTTTAACACCAAAAGAAATATCTACAATTTTTAATCTAATTTTAGGGAGTTTTTAATTGGGAATAAGTTAAGGAAAATTTAAGAAAATGAAATTGTTAATTTATAGACACAAATAAGGGTTAATTGTAGGAATATGGTTTATTGATAAAGATGCGGAACTAATTAAGATTTGCAATGAAGTACTTGCGCCTCAAGGATAATACGCGAGAGTAGAAATGATAAATCAAAGATTCGTCATCCCTCTATACTTAAACTACGCTCGTTCTCGAGCATCGAAAGAATGAAGGAGTAGGATTAATTCCTAACAATGCATGTGATTTTTCAAGGCTCAATTAATCAAAGACCCCAAATTTTAGTGATCAAACAATTCTAGGTTCAACAATGCTCTAGTCCGAAGGAATACAATTTCTCCAATTATCAGACTCTATGTTTTGTACATAAAATATATGAGATATGACATTTAGTGTACTATAATCATGAGAGTCGAATCGAGATGTCACCTAAGGTCCCAGTCCAGGAGACTCTCCTTTAGTCCTAATCCTCGATACATGGGAATAAGTCTTTTCTTGTGTTCAATCCATCATCTCATTAGTTTGTCAGACTTGAAATTGTAGATGGAAGACCAACTGATGGTGGGCATAGGATTGTGTATTTTCTTCTCTTCCTCACATTTGAACAAGGATCCTCTCGAGTGCCTTATTACTAAACGCATGTATATATTTGATTGTTTACTAGTGCATCCATCGAGAGTATTTGGAGTTGTCTGCACTTGTGTTCCAGGGAGTAGACAAAAATGTGCCTTTTTGGGTATCAAATGTACCTTCTACTCCTAGAGTCATAGCATTTACAATGCAGAGCCCTTTTTGGGTGCTAGCCCTATTTCGTCCTTCTAATTAGCTTTGGTCCAATTGGATACTTTGAAAAGGATAGGAGCACTTGCCTTTGATGTAAGCTCTTTGATTTTTTACTTTGAATTGAGAGAGCTTTTCAATATTTCTTTCTTTTCTTTTCTTTGTGGCTATCGCCACTGCTTTTACCAGGAGTTGGTGCACACTGATCAACAAATTATTCAGTATCATCACACCCTGGTACATAGGTCAATAACAAATGATAGCATGAGAACTTGTTCACATACTAGCTAGGGTTTGCTGACACTCAGGTTTCTTGAAGCTTTTATTGACTTTACCACATCCTCGAGCATCATTAGATTGTGTATAAACTCAAATCTTCAGTCCAGTCACTCAAGTGATAACTCAACTCATCTCATCAATCTTGTAGTTGTGGAATGATGTGGTGATCATATTCTATAGAAGGTAGAGATGAAGAGTGCAATATAGCGCTCAAATCTTTCAATCTTGGAAAGTGTGGATTATTAAGTCTTGAACCCTAATGACTAAGGGTGGTTAACTCAGACTCTCAAGACCTTAAAAATCGAGAGTACTTAAATCCTTAAGCCTTGAGTGATAGTGAATGTGTCAGGGATACACCTACTCCAAAGTTAGTAAAATTTTAATGATTTTTGAATTTTACATTTTTTATGGAATTTTTTAATCTTAAGAGAAATAATTACAGACCCAAGCTCATATGAATAGTTGAAACAATTTTCATCCAATAAGGGTGTAAGCACAAACCATTAGATGGCTACCAGTATTACTTCAAGACGATGCCATTCACATTGTCTTTTAACCGCTACACTGCTAAGGGAGACTGTAGTTGCCTCAACTTTGGAGAAGATTTTGAAAACATTTTCCAAACCATGTCACATAATATATAGATTTTCAAAATAAATTTCTAACGATTTTTCAAACGAATCAAATACCATTGAGTGATTTTTCAAACCAATTTAAAAACAATGTCACACAGTTATAAAATTTTTAAAGCACTTTACAAACATGTTTATGAAAATTAGTTCAAAAATACTTATAGCCTAGCCCTAAAAAGTTTCAAAATCTTTAATAAATGAGCTATGGCTAAAGTATATATACAATATAAATAGTATACCCCCTATACTTAACATTTGCTATGTCCTTGACGAGTCTATGATTCTCACTCTTTACTCTTTTATTTTAGCTCTTCTTTTTGGCAAAACCACATGTAAAGACCTGTAAATACAATAACTTAGCATTTTGCATGCCTTTCTTAATAATGCATAATTAGCATGTATTTTGCAAAAATAAAAGAATAAAGGAAAAAGAAAAAGAAGGATGTTCTTAGAATAAATACAAAGTGACCCAAACCACTAGAGAGGGTCAAGTCTTGATCTTATAGCAAAAGAAAATAAGTAGACAGAGATAGAGTTCACCATGCACTATACATATTAACTATACTTGTATATAATTTGTCTTTATTTATTTTAATAAAGAATTTTTTTATTCCTTTATACCCTTGTATATAGCTTTAATAATATTATAAAAATAAAATAAAATCAAAAAAATAAAATAAAAAAATAAAATCATCCAAACTTCGTACAAAATACACATGTACATATTGCATTCACTATTTATTTCACACCCTAAATAATTTATAAAAATATAATAAAAATTATTATATACTCCTAAATTTATATTGTAAAAAATAAAATATAAAATAAATGAATTTTTTAAAAATAGTAAAATCAAAATACTTGTACATAATACACAGGTATATTGTACTCGTATATAATACTATATATTGTATATACATTATTTTATTTTTCATAAAATTAATTAAAAATCAAAGAAAAATACTTTAATAAATAATAATGTTTTTTTATTTGATACATTTTTTATTTAAATTCATTTACTATTTTTAATCCTATTTTCTTTGTATTGTGTAAATCCTATTTTTTTTTTGGTCTAGTTGGGATTGTTGATCCTGGTCAACATCCCCTTCCAGACCGGGTCGGGCCGCATCCCTTTTGTCGAAGCTTTTTCTCCGATATTTCACACCCGAACCCGACCTCCTCCTGCCTTTATTCCTGCACCAAATTGAAGCCTCATGATACATAATCCTCACAAATCCCTAGGCACAACCAGATTTGCCTAGGGTTTCGCATATTGCGACCTTGGGCAGCCTATAAAACCTCTCTTCCAGCCTCCCAACACCTTAACTTGTCCCTCGTGCCACCACAGACCCTAAGCCACCTTCCTCATAGTGACAACAATTGGAGGAGTTCCT
Source organism: Ottelia alismoides (assembly GCA_037367405.1). Taxonomy (NCBI): domain Eukaryota; kingdom Viridiplantae; phylum Streptophyta; class Magnoliopsida; order Alismatales; family Hydrocharitaceae; genus Ottelia; species Ottelia alismoides. The sequence continues at coordinate 625,428 of JAZKJV010005828.1, forward strand.
TAGGACCATTCGGAGGTTCTTGGAGACTTGTTGCTCTTGACGTGGTCGGAGCTCCATCGTGTGAAGACTCCCAGCTAGCCGCAACTCAGTTGAGGCCAAGACCTCGATGCTCACCTTCTCCTGAAGCTCAGGAACCCATCCCGACCATCAGGTAGCTAACTTTTCCTCTGCAATTCCCCTTTCGATCCATCTTCCCCATTTTGCGTCGTTTCCTTCACCTCTGCTCTGACCAGCTGGTCGGAGCCCCATTTTCCCCCTTCGTCTGCATTGATTGAACCATCAACGTTCACCACACCTTCCAATGCAGCCTTTCCCCTTGAATCATGCTCATCATAATAGGATCAAGTCATCCACCGCGTCCGCCAGAGACCCAAAATCACATTACCCATCGATTCAAATGTTTGTTTGATTAAATAACCATCGTCGGAGCTTTGTCCTGAGCTTAGGATACCTTGCAGGCACTTACATGGATTTGGAGAACCATTTGGACTCCTAGCTGCTCTGGTAGAGCAGCTCCAGGCGAGCAACCACGGCCATGCTCATCCGACCATCATCGTCTCCATTGGAGACTCTCATTCGACGTGGACCACTTCCACGTTCCTGGTGGAGCCCTCAGATCTTTCATCGGAGCGTCAGATCCCCTCCAATGCTCGAGTGAAAGTCGCTGGAGGCGAGTTCTTGCAAACCTTTTCTCTCCCATTGGATGAGACCCTCCTATGCCATATAGTATCCTAGCTGCCCGACCGTGCATCCTTTTGGTCGTTGGATTGGAGCATCTAACGCATTTGCCCTGCACGTCCCAGATGTTCCCTACATCTTCAGATCTTGCAGTTGCGGTTGATCCGAGTTGTACGACACCTTCAGCTCCAACGCATGCCACGTGCAACTGCCCTAGGTATTTTTCACTTTCATCCCTACACATCATTGCTTTTATATTTAGTCCACTAAAAAAATGTAGTTAAATATATTTACAGTTTTGACCTCATAGTTTGTGGTATTTTAATCTTAGTCCTTCCAAAGCTGTCACATGTATACCCGCATGTTCTTTAAGGTTATTTGCATTTTGTATCTTGAACCTTTATGCTGCTATAATTTGAATTTTAAGTTTTAAATTTGCAATTATCACCCCATGAACCAGGATCACGTATAGAGGATATTTTGGTTGGATTATTTGCAGAGTTGCCCCAGGAGTTTTATTGTGTGTTATCATTTGTTCCTGGAACTTAATTAAATCATAAATTGGTCCATGTGAACTATGATTGATTACATGCTTTGTATTGTACTTAATAAATATTAAATTAACCTCAAATATTACATATAAATTACCATTAGCTCCTGCTTGTGTGTAATATTTACAGTATTTTTGGTGGTTGATTTATATGCATTTTCTATTTTTAAAAAATCAAAACGACGTAAAAGCATCCTTGTTTGCTTTATAAAAATCTTAAAAAATCAAAATATGCTTTAAAATTCAATAAGCATTTATGTATGTGTCTTTTTGCTTTCTTTACCTCCACTTTTCATTTTGTTCGAAAATTCACTATAAAAACCCTAAAATTACGAAACAACTAAAACTTATAAAAATCATATAAAATCAAAGAAAAATCCAAAAATTGCAATTTTAGTTTCTTTTTTTAGCTTTTCATCTCTATTTTATTATAAAATTAAACCAGGACCTTGGCACAATTTAGATATTTTTAATTTGCATTTTTTCCTGGATGTGCATTGTTTTGAACTTTAAGCCTTATTTTATTTTTATAAAATCACAAAAACATTAGAAAAATCTAGAAAAATTATTAAAAACACTTTAAAAATCATAAAAACCCAAAAATATTTTTACTTTGATTTTTCTGACAATTTTTATTATCTAGAAAAATCCAAAAAGATTGTTGTGTTTGTTTTATTTTATTTTTATGCTTGCCTTCATGTATTTAAAAATAAAAATTTGCAAAATTAAAAACCACTAAAAATATTTTATTTTATTTGAAATTTGACTACTTTGTTTTTTTCTCATGTTCATTTTGTTTGACCATGGTGGTTATACCATATAATAAAAATAGCGAACCACTTACATGTTTTGATTGTTTGATTTTCCTTGAGTGGTTTTATTTTATCGTTGAGTTATAAGTTGACGGAGGACAACGCCACTTCACATATTTTCCACCTTAGTCGATCTTGATTCTTTGCGCATCAGAATGGCACCGTTTCCGAGGAGCACGACTTAGTAGTCAGTTCTCAATTTTGCTTTATTTTCATATCTATTTGTTATAACTATCTCTGAAATCTCATTGTTTTGCTTTTTTGTGCTAGGAACCACCTTAGGGACATTTCGACTTTCTGTTGGAGGAGCTCGTACTCGAGGAGCAGAGAAAGAGAGAGAGAGTTATAACATATAAATAGTTTATTTTCGTAACATTTTATTATTGTAATAATTAGACTCTGAGACACTCTCTTTGGACTTAGTTTTCATTTTATGTTTCATCGAGTACTGGTGTACTCGTGGGACCTCACTGCAGTTTTTTGTGGTTTTGTTTTTATCGTATTTTATTTCTTTTTTATTCTCAAGGTTTTAGACCATAGACTTAGGAATTTCTGTTGATTGTGATGTAACTAGCTAAGGTCTACACCTAATTTCGTATTTGTTCCTATAGATCATAATTAGACTTAGCTAAAATAAAATTGAAAAAGTTAACATATTAGGATTAGAGACCACGTGTCGAGAGAGGTCGTATACAGCGCTGGAAGGACCCATTGTGGTGGGAAACGATCGACATTGAAGATCGGGCTCTGATCTTTCTTCCCGATAGTTAGCTATTTGTTCATCACAATTAATAGAAGTTGCTTGTCTAAGGCCGATTTTCTCGTGCATCATATACGTTGTTTATATCCTATCATTACTTTTATGCATGGATCACCCTTCATGTAGAGTGTTGGAGTCAATACTCATTTCTATCACTGTATGCATCATTGTGTTTAATCGCGCATCAGCTTTTTCAACACCCCCCCCTTATTTTATTGGACTCAAAATAACCAAGGAAATCAAAAAATTCGTTAGGCATTATCTTTTTTCAAAAAAATACCTAAAAAAGAGATAACCATATAAAATTGAGACTGTTAATGCAAACTTCACCCGAAAATACACTTTACCTAAAAATTCTTATGTTGGGGAGAGTCACTCCCTCATTGGTTGATTTATCAGCAGCGAGAGAGTGACCCGCACACTAGTTAGAGCGACGTTCGATTTTTCATCAGACTACTGGTCTTGTGGTTAGTTGTTCTCCAGAGAGGATTTCACCGGGTAGTCGGTAATCAATCCAGGACTTCCTTAGCATATTGAGCAGATCGGGTAGGCAGTAAACGATCTACACCCATACTGGCTGGGAAAACTAGCTGTGCGATTCGGCCAGTCTCGTGGGAGTATTGGACTCCTCACAGCTCGCTTAATAACTCTGATATATTGATTTGTCGCCTAAATAAAATTTGACAAGATTAACGACTGATCTTTCATGGACATCAGCTCGAGTGTTGAGTAGGTGAACTTAAGGTTTAACTTCTCATCTTATTTGCATTCTAGATCCAATCTTAATAAATCCCTAGATCACGATGATGGGCAGGAGGTCCCTTAAGCTACCTTTGACAACACCGCTTTCGAGCACTCCTCTCCATTCATCTAGGGCAGATTCAGAGAGCCCAGAACTTCTATTTGAACCTGAGTTCGCTACCACCCTATTTCCCCTTGACCACCCTTCTTTAGGTGCCAGAGCAGTGCCCAATACAGTTATTTGTTCACTTGATGGCACCTGAGTTGGGGTGTTTTGCCTTAGTAAAGACCCAAGAGATGGCCACTAGTGAGGGATGCATCGATGAGCAGCCACAGGGATCAACATATGTACTTGACCAGTCCGCCATCAACAATACACTATTAGCCTCCTTGGAGACCATGCAGCGACAGATCAGGGAACATGTAGCATTTATGGTCGAGGTATGACGAGACCTGATGTAGATGCGAATCGGCAGGGCAGAGCCTTAAAGACCATCCGTTGTAGAGATACTAGCAGCTAGAGGAGGAGACGGATGCCCAGATGACTTGTAGGAGCAAACCAGGCCTCCATGGACGATGAGGTTGTTGGACAACCCTAGTGCAACCCTCACACATATATGGATCCAGCTTTCGGAGATTGAGGGTGACTTTGAGCTTCGTCCCCAGACCATCCAGTTACTGCCCAAGTTCCATGGGCTTGCAATCGAGGAGACACAACTCCATCTGCAAGAATTTGAGATGATCTGCAGCATTGGCCACAACAGATTCGTGGACGAGGACACTATCAAGATGATTGCCTTCCCATTATCCTTAGATGATAGAGCAGCCTACTGAACGAAGCATTTGGCGCGGTATGTCACTACTTGGAGCGGCTCTAGACTGAGTACTTGAACAAGTACTATCCACTCTGTCGGACCAACGTGGCACGAGCTATGATCAACAATTTCACCACGATCCCAAACGAGCAGTTTCATGAGGCTTGGGATCGATTCAGAGAGCTCATTGACCGATGTCTAAATCATGAGATATCTAAGCCCAACCTTGTTCAGAGCTTCTTTTGTGGGATGAAACTGGAGCTGTAGGGGCTAGTAAACGCCTTATGCGGACGGTCCAATTTTGTAAAGGACAAGGACCAAGTCTGGGCCACCTACGAGGAGATGGCAGAAAATTACACGGTGATGTCCCAAACTTGGTTCTATACTTAGGGGAAGATCCTCCCACAGGAAATCTTATACCAGAGGATTGGATGCGTCGATGCTGGTCCTTCTACTTCATCTTCAGTAGCATAGGTCGAGTCCTCATACACTGACATAGGCATCATCAGTGAGAAGTTGGACAACATTGAGATCATTGAGAAGAAACAGTGCCAAGGCCTGACCCAGATTGATCAATTGGCACGGACGCTGAGTGACCTGAAGACTCAGATCATGTGTCTATAGGAGGCACAAACGGCTTCCCAGCCTCGTCTCAGGTCACGGGCTGATCCCAATAAAAGGTCTACCCAGCTATCTGCCACATGCTACTAGGTTCACCACATCCAGGCAGAGCCAGTCCAGTAGCTACTGCACTACCAGTAGCCACCATCATCGGACACTCGGATGGTGGTCTACCAACCGAATCATACCCTGGCAGTTCTTCCCCCGCTACACTTCAAGCAGTCAGAACCGTTAATGGAAGTTCACGTGATTTGGTACGACTGCTACCAACACCCGCCTAGGATCCGTCGTGATCACCCGGGTTTCCAGTGGACTACTGGAGATACCTCTTCCTAGTAGCAGCCTCCAGCTCCGGCAGGACAGACTAGCCAGCATCACCAACACCATCACTCCCAATAATATCCCCAGCAGGAGAGTCCTCATCCCTACATCAAAGACAATAGTGGTGGCAAACAAAACAGCCTCAATACTACTCCCAGCCTCCTCACTACCAGCATCAGCCTCAGCCTCATTACCAGCGAGGCAACCCGTCCGATTCTCATGGACCTGTCTATGAGAACCCAGCCCTTGGCGACCTCGCCCACTTACTGTGTGTCCACCAGGCATCCTTCCAATGAGAGATGGACAAGTTCCGGCAGTAGATGAGGGAGATTATCAAGGGCAAGGCTTCCATACCAGCTCAGATTGTACCTGACCCGAACAATCTGAAGAGTAAATCTGAGCAGGTACAGTTTATAGAGACTATCACTCCTAGTGATAGTTTGGGTAATATTTCTTCTTATGTATTTGATGTTTATTTTGTGACACTTAGGAGCGGTAGGATGCCATCCGGCGACGCCTCGTCTGAGCGACTACCCCATGGAGTTTTTGGAGCATCGGACGAGGATGGTAGTGGTGTTGATGCTGCTCATGATAATGATGCTAGTGCTGAAGCCACCAAGGATGCTGATAGAGTTAATGGTACTAAAGCCATCGTGATTCCAGTAGTAGACAGTGGTGCTAATGCCACCTGTATTCCAGTTGATTGGTCAGAGTGCGGTGCTGATGCCGCAAGATCAGATGATGTGGGTGGTACTGATGACACCAATTTACCTTCAATTGTGTTACCTCATTTTGTATCTCAGGACTGAAAAATACAAAAAATGGAAAGATAGAAAAGAACAGAAATATGAATAAAGGACAGGCTTATGTATCCACCGTGAGTTCATCAATTTTACATGATGATCTTAGTATGAATTCTAGTCTACATGCACTTGAGCCTATTCTTGACCCTCAGATTTCAGGAGAGGCTACAACCATCCCCTTCTCTCAAGCACTCCGCTTAAAGAAGGGGAATAAAATAGAAAATCCTAAAAGGAAACACCAATTAGAGTTTAGAGAGCAGATGATTGATCGATTCCAGATAAAGCTGACTCTACAGAGGGCACTAGAGAACAACCCCCTATTCCAGAAGAACTTGACAGAGAAGACCACCATCCGAAGGAAGAGGAGGAACCACAATGTAGAGATACATGTCCTGACTCATGCCACCTGGTTTGTGATTCAGAAATGATTGCCAGCCAAGAGACCCAATGCAAGAGATCCATATGTCAGATGCCATATCCTTGAGCAGTGTCTCAATTATACCCTATTAGGCAACGGGTCTTCTATTAACCTTCTTCTGACAACCTTACTCGACCGATTCGAGTTTGGCCCTCTTCGATGGAGTAGGATAGTCCTTCAGTTCGCTGATAGATCTATCAAAAGTCCGAAGGGGTTATTGAAGGATGTGGTCGTCACAATTCAGGACCTAAAATTCCCGTGGACATTGTTGTAGTGGACATGGAGATCCCTGAGTTTGTAACAGATACCACCATCATATTAAGATGGCCATTCTTTGCCACAAGTAAGGCAGTATCTGATCATGATAGTAGGAAGGTATACTTTCGCGCCGAGGGTGAAAGTATACAAATAGAGATTATTTAGGAAACCAGAGCGAAAGATTTAGCTTGCTCCAAGCAATCAAGTGATTCAGAGAAGATGACAAATGCAGAGTGAGACGTCCACCAGGAGTGCGATTTTGTGATCACAGATGTTGAGGCAGTTTGGTCAGACCCCATATCACGAGCTCTAGTCACGCCTTCAAATATTGCAAACTTACATATTTTGGTAGATGAGAGTGTGGAGAGCACACTCTTGGCACCGGACACATTTGAGGATGATGATAGTGGTCAGGATAGCGAAGCAGAGTATATTTCATGTTCTTTCGATTCAGATTCTTTGGATTCGGGCATTGATTGGGATTACTTTGATTATTTTTTGTCATGTCTGATTTCTTCAGAGTTGACAGCTAGGACAAAGAGCGAGACAACATAGATTACAGATACACCAGCACGGCTTCCTTCATCAGATTCAGAGATGCAGCGAGAGTTGTCTCCCACAGACCTGGTTGCCTTCACTCAAACATTTCAGAGATCAGATTTGCCAGCTCCCATATGTCCAAAACTGAAGACCTTGCTGCAGTCCATGAAGTATGGATTCCTTGCGGGTGAGCCAGAGATGTTCCCATTCATCATCTCAATGGATTTTACTGAATATCAATAATCTCGTCTAATGGAGGTTCTCGAAAGAAACCGCAAGGCGATTCGATGGAGCGTAGCTGATCTCCATGGGATAAGTCCGATCATGTGCTCCCACCACATTTATCTCGAAGAGGATGCCAAGTCGTCGTGTGTGTTCTAACGACAGCTGAACTCGAATCTTTAAGATGTGGTCATGAAGGAGATATCAAAGTGGTGGAGCGCCTATTTTATCTACCCCATCTCCGACTCCAAGTGGGTTTGTCCATTACATGTGGTACTCAAGAAGATGGACATCACTACAATTTTGAGCGAGTTTGGAGAGGAGACAGCTACCTGGGTACCCACTTTTTGGTGGGTCTGTGTGGACTACAGACGATTGATTCAAGCCACTAAGAAGGATCATTTCCTGCTGCCATTTATTGATTCGATTATCGAGAGGCCAGTTGGGAAGAGTCACTATTGTTTCCTTGACAAGTACTCGGGGTACAACCAGGTGGCCATAGCGCCTGAAGACAAGGACAAAACGACATTCACCAGACCGTTTGGGACGTATGCCTTTAGACAGATGCCCTTTGGTTTATGTAATGCCCCAGTACATTCCAAAGGTGCACGCTTTCCATCTTTTCAGACAAGGTGGGTGACTATTTAGAGGACTTCATGGATGACTTTTCAGTCTATGGAGATGGTTTCGATACTTGTCTTGACTGCCCAGTCCATATACTTCAACGCTATATAGAGTTCCATCTTGTATTATATTAGGAGAAGAGTCAATTCATTGTGACTTGGGGAATGGTGCTTGGCCAAATCTTCTCCAACAGAGGCATGTAGGTTGATCCGGCCAAGAAGGATATCATAAAAAAACTCAATCCACCGTCCAATTTACGACAGATACGGTCTTTTCTGGGGCATGTCGGTTTCTAACGATGATTCATTCAAGATTTCAGTCTTATTGCCCGATCGCTTACTGATTTGCAGAAAAAAGACACCGAGTTCATTGTAGATGATAAGTGTCTAGCGTCATTCGAGACTCTCAAGGGTCTAGTTGTCGAGGCTCCTGTGCTTCAGCCACCCGACTAATATCTCCCATTCGAGATCATGACGGATGCTTCTGATTTTTCCATAGGGACTGTGTTAGGATAGAGTAGGGATGGATTGCCTTATGCCATACACTACGCTAGGAGGGAGGGATTGACTTATGCCATAACTATGCTAGCTGGACTTTTGATGCCACTCAGTGGAATTATATTGTGACAGAGAAGGAGGTTGTAGGCGTAGTTATTGATTTGGGTAAGTTCAGATAGTATATTCTTGGATCTAGAGTGGCTATCTTTACAGACCACACTGCCATCTTATACCTTATGGCAAAGAAGGATGCCAAGCCATATTGACCGGATTGGATCTTTCTACTCGAGAAGTTTGATATTGAGATAAAGGATAAGCATGGAGTCAAGAAATGGTGGCGGATCACCTCTCTCGTTTAGAGAACCTTGAGGATTCAGATCAGATTGCACCTATTACAGAGGCCTTTTCAGACGAGGAGATTCTTTCTATCACCTCGCTCCATGGTACGCTGACATTGTAACCTCTCTAGTTGCCAAGAAACTTCCACAAGTTTGGCCCAGACAACGACTTAATACTTTCCTTATGAAGGCCAAGTCATACCATTGGGAGGATCCCACCCTTATCATCAAGTGGGGTTAGTGTCTGGTGTCGGTGCTTTTCTCAGGAGGAGCACCACAACGTCCTCACATATTGTCACAAGCTTGAGAAAAGAGTACATCATTCTGGGAGGAGGACAACACAGAAAGTACTCCAATCCAGCCAATGGTAGCCAATCGTCTTCACAGATTCTGATGACTTTGTGAAGATGTGTACTAACTGTCAGAGTATGGGCACTTGCGGACAACGTGATATGATGCCAATGCAACTCATTCACTTCTGTGAGGTTTTTGATGCATGGGGCATCGATTTCATGGGTCCATTCCCTAAGAGTCAAGGATTCGAGTACATTCTGCTTGTTGTAGATTATGTGAGTCGTTGGATTGAGGCCATCCCCTCCCGAACCGCAAATGGTAAGACCGTTTGTAGATTTTTCAGGAAGATATCATTTCACGGTTCGGGGAACCTAGAGTTTTGATATTTGACCGAGGGACTCACTTTATCAATGACAAGGAAAGGGTCTTTGCTAACGAGTTCAACATTGACCATCATTTTGCCACTCCATATCACCCTCAGACCAATTGTCTTACTGAAGTATCGAACATGAGATCAAGACGATAATGCAGAAGGTTGTCTGTCCAAACCGAAAGGATTGGTCACCTCTTTTGGACTCGATCTTGTGTTAATATTGGACATCTTTCAAGACACCTTTGGGTACATCTCCCTTTCATCTCGTTTATGGAAAGCCATGCCATTTATTTGCAGAGATCATGCAAAAGTCACTATGGGCAGTCCCTGAGTTATTATTGGATCCCAAGAGTATAGGATATCAGAGGGATGCAAAGTTGGCAGCACTTGAGGAGATGAGAGATACAACGATTTCGAGTAGCGTACAATACAAGGAGAGAGTGGAGATATGGCATGATTCTCATATCAACCATAAATAGTTTGAGACAAACCAGAGAGTATGGCTATTCGATGCTAGGTTAATATTATTTCTAGGGAAACTACAAAGCAAATGGAAGGGACCTTACTTGGTCCGAAAGGTGCACGACAACGAAAGCATTGATATATCTGAGTTATCATCTGAATCCATCTTTTGAGCTAATAATCAGCGCCTGAAGCCATATCTTGATCATGATTCGGTGATCGTTGACGTTGCCCCTATTCATTTTGCATGATATGTGGACTTTGACTCACATCATTTGCATCTCATGCCTAATTATCACTTCTCTTCCACAACTACATAGATTCAGTTGTCCATATCACACATTCTTTTTGTCTAATACCCCATTTTCATTTTATGATTATGCTATACTTAGGGTGTGCTTACAATAAGTATGGGGGGTATCATACTTGTGATTATTCATTTGATTCTTTTTACCTATGTTTTCCTGCCTATACTTGGGGATGTTTTACCCTAAGTATAGGGGAGGGGAATCTTGTACATCCTGACCCTCGGTTTTCCCTTGTGTACATACTTATATACTTAGGATTTCTTGATCCTAAGTATAGGGGGATCACCGACCTTTATTCATTACATTCATTTATTCTTTGTTGTACTATTGCCTTCTTTTCACTTCCCAATACTCAGCACGAGTTATATCTTCCTTTCATCGCTCTTTGATCATTCTGAGGACATTGTTCGAGCTAAGTATAGGGGGGTGTCGTATAAATTGTACATATACTTTAGACATAATTCATACTTTGTGTTTGTATTAATAAAGTAATATTTTCTAAAAATCACAAAACTAAAAATCACAACAAAAATAAATATTTTTGTTGTACATGATTGTTTGTAAATAGCTTTTGTAAAAACTATTTTTGTACAAATATTTGTAAAATGTTTTAATTGTAAAATGCTTTTATGAAAATTATGTATATAGTACAAAATTGTTGAAAAATGTTTTGAAAATAAAAATTTTGCAAAAATGTTTGTAAATGTTTGTTTATATTTTGCAAAAGTTCACCTTTTTCCTCGCGTTCAAAAATTTTCATAAAATTTGCATATTCTGGAAAATTGCACAAAAAGGGATTTGTACATATTTGCATGTATATTCTTTTGAATCATAGTTGACATTTAAACTAGTCTGAAATTAAAATTGGAAAATGGAGCTTGGTTAAGACCTCAATCCACCTACCTTCAGAGGAACCCTATAGGATTTGGGTTTAAGACTTCTCAGGTCCATAGTGATTTAATTCTTGAGTCCACTAGCTATGTTCACATGTAATCTTGATGAGCCAAAGTAGAACACTTAACAACGCACGCATGACTCTCAGAGACAATGGCTTGACTTGGGCATGCACCTTACACATAGCTCAACATGGATGAGGTGGTGAGGAGGCAAAATTATTTGGCTTGGGGTAGCATACAAGGGTAGTACTTCTAGGCGGAACCTCTCGTCTTCCTCTAGGTAGAGATGTGCATCTCAACATGATCTAGTGGCAATGAGGTCTAAAGATAATAGTCTTTGGGTTGCAATAATGCTTCAAAAGAGGGATAGTCTACTGGCTCAAGAGGAAAAACTCCTTATGTACACGCTGCACCATGTAAATATGTATATATGCACATAAAAAAAAAGTTTGTAAAATCAAAAAAAAAAACTACAAAAAGGTGGACAGACCTTTTTGAAAATAAAATGCATGCTGGGGTGTATATAGTGAATAAGCAAAGCTTATGTATTCCACCTTCTCATCTCATGGAAGCTTGAAGCTGGAGACATAGCTACATTAGTTAATATCCAAGGGATACGTGGCTACACTGGTCACGATCCATTCTCTTTTTTCCCCTCTTCTTGAGCTGGTTGAACCTGAACTTCTAGGGGAATACCCCGCTCCATGAGGAAAGAGCTGCTAGACGGGGGAATTAGAGTTACCTTGTTGAGGGAGATTGTTTCTTTGTCATTTCTGAGGTGGCGAGCTACATATCACATACAAGGTACAGGAAAGATTCATAGTCATTAGAGTTTGCGTATGTAGACCTATTCTGACCTTATTTATTGAGGAGTCTTGACCATAAAATTGTGGAACTTAGAGGCAGTTGAGTCTTGAACATATTTCCCAATAAGGTTCCGTCAAACTAATAATCATAAGGTCTGACTGAGCTCCATTCTCCAATTTAGTAAAGATAAGTTTTATAATCTACCTTGATTCGTGTTCTTTTTTTTTCTTTTTCTTTTCACTTTTTTTTCAAATAAGTATTTGCTAAGTGACTAGTAAAGGAAAAGTAGAGAGGGTGATGAATCCATGATTCTCACTCTTTATTCTTTTATTCTGGCTATGCTTTTTGGCAAAACTACAAGTAAATACCTGTAAATACAATAACTTAGCATTTTACATGCCTTTCTTAAAATGCACAATTAGCATGTATTTTGAAAAAATAAAACAATAAGGAAAAAGAAAAAGAAGGATGTATTTAGAATAAATACAGAGTGACCCAAACTCCAAGATAAGGTCATGTCTTTACCTGATCGCAAAAGAAAATAAGTAGAGAGAGATATGGTTCACTATGCATTGTACATATCACATATACTTTTATATAATATGTGTTTATTTATTTATAATAAAATAAAATTATTTTATCCTTTACACCATTGTATATAGCTTTAATAATATTATAAAAATAAAATAAAAATCAGAAAAATAGAATAAAAATAAAAATAAAATCATCCATCCTTTGTACAAAATACACATGTACATATTGCATTCACTATTTATTTCTCACCATTAAATCATTTGTTAAAACAAAATAAAAAATATTTATATTCCTAGAATTATGTTGTCGATAAATAAAATATAGAATAAATTTATTTTTGTAAAAATAATGAAATAAAAATACTTATACGTAATACACACGTATATTATACCTCTATATAATAACATATATTGTATATACATCATTTTCTTTTTATAAAAATAATTAAAAATCACATAAAAACAGTTTAATAAATAATAATCATTTTTTATTTTATACATTTTTTTGATTTAAGTTCATTTACTATTTTTAATCATATTTTGTTTGAATTTTGTAAATCCTATTTTCTTATTGGTCTAGCTGGGATTGTTTACCTTGTTCAGCGTCCCCTTCCAGACCGGGTCGGGTCGCATCCCTTTTCCTGGAGCTTTTTCTTCAATTTTTCACGCCCGAACCCACCTCCTCCTACCTTGATTCCTGTGCCCGATTGAAGCCTCATTATCCATGATCCTCACGGATCCCTAGGTGTAGCCGGATCTTCCTAGGGTTCTGAGTATCACCCCGATCTTCATGGAATAGGGGCAGCCTGTAAAATCTCTCTTCCAGTCTCCGCAGCACCTCATCTCATCCCTCGTGCCACCACAGATCCTGAGCCACCTTCTTCATAGCGATCGTCGTTGTAGGAGTGACTTAGGACAATCTAGAGGTGCCTTGAGACTCGTAGCTCACGATGTGGCCGGAGCTCCATCGTGTGAAGCCTCCCAACCAACCACAGCTCGATTGAGGCCAAGACTTGGATGCTCACCTTTGCGTGAAGCTCATGAACCCATCCGGACCTTCAGGTATTTATCTTTTTTCTGCATTTCCCCTTTCGATCCATCTTTTCCATTTCGCATCGTCGGTGTCACCTCTGCTTCGACGAGTTGTTCGGAGTCCCGTTACCCCCCTTTGTCTGCATTGATCAATCCATCGATGTTCACCACACCTTCCGACCTAGCCTTTCCCCTTTAATCCAACTCATCGGGGTAGGATCAAGTCCGGTCTCCATCCCCCATGTCTGCTGGAGACCCAAATCCCCATTCCCCATCGCTTCATTTGTTTGTTTGCTCAAATAACCATCGCCGGAGCTTCATCCCGAGCTTAGGATACCTTGTAGGCATTTTCGTGTATCTGGAGCACCATTGGGACTCCTAGGGCTCAAGCGGTGGAGATTTAAGCAAGTAGCCACCTCCATGATCATCCGGCCATCATCGCCTCCATCGGAGCCCCTCGTTCTACGTGGACCACTTCCACGTTCCAACAGGGGCCCTCAGATCTTTCAACGGAGCGTCATATCCCCTCCGATGCTCGGTTGAAAGTCACTAGAGGCAAGTTCTTGCAGACCTACTCTCGCCGGTGTATCCTTATCCAGTATTCTATTATAATTTGAATGTTGGGTTTTTAAATTTTCAATTATGCCCTTGTGAACCTAGATCACGTGTAGTGCACGTTTTGGCTGGATTATTTGCAGAATTGCCCTTGAACTTTTATTATGTGTTATCATTAGTTCATGGAACTTAATTAACTTGTGAATTGGTCCTTGTGAACTGTGACTAATTACATGTTTTCTATTGGGCTTAATAAATATTAAATTAACCCCAAAATTACATAAAAATTACCATTGGCTCTTGTTAGTGTGTAATATTCACTGTAATTTTGGTGGGTTGATTTATTTGCATTTTCTATTTTTAAAAATTCAAAAAACCGTAAAAACGTCCTTGTTTGCCTTATAAAAATCTTTAAAATTCGAAAAATGCTTTGAAATGTCCATAAAAATTTCGTAATGCGCCATTTTGCTTACTTTTCCTCCTCTTTTAATTTTGTTCAAAAATTCACTATAAAAACCCTAAAAAGTACAAAACAACTAAAAATTATAAAAATCATATAAAATCAATGAAAATTCCAAAAATTCCAATTTCAAATTCAATTTTTAGCTTTTAATATCCATTTTATTATAAAATTTCTAGCTAGGACCTAGTGCACTTTAGATATTTTTAATTTGCAATTTGGTACTGGTTGTGCACTATTTTGAACTTTGAGCCTTATTTGATTTTTATAAAATCACAAAAAACCTCAGAAAATCTAGACAAATTATCAGAAACACTTCTAAAATCAGAAAACCCAAAAAAATTTTTATTTAATTTTCTACTATTTTTGGTAATTTAGAAAAATCCAAAAAAATCGTTGTGTTTGTTTTCTTTTATTTTTGTGCTTGTCTTCCTTTATTCAAAGATTAAAATTTTGTAAAATTTAAAACCACTAAATAATATTTTATTTTATTGGAAATTTGACTACTTCGTATTTTTCTCGTGCTCCTTGTGTTCTACCCTAGTGGCTATACCATGAAATAAAAAATAGCGAACCCCTTACACGTTCTGATTGTTTAATTTTCCTTGAGTGGTTTTATTTTCTCGTTGATTTATCGGATTGATTGAGGACAATGACACTTCACATATTTTCCACCTTAGTAGATCTTGATTCTTCGCTCATCAGTCCTCATAGCACAAAGTGATATAAAGCCATAACTCCGTATAAAATACAAGGTGATATAACAAAACTGTCTCGGATGTCCCCCCAACAATTCAGTTAAAATAACATAAGTATGAGAAGAACTGGAGGAGGGAGGAAAATACTTGACTCGGGTCCCCTTGTACTTAGGTTGTTAATAGGCTTATTGGATCAGCATTAAGGGTGCAGGGACTCGTGTTGAATAGTTATTAGCTGTACAAGGTTTCCCCTATACATAGGCTGAGGAGTAGCCTAAGTATTTGGATGTGGAATTAGGAAGGGGAACCTGGGTTAGTCAGGGTTAGAGATGGAGTGGATCTATAGAGACGAATGAATTTGCGGAGATGGGGTGGGGTGGATCATCTAGGATTATAGGAGGGGTGAGGTGAATGGTCATGCAAGACTCAATCATTCAAGTAATATCCAAGATTCACCAACACTTACATGAGGACCATGAATGTTCGGTCATATTTATCTTATCTATTTTTTCGATGATCATCCAAAATTGAAGTCCAATACGCAGTTTGAGGGCTAGGTTTCGGGCACTATCCTAGGGAAACATCCTCACCTCTCATTAATCAATCACAAGCTGCATACAATGATGGTATTACTGTCCAATAATAAAAGGTTGTTTTTATTCCATTTACTTTGATAAGCGTACATTACAGTCATGATTTTAAATTGAGGTTATTAATGTATTAATATAAGAGAACAAAATAAGCAATCATCGTCTAATCGACCCTTCCCAATTTCCTATAATAACCTAAGTGATGAATCAGGGAAAGATCGAGAAAAAATGATGCATTCATGAAAATCATGATGCATGCTTTATAGAGAAACTAACAATGTCTCCAACAATCTCCATGCATGTGTAATATTGTATTTAAAATATAACGCTATATCCATGGAAGTCGAAGAAAACACAAGCTAAACATGCTTCTATTAGTGGGAAAGAATTCAACTAGTTTGGTTAAGTGAAGAGATGTATGTGCATTTCGTGAATTATGTGTGTCTTAACCAACAAAGCAAGCACACGTGATAGGAAAATGAAAGAGCTTTGAGAGACGTGTACCTATCCCTAGGTCAACTCTCAAGTGAGCCTCACCCGAATTAGGGATGAAATGACTTCACACACCACATGCAATGTCCAAGTTCAACTCACATATGTGAGCCCTCGAACGAGAACCACTAGAAATGAAAATACTACACTTATATACAAAATAAAATACATGAACAAAACATTAATTAAATTCCTTATTTTCTCTCACATCTCATCAGCAGCTCCTCGCAGTGGGAACTCCCAACTCCATACCCCCATGTAGATTGAGTGTCCTCCATCTTCATGGGCCCTACCACAAAAGAAAATGTCAGGAAAAATAACAAGAATTTTAGTCAAGAATAATGAAAAAACAAACAAGAGTGATGAGTATGTTATTCATCACTCTAAAAGTTGAAAATAGAAATTCCTTCTTGAATAATTAGTTGCATTTTTCCATTTATTCTGCATTGTTACTATTCATGCACTTTAAAATGTTTTCTACATTTCAACATGCATATTTGCAATAAGTAAGAAACCAACCTCCCTTGTAAATCTCAAATATATTATATCATATTTATATTTATTTTTCACTAAATCATAATTGAATAAAAACAACTCTATAGTGTATGTATTATTAACACTAATAAATGAAAATACCAAAAAAATACTAACTTGTAAAATTGATCAATAAAATCCAAATCATAGTTTGAGACTAAAAGCCTTTAAACATGAATATCTCTCTCCTACAGTATCCTATGTACTCACTTAAGAATTAATGTACATTTAATTACCTTCAAAATAAGACAAAATTCAAAAGAATCGGAGTTCATATGTGAAACTTGTATTTTTGGCCCCTCATTGTATATTGTACATATGTCCCCTTTATCTTTTTTATTTTCTTATCTATTAAAAAAATAGTTTAAGTTGCAAAATTTTAGTTTATATTTTCTTTGATTTATTTTGATTTCTACACAATTTAAAAATGATAAAAAAATCACAAAACACAAAAGTACAATATTTTATATCAATAGGATGCCACCAAAAATACTTTTTTGTATAGATGATTTATCTTGATTTTGGGTACTTCACAAAAGATATAGATCTCGTCGAGAGAGCAACTTTCATGTTGACCACTTTTTAATTTGACCTCTATTGTTATTTCTTTTTTTCTTTACTTTAATTTTTGAAATTTTAAGGAGTGATACGTGGCAGCTCCTAAAGCATCCACGTACCACCTCCTTTTTTTGTTATTAATTTTATTTTATAATTTTTTTTAATTTTTGTGTCTGATTATTTTATTTTATCTTATTATTGTTATTTATTTTATTTATATCATTACTATTTTAATTAATCAGCTTATTTATTTATTTTCTTATATTTATTTATTTATTTTATTTACCAATTTATTTATTTAAATAAATTATCTTTTATTTAATTTAATTTAATTTTTATTATTTATATCTCCCTGCCATGTGGTCGTGCCCTAACATGCTACATGTTCTTTCCTTCCCCCATGTAGACTCGCTCCTACATCCCTTGCGCGCAACCGACGGTCTCTTAACTGCCAATCACACATGACCTCTTCCCACCTCCGCACCCGATCTCTACAACCACCTACATCACTTGCTCCCTCTCTCTCCTCTCCTTCCACGATCCCTCAACCACCGCCGCCTCGCGTGATGATGCATCCAACAACCCAACAAAAAGCCGTTGCTCCTCCCATTGTTCTTCATCCACCAGTAGAGAATCTCCGGCCACCAAGCTTTGACCATCTGCTAGTGATAGAAGCAGAGGTGTGCCTTGAGGGGACTATGACCTCTAGTGACCTCGACGAGATCCAAAGTACTTCGAGCACTACTACATACACAACGAGCTTTCACACAGCTTCATGGAGGTCACTGCTCCACTTGAGTTGATCATCAGCCAAGGATCTTTGCAGCCTCAGGCCTCCCCTCCGACGAATCTTATTGTTTTCTCCATTCTTCTCCTCATGCTCCTTCCTTTTTTGCTCTTTCTTTATTCCTTCGCATCCACAATTCTTGAGGGAGAGGACCACATGCTTAAATCCTCACCTCGTTGATAGCTCGACAGGGAGTTCTTGAGCGACGACGGCCCGATGCAAGATCCATGGAGATCTCCTCCACGCCATGAGCTCCAAAGTTTGTGAAGATTCGATGTGTTCGCCTATAGCTTGAGGCCACAAACTGGGTTGAGCTTAGCTCATCACGCCCTTCGGCACACTCCTCTTTCTCCTTTTTCTTCCTATGTGTTTCTCTTCCATCTTCCACTTCTGCTTCTTCACCTTCCGATGTCCATCGCTCTCAACCTTTTCTTCTCCTTTTCCACTTCATGCTTTTGACCTATCCGCTCACATATCGTCACTCACACGCTGTCATATCCCTCTTCGTCAACCACCACCCTTCGCCATCGGGGTGCACTATACTTGCGGTCCACCTCTGCCAACCTCGTGCTCCGTGCACTCTTCCGCAGCAAACTGCCCTCAACAACTGCCCCCTCGTGGACCCTGCTCTGGCTTGTCAACAAGATCCTCTGACCAGAGCTCCCGCTCATCCTCTTTCCACAAGTCATCGCATGCCTATCTGCCAATGAGAGAACATGAGCTTCAGCCCTAGGGAAGAGCTAGCGACAGTGACCTTTCCTCTATCGAAACGATGACGAGCATCTCCCATGCGACGTGATCTAAGGAGGATCTAGACCTCCTTGTTGTAGTAGCCCAGGCTTGCAGCCATGCTTCAAGGTCGACCTTCACTCGACCTTTGGAGGAAATAATTGGAGCTACACCGCTACGCTTCTTCCCACTAGCGACCCTCATCCAAGTAATGAATTCTACTTTTCTTCCTCCGTCTTTCTTTTCTGTCTTTTTCTTCTTCTTTTATTCCAGTTCTTCCTATTCTTCTACTCTTTCAACTTTCCCCGAATCGCAACTCCTCTTAGATAAAATCCCCAATTTAATCGACAACGACCATCTCTCCATCATTGCACCCCTCCATCATCTTGTCTAACCTTCCACAACATATCACTGACTCAACTACTTCCCGACCAACGAAGCCTTTGCTCATCGTCCCTCGCAACAGCTACGATCCATAGTTGCCATGCCAATGGACCACAACATCAGCCACCAGATGCCTCTACATCCTCTACCAACTCATCCGTTCGTTCGCCTCTCCACTGAGCAGGGCATCATCATCTCCATTGCCTTTGCCCAGTTACAACTATTGTCCTCCCACTTCGGCAGCCGCTTGCCACCCCGACGTCCCTTGGCATTGTGTCGGCCAAGTATAAGGAGTAGGACCTGCGTAGACAACCGCACGCCTCACCACCATTCGCCCAACCAAGCTTCCATTGCGACTGGTCTCAGCCCTCTACTCCTGAAGCTGACCCACCACCCTGTCTCGGGTCGCATGCTACCTCGTCGTTAGCTCCACGTCATATTCATGGCATGTGGGAGTAAGGAGAATTGCTTCGGCCCCCCTCTCCATTCTGCATATCACATAGCCCACTCAGAGTCAAACTGATGTGCAAAGCATGTGAGGCCGTGGGATATTTGCGCTTGAGACCCTCCAATTTCCAACGAATAGTAAAGGCACCCCTGCTCCAGCAGGCCACATGCGGTGCACTCACATGGACGATAAATTACGCAATAACCATTGCAAGTATCAGTAATAACACTTTGGCCCCTATCAACATGTTTCTATTTATGCATTTTATTTTGTAGTTGCATTTAAAACCTTGTGTTCTAGCCTTGTTTTGAACTATCATTTCACATCTATTTTTCATTCTAAAAATTGCAATTTGTAGAACAACTGATGTTTTGTCATTTTGATGATTGTTTGACTTTTATGAGCTATGATGATTTATTATAAATATTTAAGTGAAAAATGACATTGTTTGACCACTACGTTATCTTTAATTACTAATAAATCATCACTAGCTTAAAAATCTCTCAAAAAATCACAATTGGTAGATTTTAGTTTGATTTACATTGTCAAAATTCATGATGTTTGCACGTATATCGAGGTCATAATAAATTAATTGGTGATTAGCGTAATTAGTTCTTAATAAACTGTAAACTCAACTTTTTTAGGGATTAGATTTTTCCTTGATAGATCCTCAATATATACATCTAGGATAATTTTAGTTCATTTAAATAGTTAGGTTTTCTATTTATTAAAATTAATTTGTGAAAAATCACCTTACATGCATATTTAATTACTAATGAATTCATATTTTATTAAAAAATCCAAAAAATATTACAGAGCATTAATTTCATCATTATACACATTTTAGTTAAGTTTTATTGGGTTTGGAGTTCATTTGATCAAAATTTATAGTTTAACCGCTAAACATGACTGAATTTGCATTTTCATTTAGCATAAAAAATTATAAAAATTGCCTCTTCGAAAACTTGCATTCTAGAACGCCTAGTAATCAACCTAAGGAGATAGCAGCCTCCCAAAGTTCGACCTTAGGAATGACCAAGTAAAATACAAATTGATAGCTTGCTTTAATCGACAAATAAATTAAGTAATCATTTTTTATTAATATGATCTGTCTACCTGCAATGAAATTTATTGTTATTTCATGTAATTATTGAAGGTAGTTTTGGGTTTTTCAAATGGCACTGTTGTCAATGAGGCACAACTTAGGTTAATTTTTAGAAAAGTTAGTTTTTCGATTTTCCACCCACGAGTAGGTTGACCACTGATTTTTCTTGTAATTATCAATCTGTTTATTTTCCCGCATTATTTTATTTTCTTTTATTTTATTTTGTTTCTATGTCTCTGACATCGTCTTGTTTTTGTGGGAGGGACACGTCGTATGGAGCGGCTGATTAGGCGGTAGAGCATCTCATGAGCATTGGAAGCTGGCTTTTCTATGAAATAAGCTGACTGAAGGATGCATAAAATTAAGATTGATTGGTGAGTTGTAGAGTCTAAGATTTTATTTCATCCATTCATTTTGA
The DNA here is from genome assembly GCA_037367405.1 of Ottelia alismoides. Lineage (NCBI taxonomy): Eukaryota > Viridiplantae > Streptophyta > Magnoliopsida > Alismatales > Hydrocharitaceae > Ottelia > Ottelia alismoides. The sequence goes on from JAZKJV010005828.1 coordinate 646,889, forward strand.
CTTTTATAATAATTACACATTTCTAACATATTCCGTTTGAGATCTCATATGTGTACATGGACATTTGGACTTTATTTTGTGTTATGGCGAGACCTATTTCACTCTTCGGTGAGAGTGGGGCTTGACTTTAGTGGCTCATAGGTTAGACCTGCACTTGCAGCTATTGGAGCTTTATTAGGCCAAATATTTTCTTGTGGTGGTAAATTCTTGGACCATACATTCACATTTAATAATACACACAAAAGAATGTTCTACTTAGTTAAATCCAATTCACTTCTTCCTGCTAATTAGAAATATCTGCTAGGTGTGGTTTCATCCTCTGCATTTCATATAGTATAAAATTTTTAAATTTGAATTGCATCCCACAAGTACAGAGTGAGGATCACTGTAAATCTTCTGAATTGGGCATGCATAATTGATTTTATTTTCGCATCAGTTTGTCATGACTACTTTCCTCTTGGTTTTACAACTTAGGATTAAGGGAATCAGGACCATCGTTTGGTGTGCCTATTGTGTTGCATTAAATTCAGTAATAATCAAACATAAAATCAAGACTGCTAATACAACTTCGACTAAAAAATTGACTAAAATTAACCCTTATTTGGAGGAGAGAAACCCTATCATTGTATGCATTTTATATTGCTTGTTTAGAGGTGAGGACAAATCCTTAAGATAGTGCCCAAATGCCACATCTAAATCTTGCATAAACGAACTTATATCTTATTTAATCACTAAACTAAAATCAAAAAGATAATGGATGGACCTTAATAACCATCATTGTGTTGAGTTGGTGTAACTATGGTTTACTGTTCTGTTTGATTGTGGGTGTTTGTGTCTATCCTTCTGTGCAATTGCACATTTTCGACCACCATCCACTTACATTCATCTCTCAAAGATGTCAGGGATATTGGTCCTCATACACTGACCTCTTCGGTTACTCCTCCTTGTCCATATACAGTTCATCTTCACCATCTCCTTCTTCCATGTATCATCCACCATCTGCAGGAGATCCTTACCCGTGGTTGGTTTCACCCTACCCTAGTTATGAATTCAAAACTTCGACTGACTTCTCCACTTCGTATTTGTCACCTACTCCACATTCTATCACTCCTGATCCACTTCCATCATGGGCTGACTCACCATATTCTCAAGAGCTTACTGGAATTATAGAACCATTTGATGTGCGAGCCACGACTGAGACAATATCTGGCAGAATTAACCACCCCAATTCGATTTGATCCATTCGTTTGTAGGACTATTTACTCAATCACAGACATTTCTGAAACACCTCTAATAGAGGAACAAATAGTCAATTTGGAAAGAACTTTTTGTCAACGTTTTTATGACATGAATCTATTTGAATCAGAAGGGAAGAATGTGCATCTGTATCTCAGTTTCAATTCAAACACAGGTTTGATTCAAACTCCATGTTTAGAGATATATTGTCCATCCAGAAAGAGGAAAAAACATAGTCTTTATCTAAAGAAATGCATTGAGAAATGACCCATGTATAGAACCTGGAGATAATGCGTTTTCAAATCTCTTAAAGTGGAATCTATTCCAAACATATATGCTATGGTTCCTTACTTTGATAGTGTGCAAATATCTAAATTGAACCATTTTAGATACCTTTTCAAATACTTCATATCCTCATCATATGAATGATGGGACATGTCAATGAATCACACATACACATCCTAATTTGACCTTAGGTTACAATATGGTCGATCGAACAACCCGAATGGAGAGGCCTGCACATTACGATTTTCCAAACTTGATTGAGTTTAGTGATCAAGCTCACATTGACCAGACTTCATACTATCCATTCGGAGAGCCCTCAGATACAGGGGATTAGACTCATGAGCTCATTATACAAACCCCCTATCTACTGACTTAACCACATGAGGCTCCAACTAATTTCTACCACACAGATGGTCTATACTCGACCCAACATTACATACCAGAGTCTAGTTAAGTTGAATATGTGAGCCAAAGTTCTCAACAATATCCTCTAAATAAACAAACTACTGCCAAGACTTGTCAGGAGGAAGTTTTGGAGGATGACATTTCTAGGATTATTAAGAGATATATCATTATTTTATATGCATTAACATTCATTATTTATTATGTAAATATTGTATATAATACAATGACTAAATCCAACAATAAAAGAATAAAGAAAACAAAAAAAAGAAATGAAATGCCAAAGGTACTTTTTGACCCTAAACTCCGAGACCTAGGCATCGTGATGACTAGGTCGACAAGGAATAAAGTACGGAAAGATTATTGTCAATAATTCATTTTTGGGACCCATTTTATTCTTTATTATTAATCATAAAATAAACAAACTTTATACATGAATGTTTTAGATAAAAATATATAGAAAAATAGAAAATTTACTTTACACTAAAATAATATAAATTGTACATTTTACACTCAAATAAAAAACCAAAACCCAAAATTCCCAGACCCATATCTTCTCCATATGAACTCAAAATGTACAAAATCACCTCTAATTATATATCTTTTAATTAGAAATTTAATGAAGGTGGTTTCATTTAATTTGGAGTAAAGAAGCAAAAGATAGGTTTTGGACCCCTACTGTACTATATACCTGATGAAAAGATTCATTTTGTTTATTCTTTATCTTTTTTTATTTATTTTTTAAATTTTTTTAAAAACTATATATATTGTATGTATATATATAGAATAGAATAAAACCAACATAAATACATTAAAATAAAAAAGTATATGCAATACATAGATGAAAATACTCTACATATACATATATAATAACTACCCTTATTTTTTTAAGTGTACATATTATATCAGAAAAATATGACAAAAATATATTTGTGTGTGTTTTAAATAAGTTATAAATATATAAATTATGAAAATAAAATAATAAAATATAAAATACAAAATTGAAATATAAAACACATAATATAGGTAAAAATACCTACAAATGGACCCTCAAAATGTAACTCAAATAAATAAACTCATAAACTTAAATAAAATCATATTAAAATACTAAATAAGAAAAAAATGTTTTTCATGTTTTATTGAAAAATTAAATAAATCATTTACCAATTTTTTTTCATTATTTTTGAATTTGAATCTGATTCGTCTTTTTGGCCCGTCACCCATTAACATAGGTCAATTTCTCTGACCCAAGTCATAGGCCTGTCAGACCTCGTAGGACCCCGATTTTCTTCGAGTTTTGTAGCTCGAGGCTTTCTTTTCTTAGGTCAATTCCTTCACGACATCTACTCCTTGATCCTCCACCTTTCACGTGAAACTGATTCTTTGACCTTTGCATCATGAGATCGAGCGCACTTCCCAATCTCCTTCCTCCATGTACATAAGACCTCTACCTCCTTCCTTGACTTCTCGGTTCCTTCTTTGCTTTGCCTCGGCGCCTCAGATCATGCCCTATGGCTTGAGCATTGTGACAGGAGGCTCATCCAGTTGTTTTGTAGTGAGTAGGGTCGAGTAGGAGGTGTTACCATTCATCTTCGCCGCTCGCCGACGTGAGGTCCCATATCATTTGCTTAGACCAAATCGAGGTTAGTTTGCTTGTTTCTTTTCTTTAGTTCTTGTCTTTAGATTCAATAATTCATTTTATGATTTGAATCCGGTTCTAGCATAAGTTAGGTCTATTTAGCTTTGACGAAGCTCTCTTGCTCTGGCCATTGTTCCTTGTCGTGTACCCTCCTATTCTGACTATTGTAACCACCCCACTGCCTTCCATAGCTGCTTCTCCATCGTTCGTGCTCCACTAGCCCCTTAAATATTCCTCAGATATGAAAATTGAGGTCCCCATCCATCGCCTCACCGGACCGCACCACCCCTTCACCATTCCACCCCCACTCGCTACCAATAACAGCCAGGGACCTCCCCAGAGCATTGTCGTGCCCTCTATATTTCATACAGACCTTGAACAGCTCATTCTGAGGGCTAGTTGAATCAAGAAGTATACCCATGTCCTTCGCCAAAGACATCGACCTCCATGGCTCACTCTTTGAGCGTTGGACCTTTTTGAAGCATATGGGGGATGCGTGGACGTTGCAAGAACAAGTATAGCACATCGGAAGGCTTCCAGGCGGTCAGAGATGCCCACGACATCGATTCCAAACTCGCCTGTTGTGAGTTCTTCCACTGTTCTTCCCATCCCCCTCAGCATTGTATAACAAAATTCATCCTCCCAAGCGAGTAGGAAACGTCAAATATAAAGATCCAACACTGTAGGATCCTCTTCCACGATCTAGTCTTGGACGTCCAGCTCGAAGCATCATTGTGCCCTGAGGGCATGACACATGTCAAGTGAAAAGAGCAGAATCGTTCGATCCAGTGCACGTAGGGGATAATTTGATGATTCTTCCTCTATTTTGTTTATTTTTGTTTAGTCCAGTAAAATAATAAGTATGCGTTATATTTTTTGTGAAAAATTGCAAGGAACCCCTGATACTTCTTGTCGATTGCCTTTAAGTCGTACTAGCTCACCTCACGTGCACTCCCACATGAGGTGGGCATATTATGCATAATGATGAATATGCATTTCATCATCTTTATTCATTTATTTTAGCTTAAAATCCGTTATAAAACACCTGTATATAATACTAACTCCAACTTTATATTCTTAATAACTTGCTTCTGTATTTAAATTTGTACATATATTATTATTTTAACCAAAAAATAAAGAAACAAATACAGGAAAAAAAGAAAATAAAAAAAGATTGTATATATGTAATAGATACAGGCTGAACGAACCTTGAGAGAAGGTCAAGACTTGTCCTGATCGACTAGGAATAAAGTAGGGGACATAGGGTCCTTAATCAGAAAATCCAAAAATCTGTGTTGTAAATATTTTTCTATGTATTTTTGTATACTTACACTATTCTATTTGTACATAAATTAACCTCAAGTTAAATATTTTTTAAAACAAAAGTTGTAAATAAAAATGTTTTCTAAATAATAAGAATAATTGCAAAATAAAATTATGTACAGAATAATAATAACCACATCTAGATAAGGTCATAAAGAGACAATTGAAAAACCAATTTCGATTCCATATGAAGTAAAATTGAACCGAACTCACTTCCATTGTATTCTAAATTAAATTATCTTTAAAATTGTTGTGGTTTCATTATTTTTGGAGTTACGGTTTGAAAGATGATTTTCTGGGGTGGTTTGTTAATTTTACCATTTATTTGTACATATTGTATTTGTAAATAATTGTAAATATTTTTAATATTTTAAAATAAAAATAATATTAAAATTAAAAAAATAGAACAAAAAATAAAACTAATTTCCTTATTTAACTATGTATATAATTTATCATATGTATATATTATATGTATATAGTTAAATCCCTTAAATAACCCTCACAAAAAATAAAAAAATTAACATTTATCATTTAATTTAATAAAGTGACAAAAGTAAATTAAAAAAATATGTAAATAATTTTAACACTAATTTCTTTTCTTATCTCTATCTCATTTCAATTTTTTTCATTATCTTTATCTCATTTCAAAATATGAATTTCAAATTATTTTCTTTTCTATTTATATGGCTCCTCCTCACTCGTTTCAATTTGATCAATCTTTTGGAGAGGAGCTTATCTTTTCGAGAGCCATCTTGTTGAAGAAGTGCACCCAGCCTCCAAGTCGTACGGTGACAGCGAGTCAGCCTTCATTGAGGCCATCACGACATTTTCCGCTCCTACAGTGAGATCCATTTTTCTTGTTCTTAACCAAGGTTAATCGCAATTTAATTTTTTACATTTTTGTTTTGTAATTTTTTTTCTATATATAAGAATCAATCACCACGATTTGATTCTCCCATTCTATATATTCACCTTCACATCTTGATCTATTCACGTTTCTATTCTATCTCACATAATATATCCACTCCGATTACGCACAGTGATCGGAGACCCGAATCCATCTCCCACATTGCAAGGATCTGCATACAATCACATTACCGTATTGGATTTAAGTGCGAGCCGTTGTGCTCGAGTCATTTTTTATCTATTTTTTTATTCGTTGGAATGATAAAATTATAAAAAAATATAGTTGTTGCCTTTTCATAACAAATCTATAAAAAAGTTAAAAAAATATTTAAAAAATACTAATTTTATTATTTTTTTGTTTTTATAAAAAAACTAAAGGGGGGGCAGCAACGCGACTGGCGTCGCCTCCCTCTGCCCGCTGGTGGCGCCTACCACCCTTCACCATGGCGTCCCCCTCTGCCCGCAGGACCTCCATCCGTACGGCCAGGTCCTCCTCTACGTCGTTCACCTACCATTTATCCGCAACCTCCTAGAGTGAGCCGCCAATCGCCGATCGACCCACCTCTGGCCGACCAAGGCTCATCGCGCACCAACGTCATCCTTGGAAGACACTGCCACCTCCTGAAACTTCATCGTCACCAACAACCGTAAGGAGGCGTGTGTCGCCCCTCAACCGCACACAACTGCCAAGCGTGAGGTCTGCTGTCACCACAGATGGACCACCATCACCGATTTTCCGCATCCACCGTTGACAAATCCACTCCACCAGACCACCGTCATCCACCACCTACTGCACCATCGCGCAAAATCCACATTGCGCATGTGCACGCCACCACTCTTGGAGGAGATTGCCCCCTCGTGCCCGCTCTCCATCATCCGCTGCATGCCAGATCTGACTCCCCATGAAGAAGATGCCACCAATCATCCTTTGTAGCAACCACTTGTGGCTTGGAGGAGAACAGAAGCAAGGTTGACGACACCTCTTCCAATTTGGAGAGAAGATCGCAAGGGGCGGTGCCACCCTTTGTTCTCTTTGGGGTGAAGAATCAGAATGAAGTCCCACTTGTAACCCTATTTTCAGTAAATATCATTAGGATCCCCAGACATTTCTGAATTTGCAGAAGAGCCCTTGCTAGTTCAAGCCCGTGCGTAGCACGTTTATAATTGGGAAAATTGTGTGGAGCCCACCGAAGTTTTTAAGAAATTGTAAATCAACCCTTATAGAGCCACGCACGTGTAGAACATGTATTTCCCTAGTAATTTTCACTTTTCTCCCTCACTTTATTTCATGTTATATATCTATGCAAGAACAATAAGCACTTGCATTTCAATCCCTATTATCCGAATAATTAGTTTGCATGTTCTTTTGATTCAAATAAATATTTTTGTTGCTCAATAATTTCCCCAAAAATCATGATATGCTCCTGATGTGTGTCTCTTACTATTGTAAAAATTTCATTGTATTTTATTACCATTTGAAATTATTAAAAAATCGAAAACTACACAATTTTCCATGCTTGTACTTTGAAAAATAATAAAAATTCGAATAGTGCTTCATGAATCCAAAAAAAATTAAGAATCATTTTATTTTTATGAGTTTAACCTCCTGTCCAATTTTTTGCATTAATTATTTATAAAACCCAAATAAATGCAAAATAGTAAAAAACTTTAAAAATCAAATGAAATTGTAGAAAAATAAAAATTGTGATTTAAGTTCCTGTTTGTAGGTAATTTCCTCTAGTTTTTAAGAAAAATAATTGTTGTAATTTTTTATTTCATTTCATATTTTTAAATTGCAAAATAATCTCGTGTGCTCACTATTTCCATTTTCTCATGTTTTTATTCATTTAAAATCTTAGAAAAAAATATAAAATCTCTAAAAAATTTCAAAAAATCTTAAGAAATACAAAATGATTATATTTGGACATTTTGAGCATTTTTGTTATATTTGAAAATCCAAAAAGAAAAAATGCATTTATATTGTGCTTGAATTTATTTTGGAAATCATATTTTTGAAAATTAAAAATTGCAATATTTAAAATTATTGAAAATATGAAAATCGGAAAATTAAAATAAATAAAAATTAAAAAGAAAAAATTTTCATAAAAAACCAAGGTAGTTTGCAATTGAGGTTCCTTTTTCCTTTAATTGATTTTTTTCGATTATTTGAATAACCCTCGGGATTTGTATCCTCCTTGAGTTTGATCTTGTTAGCTATATAGGTAAATAAGTAGCAAATTTAATTTAACTGGACATTCTTCTTTTGTAATTAGTTCAGCTTGAGAGGAAGAAATAAATTCTTTTGTAGTGGGATTATTTGGGTTGCAACGACATTGCACTTATATCTGAATTTAAAACCTAAAAATCTCGCTCAACAAAATGGTGTCGTTGCTGGGGAGACACAACGAGGTATTTAGGTTTCTCTTTTGACCTGCTATTCTTGGTTGTGCATATTTGTTCATATTTTTTCACATTTATCCCATTTTTCATATTCACTGTTTTTATTAATTTTTCCTGCTCATTATTTTATAATTGTGCTCCTTACACATTCTTTCTTTCCTTTTTCTTGCGAGGGCTCGCAGAGTGAAGGAGGTGATCCTAGGAGAGCCAAAGCACCAAGCGAAGTGGAGGCAGCTTGATTCATCACCGAGCCCCTGAGAGCGTGAGAGGAGGAGAAGAAGAATTGAAGGAGACCAAGCGAAAAAATAGACTTTGTTTTATTTATTTCTAGCATTTGAACTCTTGTAAACAAACATTCATTTGTTACGCGGGCTGTTTCGCCAAGTGCCGGTGCACTTGGGGGACCTCACCGATTTTATTTTCATTACCTTATTTTTCTTTGTTTCACGTGGATTTTGTGAGCTACCTATTGATTTCTTTAATTAATTTGCTTGAACCATGTAATTAATTCGGTCCAGACACCAAAAAAAATATTTTTTGCACCTATAGAATATAGTGTAATTGGACTTTGTCAAATTTAATTGGTTCTTCTCCGTTAATAGAAGCTACTGTTAGGACGATTCAAGGTGAACGGTATCTGATTTGACCATCAGCGAAACCAATCCCATCCGTTAGGATGATGTCAATTGGGTTCACAATAAGGTCAGTGACCTACCCACCACATTAAGGGAGGTAGACAACAGCGGTACCATCACATGCAATTTTAGCCTCACTATCAATCTCCACCACAATTCCAAAACTGGAGACAAGGATAGCCACAACAACAGTCTAATTATTTTCCTCATCCTAACCAGCAATAGATTGCATATTATGGACATTATCCTCCTCCTCCTCCCTCTCATTATCCGAATCCGTATGGTTATCAACAACCTCTGTACTATCAGTATCAATAACAACCAGTCAATGAGCACCCTGAGGCCCCTTTAGTCAAACCAGCACTAGACAAACCTGCATTACTCATGAAGAACTTGAACAAACTGACTCGGCAGATTGACGACCGGACCACCACCAAGACACTGATTCCAGCACAGATTGAAGCCAACCCCAACAATTTTTGATGCAAGGAGCATGTATCCAATAGCCTACCCACCCCCGATATAGGTATGTCCCTTGATTTTACATGTTTATATGACACCATTCATCTCATGAGCGGTAGGAGACTGCAGCCGCCTACGCACTAGTTGGGATGGGAGATCAAACCACTGAGAGAGCATCATCTCCCATATTATCTCCTTCACCAGCAGACGAGAAGACCGGTGTAGCAGCACCCAAGTCTGGAGTTTCATCACCTTTACCATCTCCTTCACCAGGCAGATGTAGATCACCATAGACAAAGGAGAGTATACCAATCGCAGATTCTTCCTCTTCACCAGCAGCAACATCTTATTCTGTTTTAGATCATGTTTTTCCATCACCTAATTGTACAACACTATATAGATTGATTATGGTTGTCCTTTTTTATATGAGTATTCTATTATGAACAATGGAAATGAACGTTTGAATGTTTATTCTGATTCTGTGCCATTTCCTTCTGCTCTTAAATCTAAAAAAAATCAAAAATTTAAAACAACCCTGTCTGATCCTGGAGTGGTTGAGATCTTAAAGAACATATTTTTAAAGATTCACTTCTTAAGGCCATGGAATACATGCCTACAGTAAAAATGGAATGAAAGAGGCATGTATACAAAAGCGTAAACCAAAGCAGAACATGCGAAAGGAAATAGAGAAATACATCTTGACCATGGCTACAGCTCATGCCATCAGTAACCTCCCACCAAAAAGAAAGACAAGGGAGCACCTCACATGCATTACCATATCTTTGATCAAGAATTCAATCATACTCTTCTCGATAGCGGTTCCTCCATTAATCCCATGCCTTCCTCTTTACTACCTAAATTTCGGTTAGGGGATCTTAAAACAACCAGGATGATCCTTCAGTTTGCTAACAGATCGATTAAGAGGCCAAGAGGCATTTTAGAGGACGTTATTGTAACGGTGCAGGGAATGAAATTCCCTGTTGATTTTTTTGTCATGGATATGGACACACTTGCACTGTTACTCCATACACCAATCATACTAGGTCGTCCCTTCCTTTGAACGATCGAAGCAACACTTGATTATGATACTGGAGAGATCATCTTTCACTCTCACGGTGACAATGTGAAAATTGAGGCGATCTCTGATCCTAGACCATCACCGCCACCAGCAGCAGATGAGTCAGAGAAAGTTATATCAGATCCAGATGACTGTGATTTTCTTGCTTAATTCTAAGAGACAGAACTTTTCACTGATTTCATAGATACCCAGGAGTTCCTTTCCGAAAAGGACTATATGGAAAGCACAGTCGACATGAGTTCCCTTGGTGCTCCAATTAATTTAGTTGCTAATGGGTAGTTTGAGCTAACTTCAGAGGATCAATATGAGTTTTTAGAGGAACTTTTTGATATTCCTTTTACACTTTTTTGAGATTACTGATGATATGCCTCCTTCTGAGAGTTCGGAGGTACAGATATCTGAGCCATTTGTTGTATTTCCTAATTTATGCACAGATTAGAGACATCTTTATGAGATTATTGCTGAGATATCTGAGGCATTAATTGAAAAAAATGCTGAACACCCTGATGATCCCCTCCTTTCTAAGCAGAGATCATTCATTGCAGATCTATCAGAGATTTTACTTCTTGAGCCATTAGTAGCCAAGGTGGACAATGCATACAGTACGGATCATAAACCGTCAACCAGTACAGTAGTAGAGGTTATTGTAGAGCTAATTCAAACCCCACCTGAGCTCAAGGTTTTACCATCAACGTTGAAATATGCCTTCCCTATGGGTCCCACCAAATGTTTCCGGCCATCCTCAGCTCGTAGTTGACCGCTGAACATGAATCTCATGTGCTATGGGTTCTCGAGAGAAACTGCAAGGCCATAGTATTGAATATCTCAGATCTGCATGGAATTAATCTAACTTTGTGCTCGTGTCATATCTACCTAGAGGAAGATTGTAAACCCTCCCGTGAATGTCAGCGTCGTCTACATGCAAATCTAAGGGAGGTTGTAATGAAGGAGATCAAAAAATGGTGTGATGTTGGCTTTATATTTCCCATTTCGGATTCCAAGTGGGTCAACCCTTTACATGTGGTCCCGAAGAAATCCGGGATTGCTATAGTAAAGAATGATCGTGGCGAGGAGATTCCAACCCGGCTACCTACTTCATGGCGTATCTGTGTATATTACCGATGCTTGAACTCATCCACCAAGAATAATCACTTTCCGTTGCTCTTTATTGATTAGATTATTGAGATGTTAGCCGGGATAGAGTTATTTTGCTTCGTGGATGGGTATTCGGGATACGACCAAGTTGTTAACGCTCCTGAGGATCAGGAGGAAACTGCATTCACTTGTCTGTTTGGCATCTACGCCTTTAGACAGATTCCCTTTGAATTGTGTAACACCCCCTCTACATTATATTGGTTGTTTTTGCAGACATGGTGAATAGTTTCCTTGAGGTCTTTGTGGACAATTTCTCGATCTACATAGGTATTTTTGACACATGTCTTGCTCATTTAGATCGAGTTTACACATGTCTTGCTCATTTTGATCGAGTTCTTCAATGTTGCTGTGAGGTAAACCTAGTGCTCTTATTAGAGAAGAGTCAATTTATGTTGACTAATGGGATTGTATTGGGCCATGTCATCTCCAACATGGTATGGAGGTTGACCTGGCCAAGATTTATGTGATTTCCATGTTAGAGCCACCTTAGAATTTGAAGGAGTTGAGGTCATTTCTAGGAGACGTAGGATTCTATAGGCGATTCATAAAGGACTCCAACAAGATCACCATACATTTGACTGAGCTTCCGTGTAAGGAGAGTGAGTTTGTTGTCGATGAGAAACTCCTCCTTGTATTCAATCAGATGAAAGAAATGGTTACTAGTGCCCATGTCTTACAACCACTTGATTGGTCTTTTCCTTTTGAGATCGCAACGGATGCCTCAGATTTTGCAGTTGGAGCTGTTTTAGGACAGAGAATGGATGGGATGCCATTTGTTATACACTATATTAGCAAGACTCTGGATGAAGCACAACGAAATTATACAGTTACAGAGAAGGAGATGTTAGCAGTTTTGTTTGGGCCAGAGAAGTTCAGATCTTACCTCATCGGTTCCCACATTATTGTATACACGGATCACACTACCATACGATACTTGCAGGAAAAGAAGGATGCCAAACCACGCCTTATATGATGGATCCTTCTTCTCCAGGAATTTGATTTGTAGATTCGAGACAAACCTGGAGTGAAAAATGTTATGGCAGATCACCTTTCCCATATTTCAGATGTAGAGACCTCTGAGTAGAGCATGCTCCCTATTTCTGAATCCTCTCCAGATGAGGCCTTTTTGTCTGTGGACTCACTCCCATGGTATGCTGATATTGTGAACTATCTTGTCTCCAAGAAAGCTCCACAAGATTGGCAGAAGTATAAGGTAGATCGATTTCTGTCAGAGATTCATTATTATCAGTGGGAGGCTCCGTACCTATTTTGCGAGGGTGCGGATTATATCTGGAAGGTGCATTCCTCAGGAGGAACACACATGTGTACTTAAGCACTATCACAAACTAGAATCTGGTGGGCATCATTCGGAGAAACGCACGACAACAAAGGTTTTACAGAGTGGCCTATGGTGGCCCAGATCGTTTAAGGATGCTACAGAGTATGTTCGAGTTTGTACTGACTATCAGAAAATGGGAGGAACTACTAGTTCCAAAGATACCATGCCCCTAAGATATATTCAGATTTCTGATGTTTTTTATGCTTGGGGCATAGACTTCATGGGCTCATTTCCTGTTAGTCATGGATTTCAGTACATCCTACTCACCGTGGATTATGTTAGTCGATGGGTATAGGGCTCCCCATCCAAACTGCAGATAGTCGTACAGTGTGTTCCTTTCTCAAGGACTACATTATTACATGGTTCGTGATTCCCAAAATACTGATTTCAGATGGGGGAAGCCATTTCATTAATAGACAAATAAAGAAGCTTGTGAAGGAGTACTCCAATGAGCATAGAGTTGCGTCTCCATACCACCCAGAGACTAATGGCTTGGTAAAAATTTCAAATTAGGAGATCAAGATGATATTGCAAAAACTTTTACATCCAGATAGGAAGAACTGGTTCCAAATGCTTGATTCAGTTCAATGGGCTTATCAGAAGGCGTACAAGTCTTCTTTGGGAATGTATCCCTATAGATTGGTGTATGGAAAGCCATACCACCTGCTAGTAGAATTAATTGACAAATCTTTATGTGCACTCTGTGTATGTAGTCTTGAATATGAGAAGGCAGGAAAGAACAAGAAGTTGGATTTGAATAGATTATTGGAATTCTGAGACTTTGTATATGATAACTCACTCATGTATAAGGTGAAAGTCAAGCGTTGGCATGATAAACACATTTGAAGGAAGACTTTCTCTCCTGATAAGAAAGATTGATTATTTGATGCTATCTTGAAGCTATTTCCAAGAAAATTGAAAAGCAAATGGTCAGGATTGTTCATTGTGAGAGATGTATGTGACAATGGGAGTAATGTCATATATGGGTTGTCATCTGACGTACAGCCATTTATTGTGAACGGATAGTTTCTGAAGCCATATCTTGATCATGATACATTCATGTCCGTCGTTGATTCTATATCTATGGCATCAGACGAGGATCTTTTGATCCCATCTTCTGTGTTTGATAAATGAGATGACAACCTCTTGTATATCCTTCAGTTTCATTCTTTCTTCTCCCATATTATCCTTCACCCCTTTCTATGTGTATATATTCTATACTTATGATGTGCTTTATCCTAAGTATGGGGGGGTGAATGATTTGTTTTGTTCATATTCGTCATGTTCATCACTCTTGTTGTAGCTTATACTTAGGGATACTCTACCCTAAGAATAGGGGGAGTGATGTTGTTCATACAGTCTCTTTTGTGTTTTTATTCTTCCGTTCTCTTGATTGTCCCCCAACTTGTTTATATCCTATACTTAGGGCTATTATACCCTAACTATAGGGGGCAAGTCGATCTGCTGAGTTCATACATTCCCTTCATCATTTTTTTTCCTTTGTACAGTCTTCTATACTTAGGATTACTTGATCCTAAGTATAGGGGGGATCACCGACTTCTGTTCTTTTCATATTTTCATTGAGTAGTTGTATCATAGGGGTCTTTTCACTTTTCTATACTTAGCATGAGTTATGTCTTCCTTTGCTGCTATCTGATCACTATGAGGACATAGTTCGAGCTAAATATAGGAGGGTGTTGTATATATTGTATATATACTTTAGACATAACTCGTACTTTTAAATATGATTTTCTTGGGATATGTATATAAATTCGTAAAATCCACGTGTGTGTATATAGACTTTGATCACCTTTTATTAAAAAACAAACAAAAACACAAAAAAACTGAAAAAACAAAAAAAACAAAAAAAACAACAATAAAAAAACAATAAAAACAAAATAAAAAACAAAAATAATTAAATAAATAAAATGAAAATTTCATTGCATATACTTCTTTATATTTTATTAACCTTTTTTTCCTTTAAAAAATCCCTAAAAACTATAAAACTAATTAAAATTTCAAAAAAAATCTCTCTTTTTACATATGCAACATTTTTTTCTTCTTTCTTTCAAAAAATCCATAAAAAGTTCAAAATTATAAAATTGTTCAAAAAAATTTTTTGCTTTCTTTTTGCATTGTACATATTTTCTTGCATTTTTCTAGTGCATTTTTCAACATAGTATTGGCATTTAAACTAAGCATGGAATAAAATTGAAGAATAAAGTTTAGTTGGACCTTTATCCACTTAATTTCAGAGGAACCTTATAAGAATTGTAGTTAAGACATTTCAGATCCTTGGGACTTAATTCTTTGAGTCCATAAGACTATGTTCATATGTCGTATTGATTAGTCTAAGTAGAATATTTAACAACACATGCATGATTCTTTCAGACCGTGGCTTATCTTGGACAAGCACTCTACACATATCTCTTCATGGAGGAGGTAGTGAGGAGGCAGAATCTTTTGGCTTGGATTAGCATACAAGGGTAGTACATCTAGCTGAAACCTCTCATCTTTCACTAGGGAGGGATGTGCATCTCAACCTGATCTAGTAGCATTGAGGTCTAAAGACAGGATGTTGTGGGGTTGCAATAATGCTTCAAAAGTGGGATAGTCTATGAGCTCAAGAGGAAAAACTCCTTATGTATATGTTGCACCTTGTATATATACTCAAAAAAAGAGAAAAAATGCAGAATCTCCAAAATTATACATGTATGATTGAAAAAGTAAAATGCCTGTCGGAGTGTATATACAAAGATAAAATAATAATAATACGAGCTTCAAAATCAAATTTTTGTAAGCTTGCAGCTTAATGACTTTGCTACACTGGTCATGAATCTAAGTATAGGTAGCTACACTGGTTACCGTCCATTCTTTTCTCCATCTCCACTTCTTGAGCTGGTTGTACTTGATCTTATAAGGGAATATCCCCACTCCTCGTGGAAAGAGCTGCTAGGCCGGGGGACTAGAGTTACCTTATTGAGAGAGGTTGTTTCTTTGCTACTTTTGAGATGGAGAGCTACATTTCCCTTACACCGTACAAGTAAAGATTCATAGTCATACGAATTTGTGTATGTAGACTTGTTCTGGCCTGACTTTTGAGGAGACCTGAATAGGAGTCTTGTCGAACTTAGAGGCTGTTGGGTTTTAAATCTATTTCACATTAAGGTTCCGCCACACTAATAATCCAAAGGTCTGATAGAGCTCCATACTACAATTTTATGAAGATAAGTTTAATACTCAACATTGTCCAAATTTCTTTATTTTTCCTTTCTTTTTCTTTATTCACTTATTCTTTCAAATAAGTTTTTGCTAAGGGGCTAGCGAAGGTAAAGCATAGGGGGATGATGAATATGCATTCAATCATCTTTATTAATTTATTTTATCTTAAAATCCCTTATAAAAAACCAATATACAATACTAACTCCATATTCTTACTAAATTGCAACTGTGTGTAAATATTGTACATATATTGTTATTTTAATATAAAATAAATAAATAAATAAATAAAGGAAAAATAAAAAATATTGAATATATGTAATAGATACAGCTTGACCCGAACCCCAGGAGAAGGTCAATACTTGACCCGATCGATCAGGAATAAAGTAGGGGGAGATAAGGTCCTAAATCAGAAAATCCAAAAAAATTGTGTTATAAATATTTTTTTGTGCATATTTATATACTTAGACTATTCTATTTGTACATAAGTTGACCTCAAATTAAAAATTCTTAAAACAAAATTTGTAAATAAAAACTTTTTCTAAATAATAAAAATAATTTTAAAATAAAATCATTATAGAATAAAAGTAACCACATCTCGAAAAAGCCATAAATCAATAATTGAAAAAACATTTACGGCTCCATATGAAATCAAATTAAACCAAACTCACTTCCATTGTATTCTAAAATTAAATTATCTTTAAAATGGTTGTGGTTTCATAATCATTGGAGTTACGATTTGAAAGACGGTTTTCTGGGGTGGTTTATGAAATTTTACCATTTATTTGTACATATTGTATTTGTAAATAATTGTAAATATTTTCTAATATATTTAAAATAAAAATAAAAAAAAATAAAAATAAAAAAAATAAATTAAAATTTAAACTAATTTCCTTATTTAACTATATATAGTGTATCATATGTATATAGTATATATATGGTTAAAACCCTTAAATAACCCTCACTGAAAAGTAAAAAAATAACATTTATTAATTAATTTAATAAAATGATGAAAAAATATAAAAAATTATGTAAATAATTTTAACACTAATTTCCTTTCTTATCTCTATCTCATTTAAAATTTTTTTCCTTACCTTTATCTCATTTCAAATTTTAAATTTCAAATTCTTTTCTTTTCTATTTATATGGCTCCTCCTCCCTCATTTCAAAAGAGCACCCAACCTCTGAGCCGTCTGGTGACAGCGTGTCAGCCTTCGTCGAGGCCATCACGGTATTTTCCGCTCCCATTGTGAGATCCATTTTTTTATTCTTAACCAAGGTTAATCATGGTTTAATTTTTTATATTTTTATTTTGTTACCTTTTCTAGATCTTAGAATCCATCACCATGATTTGATTCACACGATCTGAATTTTCACCTTCACATCTTGATCTATTCACGTTCCTATTGTATCTCACATAATCTATCCACTCCGATTATGCACAGTGATCGGAGACCCGGATCCATCTTCCAAATCGCAAGGATCCGCATCCATTCACATTACCGTATTGGATTTTAGATCGAGCCGTTGTGCTCGAGTCATTTTTTATCTATTTTTCTATTTGCTGGAATAAAAAATATGAAAAATATAGTTGCTGCCTTTTTAGAAAAAAATATAAAAATTATATTTTTTTACTATTTCTGTGTTCACAAAAAATAAAAAAAATAAAATGGGGTGGGAGCAACGCGGCAGGCGTCGCCCCTCCAGCCTGCAGGCGGTGCCCACTGGCCTTCACCGCCGTAGCCGCCACGGCTTGGCGGCCCCCTCCACCCTCAGGACCTCCATCTGTGTGGCCAGGTTTGCCATCGCCGCGCTTGGACCACCATCTCTGATCTGCCACGTCCACAGTTGACAACCACACTCCACTAGACCGTTGTTGTCCACCACTTGCTATACCGTCCTGTGAAATCCACGCCGCGTGCACGCGCCACTGCTCCTGGATGAGATCATCGCCTTTTTCCCACTCTCCATCATGCGTCGCACGCCCATATTCGACACCCCGCAAAGAAGACACCGTCGATCATCCTTTGATGTTGCCGCCACCTTTGGCTTGGAGGAGAACAAAAGCAAGGGCGACGACACCTCTCCCCCTTTCGAGAGAAAATTGTAAGGGGTGGTGCCCCCTTTGTTCTCTTTTAGGTGAAGAAAAGAGACAAAGTCCCACTACCCTATTTTAGGTAAATATTTTCAGGATCCTCAGACGTTTCTCAATTTGCAGAAGAGCGCTTGGTAGTTCTAGCACGTGTATAACACGTTTATAATGGGGGAAAATTACGTGGTGCCTGATGAAGTTTTTAATAATATGCAATTCAACCCTGACAGAGCCACGCACATACAGAGCACACTTTTTCATGGGTAATTTGCACTTTTCACCCTCTATTTATTTCTTCAAATATATTTATCAAGAATAATAAACACATGCATTTCATTAGTTGTTATCCAGAAAATTAGTTCGTATGTTTTTTTCATTCAAATAAATATTTTTGTTGCTCAATGATTCCCCAAAAACCATGCTATGCTCCGGATGTGTGTCTCTTTCTAATGTAATAATTTCATTGCATTTTATTACCACTTAGTATATTAAAGAAAACTTCACAATTTTCCCGACTTGCATTTTAAAAAATCATATAATTTTGTAAATTGCTTCAAAAATTATAAACAAAAATAATAGTAGTTTTAATTTTGTGTTTTAATTTCCTACCAAATTTTTATGAATTAATTATTTATAAAACACTAAAAATTACAAAATACTAAAAAACTTCAAAAAAAATCATATAAAATTGAAGAAAAATCAAGCAAATGCTATTTATGTATTATTTGTAGATAATTTCCTCTAGTTTTTAAGAAGAATAATTTCTATATTTTTTTATTTCATTTCATATTTTTAAATTGTGAAATAATCCTATGTGCTCATTGTTTGCATTTTTCTCATTAGTTGTTCATTTTAAATATCTTTAAAAAAATCTAAAAATCTTTGAAAATTAAAAAAATATAAAAAAATCATCAAAAAACAAAAAAATTTTAGTAGGACATTTTGAATTTTTTTTATATTTTAAAAATCCAAAAAGAAAAAAATTGCATTTCTTTTGTGCTGGAATTTGTTTTGAAAATCATATTTTCGAAATTTAAAAATGAAAATATTAAAATCATTAAAAATTTGCAAATTAGAAAATGAAAAATAGAAATAAAAATTTGAAAATATAAAAAGATAAAAATTTCACAAAACCAACGTAGTTAGTATTTGAGATTCCTTTTTCCTTTAATTTATTTTTTTGATTATTTGAATAGCCGTCCGGTATTGTAGCCTCACTGAGTTCGATCATGTTTGCTATATAGGTAAATAAGTTACAAATTTCTCTTGTCTGGACATTATTCTTTTGTAATTAATTCAGCTTGAGAGGAAAAAAAAACTTTTTTGTTGTAGGATTATTTGGGTTGCAACGCCATTACACTTATATCTGATTTTAAATCCTTAAAATCTCACACAACACATAACCGCTTGTGGGTTTTAGTATTTTAGTTTAGTATTAAAAATTTAAATATTAGTTGAAAACATTTGGGTAATTTGCACTATAGCTCCTGACTTTTAATTTATTTTAAAATATACCCCTACTAGTGCACTTAATTGTTATATTTGTTTTCTACTTTCTAAAAATATCATCCACGCTCCAAAATTAATGAAAAATAGGGTTAGTTGCATGATTTTATGATCTTTAATAGTACATAAATATTTTTGCATTTTAGGCATTTTATCAATGTATCAAATATAAAGAATAACACGTTTTATCCCTGCTTGATTTTTTAAATACAAAAAAAATATAAAACCTTTTCGAAAAATTCGAAAAAAATACATTTTGTTTATTATTGTACTTTATATCTCCAAACCAAAATTTCCTAAAAATAGATAATGAAAATTATTAAAAATATGAATGTTCCAAAATCCATTTAAAAAATAAAAAAATTCACCAGATTTCTAAAAAATATTAGTTTCTATTTGTAATATTATAGACCTTATTATCAATATATCTAAATTATTTTTGAAAAATTTTGTTGCTTTTTGCTTTTTTAAATCAAATCAATTCATCCTATTTATTTTATCCCTATTTTAAGATATTTTGGAATATAAAAATATATAAAATTAGCAAAAATTCACCCAAAATCTTAAAATTAGCGAAAAATAAAAAATTAAATAATATAATATTTTGTTATTTTTAATCATTTTTTTTATTATTTATAATATATATCTAAATATATATTAAAGAGAAAAATAAAAATAAATTAAAAATCAAAAAATATAAAAAGAGAAAAAAATTCAAAATTAAAAAAAACTATAAAAACAGAAATACATAAAAAATATATAATTAAAAACCCACACAAAAATACAATAAAAAGACATGAGAAGGAAATTTTTTTGCATTAACTTGGACAATCTATAACGTTCACTACTTGATCTATATTGTGTCTTAATTGTTGACTCATTTAGGTTTCGTGAGTTGTTCCTTTGACGACTATTAATCTACCTTGTGGGTTGACAAGACCCTCGCAAGAATCGAGTTTTTAGATGGCGTAGTTGTCGGGGAGCAACGTAGTATAGATTGATTTTTGTGTTCCTCTTGTCTATGTATTTTCTTTATTTTATTCATTTTATTTGATATTATCTTTGAACTGTCTAACCCTATTCCTTGTTTGAATTTGTTTCGGGGGACCGTGAATCGAGGAAGGTACTCCTTGGAGCACCCAGGCATCCACGTGAAATGAAGTCGACTTTTTAGCATAAGCTGACAGGAGAGACCGATAAAAGAGGACTTGGAGGATTTTTGGAAGATATTGCTACTTTTATTTTATTTTATTTTATCTTGTAATTTAAATGAGAGAGAGACACATTATTTTAATAATTGGACTCTCCAAGATACTTCTTCTTCACGATATCCATTGATCGAGTGATTGTTCACTTGGGGGCCTCTTCAGGTTTTTTGTAGTTTTCTACGTTTTTTTTTCTTTTTTCATGAGGTTTTGAGTTTTTCGACTTTCTTTTTATTTGTTTTGTGTGATTGAGCCATAGTGTCGGACTTGCTTGCTCAATAGATCAAGGTTCAAAGCCCTAATTAAAAGTTGCATGTACATATAGTTTGCTTTTGTATTTAGTCAAATTGAATTGTTGATTATTTAAACTTGAGACCGTGTGCCGAGAGAGGTATCATACAACGTTTGCTGGACTCGTTGTTGTGGGCACCAAGGCTATCTCGAAGACCAGAATCTTTATTTCATATCTAAATAATTTGCATCTGGTGCATCATGCTAATAGCAGATTCTGTCTTGGGTCGATTTCATCGGCGCATTGTGATGAATCTCGTATTCATCATGCTAAAATCGGTCATTTAGGATCTGTCCCCCATCATCCACTTGTAATTAATCATTAATAGAGCATTATTAGCCATCATATATGTGTGAATAATATCTGCATTTCATCATGCATAACTGCATTTAAAATCCCCAGTGTAAATTAGCCCAAAAAGCCGCTAACTTCTCACATTTTTAGTTAATTCATCCTAACTCCGATTGACCCAAAACACCTCCATTGTGTAGATACTACTAACTTTATCAAATAAAAAATACAAAAAAATTACTAACCCCAATAAGTGTCAAATAATCCCAAAGTCAAATTTCACATCTGACAGACTAAAAGGAGCATATCTCCCACATACAGTGTCCGATTTTGGTCTACTCACTTTTAAAGTACTCCATTTTCAAATACCTTCAAAACAAGACCAATTTCATAAAATTCGGAGCTCGTATGTGAAAGTTGGGTTTTGGGCCTCTTTTGCTCATTTTAACTTTTTGCTAATTTTGACCTGAGATTTTATGTGCATAATTAACTCTCTTAATTTTATTTCTTTTTCATTTGTGTCCTTTGATAAAAGTTTTAATAATAAATGCAAAAATTCAAATCCAGATTAAAACTAAGATCGAAGAAATTGACCAAGTCCAAGTGTTCGTTGTCGGTCTGTACAAAAGTTGTGCGTTTCTAACTTCTATTTTATTTCCCTATTTTTTTATTTATTAAAAATCCATAAAAATTAGATTAGTGTGTAATTAAATTTATTGTATTTTATTATATTTTTCTATAATTTTTATCCTCGCTAAAACCACCAAAAAAATACAAAACCCCAAAAAGTCGGCTTTCTATACACATGGAGAGCCACCAAAAATACCACTTCGCACAGGTGACCTTTTTTGCTCCCGGATCCTTCATGAAAGTTGTAGATCTCGACAGGACGAACAACTTTTTTGAAGAAAATTTTTCGATCCGAGGTCTTCTGCTACTTCTTTTCTATTTTACGTTGCTTTTAAATTTTGAAAATTTTTTGGGGTGCCACGTGGCACGCCCAGGGGCTGCCACGTGGCACCCGACTTTCTTCACTCCATCTCCCCCCTCCCAGGTCACGTGCCCGACACGTGACCCACCTTCTTCCTCCTCCAACAAACGGCTCCCCTTCCCGCGACCTTTCCCTCTCCCCCTTGTAATCGCTGCCGCCATGCGCGGCCATAATCACCATCACCTCGCCGGCCGTTACTCCGCCCCCTTCGTATAACGCCCTCCGACCACCCTCCTATAAAAGCCCCTCGTCGAGCACCCCAAACATCATCCGCCATCTTCAAGGAAGAAACCACCAGCCTCGATTTCCCTGTGGTGACAGCACTAGGGCGAGTCCGAGGGCAACAACGACCTTCCGATTTTTGGGCATGATCGACAAGGAGTTCTCCTCGTGTTGCTGGACCTTTCCCGAGGACAGCATAGCCTCATTGCCATCCGCCGTGCAGTTTTAGGCGGCCATCAGAGAAGCACAGTTGTGCTCTCTACCTTCAGGCGTGATCTCCACTCCCATGCGAACTTCGCACCTCTTCTCTCGCCGGAGCACCCTTTGAGACACAACCTCCAGGTATACTCCTTTTCCAGCTCTTCTTTTCTTTGCTCTGAAATCAAACCAAAATTCATTTTTCCTGCGAATCGAAACCCCATCACTGATCTCACTCACCATCATCTCCTACCTCCTCATCTTCACTTCTACCTCCCACAAGCTCTCATCTCCGTCTACTTCGTTGGCGGAGGGCTATTAGCTCCTTCCTTCATCATTCTCTAGGAGCCCCACTTCGCCCATTTGCCTCCTCCATTTCATCTTCTTTCTTTCTCTTCATATTTTCTCTCTGCTTGCTTAACCTTGTCCTCACACCAAATCACCCAAGAATTTATCTTTTCGCCGTGAAACCATCCTTTCTAATCACAAATATGATTTTCTTGTAATTTTTTGGGATGATTTGTAGAATCGATTAGTTCATTATTTGCCCTCACTAAACAAATGCATGTAGTTCCCCTGTTTCAACAATAATCCCCTGTTTCACTTTTTTTTACTCGCTTTCGTCTACACCCAACAAAACCAAACACGACTACATACCACACATAAGGAGCTCGGTCATCGTTCCCCTTCCGCTGTTCTTAACACCATTATTTCACTGTTCATTCCCAGATTTATTCCCCAAGATTGCAACAAGTTGTTAATACAAACATGAAAGAGACGATGCATACACATTTTCATGTGAATCCTTGCTGGTAATTTGGAGTTGTTATTATTGACATGGATGGATTCACATCTCATAATATGCAACATTGGATCATAAAGTTAAGATTGTATGATTGCAGGAGAATCTCCACTTTGATTATTTATTTGTGATTACAGTAGATCATGGATGTAGAATTTACGTTTCTCATCTTAACAATGGGTTATTTTTTATTGAAACATTTGGAGATCCGATTCTCTGCGAATCGAGAATACAATTGAGTTTGCAGGTACTGATATTGATGCAAGAGATCGGAGAGATGAGTCCTAGATCTGAAGCAGCCGCTTCTCATCCCTTTTAGCCACCCGGTGGCGTATTTACGCAATGCTCACATACACGCACAACCAGCAACTGAAGTCGCACTTTTGATCCCCTCGTGCCGTAGGAGGTCTACCTGTGTTCCTTGCTCCTCACCACCTACAGAGAGAACACGAAGGAGGAGTCTCCCTACTCGAGCTACATCTACTGTTTGATATAGGCCTATGCTTTAATCCAACGGTCTGCTGGGAAGGATTAGGACTGCAACTGGAACTTCACGCATGCTCCCACCATTGGAGAAATTCCAAAACACCCCCGTCATCTGGCTATAATGACAGATAAGCCCCTATAGGGACTGTTTTGAGATAATGGGTTGTTACTTTTATTACATTTAGGTCCTCAATTTAAACATTGAATAACTTTCTCACTTCTTATCCACAAATTGCAAATCTTATAATATTTTGCAGCTATTTTTCTTTATCTATCATGCAAGATATTATGGACTTGATTTAGTGGCTAATGAAATCAAATATTTTGAGTACCAACTGGTTGATCAGACATTGTTGCAAAGAAATTGAGATGTTTATCGGAAGATGAATAGTTTCTTAACTTGCAGTGGATATTGAGGATATTGGGGCACCACTACTTGGAGAGTTAATATTGATTTTGATGTATGAAACAAATTGTGATACATGATAATCTAAATTGACTAATCGTTTTTTTTACTAAATCCATGATTTTTAAGTGCCCTTTGAAGAAATAATCTGTACATGGGCTTATCCAAGGAGTATTGATCATATCATTGAGAATTAAAAATATAAAATTCCAGATCCTGAACTTGATTATTTTCTCAGCTTATTCCTTCACATTGCATCTCATTTGCATCTTCATCATTACATTGCATTTTTATTTTTCCAGCACATAAATTAATCGAACTTTAATTAATTATTTAATTTGATTAAAACACCGCGCAACTAAGAATAACCGTTCCCTGTGTTCGACCTTGGTAAACTTGCCAAGTAAAATATTCCACAACATTCAAAGATTGTGTTATTTTGACAGCCGAAATCCGCCTCCTATACTACAATTCTTATTTTTTAAAGAGGTGGATTTCGCGTTCATCAAATGGCGCCGTTGCTGGGGAACGGCGAATTTTTAGGGTTTTGAATCATTTTTTATAATTAATTGTTGTGAAGTTAATTCTTGTGTCATTTTTTTTCTCTTGCATTTTTTTTCCTTTTTATTTTTTTTCTTTTGATACTAACTGCACTCTCTTTCTTCGCAGATTACTCGGAGATAATTTTGGATATAAATCAAGGACCTGCGAAGAAGACTAATTTTTATTTTAATTTTGTGAGAGAGAGTTAGCATAGGTTTAAATTTCTGCATTATTCACAGGGTCCCTCTCTCCTTGTACACTATCAATTTGTAATATTCAGGACTGGACTCTCTGTGGCTTGACGTAGAATTTAGGAGCACATACGGTAGATTAGAATTATTTGATTGCGTTCGTAATTTTTAGGCCACACTCTCACTAATTAAACGCACTGTAGATCGTTCAACATTAGCCAAAAATTTCAATCAATTCTTCCCGCTAATAGAACTATCTGTTTAGGGCGTTTTTCATCTGTGCATATCATTTAGTGTAAACTTAAAATTCACTGTCTTGCATCCCGCATGAAGAACGCGAGGATTCACTGTAAGTC
This sequence comes from Ottelia alismoides, assembly GCA_037367405.1. Classification (NCBI taxonomy): domain Eukaryota; kingdom Viridiplantae; phylum Streptophyta; class Magnoliopsida; order Alismatales; family Hydrocharitaceae; genus Ottelia; species Ottelia alismoides. The sequence continues at coordinate 672,549 of JAZKJV010005828.1, forward strand.
CTTCTCTTAAGCATGCATCATTGATTTACGCTTGCATTGCCTTTTTGAATTCTCCCTCCTTGAGTTTTACAACTTAGGAATTAACGGAATTGGGACTGCTCGTTAGGCGTGAATTTCTGTGCTCACATAAACTACAGTGATAACCTTAATCTAAAATTGGGACTACTAATCAAGGTGACTGTAAATAAACTGACCTAAAATTAACTTTTGTGTGGTGGAGAGAAACCCACTCATTGTTTGTAAGGACCAGAACGCACACTTAGGAAAGAGCCTTAAACCGAAGTGGTTCATTCAGACTACTGATTTTAAACAATTAGCTACTTTTCAGTGAGGGTCTCGGGTAGCCGTTTACGGTCCGACTTCCCTTAGCAGAGTAGGTGGTTTAGAGGACACCGCGGAAGGCTCCATCCTCAAGTAACACGGGTAGCCGTTTACGGTCTGTACTTACACCTATACTGGCTGAAAGTAGGAGCAACTAGTTGTATGTACTCGGGACAGTCTTTGTGAAATATTTCAGCACCTAACAACTCCGCTTAATCTGCAAGATTGTTTTGTCATTAAATTAAAATTGAAAAGATAAGAGGCCGAAACCTAACGTGCCTTCACCAGAGTTGAGTGGGTGAATCAACGTGTTTTTTTTGTGTTTGATTTGTGTGCGTCAAAGACCTAGCAATTGCAAGCAAATCGTGGTTCGTTGATCATTCCATCCCTCTTGACAAGATGTCGCCACAGTGGTCTTCTTTCTCGATCTCCACGACCATGTCCCGATATTCTTCTTCCCCTCAGCCATCATTCTCATCCCGCCCACACATCCCACCCTTTGACCACACTTCTTCTTGGAATATTCCTCTCTCACATTCTGACAATTTTATGGACACGAGAGAGAGACCAGAATCGAGGATGAACAATAGAGTGACCGCTATTGATAGAAGAACACAATTTCCGGTCACTAGGATCTCACAGCCTCTTGAACCATCCTCTACTAAGGATGACTATCCTCTTGAGTATAATCAATTTTCCTTCGACAATCCACGAGAAAACCAAAGTCAAGGAAATACAACTCATGACCAGACCATAATGTTTATGAACAATCAACACTCTACTTGAGGTTACATGCCAGAATCACGACACATGGAGACTGATTATTCAATCACTAGTCATGAGATGTTTGAGGATGAGATTTCTCAGATTAATCATAGAGCAGACACTTTAACAATGAGAATATATGATCTCATCCAATCAATGCAAAATTCAGAAGAAGTAAGGCCACCACCATGCGAACCACTGGATCATCACAATCAGACACAACCACTGACCTCTGACCCCCCGACTGACCATATTACAGAAAATACCAAAAAAATTGAAAATTTTGAAAATTCAAAAAAATTGGACAATTCTGAAATGGAAGCATTTTGCAAGAGTCTGATCTTAGAGCTTCCATTGATCAAAGCCATAGAATATGTGCCCGATCATAAGAGATTTGTGAAGAGTCGATTGATCCCCAAGAAGACGGGCAAGAAACGATCCAGGACTGAATATCATGTCATATCTATGGCTAGTTCTTTGGTGATGAATCATAAACTCAAAAGCCGCAAAGTCAAGCAATTGAATCAGGTCACATGTGAAATTGAGGATTCGATATTTACTCATGTTTGGTTGGACGACGACTCCACATTAAACATCCTCCCGAAGTTCGTCTTTAATCAACTTAAATTCGGACAACTCAAAAAGACTAGGGTGATCGTTCAATTACCTGATCGATCTATCAAAAGACCGCGGGGGATCGTTTCTGTCGTCGTAAATTTACGAGGTAAAGAACATAAGGTGGACTTTATTGTCCTTGACATTGAGCACCCCGGAAGGATGTCTGAGTCTCCTATTATTTTAGGAAAGCCGTTCTTAGCCTCCGCTAAGGTGATCGTCGATTGCGAGACTCAGGAAATCAAGTTCCCGAACTCAGACCACAATGAACACGACCCCAATGACACATCCTGCTCTAAGGAAAACCAACTTGAAACCAACAGTTTTGATCACGAGATAAATAATTCACATTATCAGACATCTCCGCATGATACACAGAGACAAACCCTAGGAGAGTCACCTAAAGGATTTACTGTTGGACAAACTTCGGATTCTCACCACCTTATTACTGCTCCTAGGAAAAATCAAGATTTTGGAGCTTATGAAGAATTGGACCATATTATTGAGGACCGTCACGATTATGTGAGTGGACCAATCTTCGAGTCGGAAGTAATTCATGTGATACTTGAACCATATAAGGAACCGACTCCGAAAACATCCGATGTCACCAAAAATCACGATCATCCGAAAGTGACATCAACACCCCCAGCCATAAATCACAAGATCCGCACGAACAATCTCCCTCGATCGAAGCAGTGCATGACCCTTCAAGAATTGTTCGACTTTTACGGGGATTCGTCTGATGAGGAACTCACAAATGCCACATCGGTTACTCAAGACAGGGAGATGAAGACTGTCCAACTTCCTCCCAATAATCCACAAGGAAACAAACCGACCAAGAATGTCACCTTTGACCTTAGACATCAGGTGATTTCTGACAAGTCCTCGTCCGATCATGATGTGGTTCATCAGATAAGTGCAATAGGTACACTCTGATCCAAGGGCACTTACCTCTGATCGATAAAAGTTGGAGATCCTTTGCAGACGACTACTATTCTCCTGAGGACGACTCCGACGATGGCTGGTCTTCTTCATCGGCCCCCTCTTCATCACACTCCACATCTCCATACTATCTCCCACCACACTCCCGCAAGATGGTCTGTCGCAAACCTCCTTGATCTTGTACATCCGTAAATCTACCCGGTTCCCCATCTATAATTATCCGATTATACTTAGGCAAACCTGAGCCTAAGTATAGGGGGACCGCATCCATTGTTTATACATCACTTCTCTTCTTTTATTTTTTTATCCTTCTTTACTTCGTACGAGCTATGTCTACATTTCACTTTGTGCCATGAGGACGTAGCACAAGCCAAGTATAGGGGGGTGTGTTTGTATATATTTTATCTACTTTATCCATAGCTCGTACTTTAATCGTTTTTATCTAACATCGGGGATGGGTACAAGTAGTGTGTTTAATACCTGTTTAAAAAAACCAAAACAAAAAAAAACAAAACAAAACAAAAAAACCAAAAAAAACTTTTTGCAAAAAAATAAAAAATTCTTTTTTATCAAAAAAAACTCATGGTCTAGCATTTCATCAAGCATTTCATGCATTCCTTGGTCGATATGTTCCTGACACATTCACTATCACTCAAGGCTTGAGGATTTTTGAGGACACTTGATTTCTGAAATCTTGAGATTCTGAGTTAGCCTGCCTTAGTCATTAGGGTTTTTAGAAATTAATAATCCACACTTCCCTAGTTTGAATGATTTGAGCGCTATATTGCACTCTTCTTCTCTACCATTCAAAAAGAATATGACCAGCACAATCACTCCCACAACTGCATGATTGATGAGATGAGTTGAGATATCACTTAAGGAACTAGGACTAGAGATTTGAGTTTAGACCCGATCTGATGATATTCGAGGATGGGATAAAGTTAATGAAGGCTTCAGAAAACCTGAGTGTCAGCAAAACACTAGCCAGTATATGAACAAGATTCATATGCTATCTTTTTGATATTGACCTAAGTGCCAGGGTGTGATGAAATTTAAGGAAAATTGTTGATCAGTGTGCGCCAACTTTTGGTAAAAGCAGTGGAGCTAGCCAACAAAAGAAAAGAAAAAGAAATGTCAAAGAAAAGCTCTATCATCCAAAGTCAAATTCCAAATGAGCTTCCACCAATGACGAGCTCTCCCAAACATTTTCAAAGTGTCCACTTGGACCAAGCGCTAATTAGGACCAAGGAGTCGGGCTGACACCATAAAAGGGCTCTGCATCGTAAGCGATACAAGTCTGGGTGTCGAAGGTCTCTTAGATACTCAAAAGAGACACACCCCGGTGTACTCCCAGAAAAACAAGTGTAGACGACTCCAAATTCTCTTGACGGACGCATTGATGAACAAAATAAAATATACGTGTGTTGAGTAATAAGGCACTCGAGAGGCACCTTGTTCCAATGTGAGGGAGAGAAAATGAGACACAATCCTATGCCCTCCATCAACTTGCCGTCCATCTACACTTTCAAGTCTGACAAACTAATGAGACGGTTGACTGAAGCAAGAATAGACTTATTCTCTAGTGTTGAGGATTAGATCTAGAGGAGGATCTTTGGGAATGGAACTTTGAGAGATGCCCCGACTCGACTCTCATGAAATGCAGTACACTTAAAATCATATCCTTATATTATATGTACAAACAGAGAGTCTGAAAATTAGAAAAGTTGGATTCCTTTTGATTAAAGCCTGGTTGAGCCCAGAATTTTAGGGTCGCTCAAATTAAGGGTCTTCTATGAATTAAGCCTTGAAAATTCACATACACAGTCAGGGATATATTCAACTAAGTCATTCATTCATGCTCAGGGACGAGCATGGTCTAAGTATAGGGGTATGATGAATCTCGTATTCATCATGCTAAAATTGGTCATTTAGGCTCTGTCCCCCATCATCCACTTGTAATTAATCATTAATAGAGCATTATTAGCCATCATATATGTGTGAATAATATCTGCATTTCATCATGCATAATTGCATTTAAAATCCCCAGTGTAAATTAGCCCAAAAAGCTGCTAACTTCTCACATTTTTAGTTAATTCATCCTAACTCCGATTGACCCAAAACCACCTCCATTGTGTAGATACTACTAACTTTATCAAATAAAAAATACAAAAAAATTACTAACCCCAATAAGTGTCAAATAATCCCAAAGTCAAATTTCACATCTGGCAGACTAAAATGAGCATATCTCCCACATACAGTGTTCGATTTTGGTGTACTCACTTTTAAAGTACTCCATTTTCAAATACCTTCAAAACAAGACCAATTTCATAAAATTCGGAGCTCGTATGTGAAAGTTGGGTTTTGGGCCTCTTTTTCGCATTTTAACTTTTTGCTAATTTTGACTAAAGATTTTATGTGCATAATTAACTCTCTTAATTTTATTTCTTTTTCATTTGTGTCCTTTGATAAAAGTTTTAATAAGAAATGCAAAAATTCAAATCCAGATTAAACTGAGATCAAAGAAATTGACCAAGTCCAAGTGTCCGTTGTCGGTTTGTACAAAAGTTGTGTGTTTCTAACTTCCATTTTATTTTCCTATTTTCTTATTTATTAAAAATCCAAAAAAATTATATTAGTATTTAATTAAATTTATTGTATTTTATTATATTTTTCTATAATTTTTATCCTCGCTAAAACCGCCAAAAAAATACAAAACCCCAAAAAGTCGGCTTTCTATACACATGGAGAGCCACCAAAAATACCACTTCGCACATGTGACCTCTTTTTCTCCCGGATCCTTCATGAAAGTTGTAGATCTCGACAGGACGAACAACTTTTGTGAAGAAAATTTTTCGATCCGAGGTATTCTGCTACTTCTTTTCTATTTTTCTTTGCTTTTAAATTTTGAAATTTTTTTAGGGTGCCACGTGGCAGTCCCTGGGGGTATCGGACTTGTGATTATTCATTTGATTCTTTTTACCTCTGTTTTCCTGCCTATACTTGGGGATGTTTTACTCTAAGTATAGGGGAGGGGAATCTTGTACATCCTGACCCTCAGTTTTCCCTTGTGTACATACTTATATACTTAGGATTTCTTGATCCTAAGTATAGGGGGATCACCGACCTTTATTCATTACATTCATTTATTCTTTGTTGTACTATTGCCTTCTTTTCACTTCCCAATACTCAGCACGAGTTATAACTTCCTTTCATCGCTCTTTGATCATTCTGAGGACATTGTTCGAGCTAAGTATAGGGGGTGTCGTATAAATTGTATATATACTTTAGCCATAATTCATACTTTGTGTGTGTGTTAATAAAGTAATATTTGCTAAAAATCAAAAAACTAAAAAATCACAAAAAAAAATTTTGTTGTACATGATTGTTTGTAAATAGCTTTTGTAAAAACTATTTTTGTACAAATATTTGTAAAATGTTTTGATTGTAAAATGTTTGTGTCAAAATTATGTATATAGTACAAAATTGTTGAAAAATGTTTTGAAAATAAAAATTTTGCAAAAATGTTTGTAAATGTTTGTTTATATTTTTCAAAACTTCCCCTTTTTCCATACGTTCAAAAATTTTCATAAAATTTGCATATTCTTTAAAATTGCACAAAAAGGGTTTTGTACACATTTGCTTGTATATTCTTCTGAATCATAGTTGACATTTAAACTAGTCTGAAATTAAAATTGGAAAATGGATCTTGGTTAAGACCTTAATCCACCTAACTTCAGAGGAACCCTATAAGATTTGGGTTTAAGACTTCTCAGGTCCATAGTGACTTAATTCTTGAGTCCACTAGCTATGTTCACATGTAATCTTGATGAGCCAAAGTAGAACACTTAACAACACATGCATGACTCTCAGAGACAATGGCTTGACTTGGGCATGCACCATACACATAGCTCGACATGGATGAGGTGGTGAGGAGGCAAAATTATTTGGCTTGGGGTAGCATACAAGGGTAGTACTTCTAGGAGGAACCTCTCGTCTTCCTCTAGGTAGGGATGTGCATCTCAACCTGATCTAGTGGCAATGAGGTCTAAAGATAATAGTCTTTGTGTTGCAATAATGCTTCAAAAGAGGGATAGTCTACTGGCTCAAGAGGAAAAACTCCTTATGTACACGCTGCACCATTTAAATATGTATATATGCACATCAAAAAAATTTTTTATAAAATCAAGAAAAACTCCAAAAAGGTGGACAGACCTTATTGAAAATAAAATGCATGCTGGGGTGTATATAGTGAATAAGCAAAGCTTATGTATTCCACCTTCTCATCTCATGGAAGCTTGAAGCTGGAGACATAGCTACATTGGTTAAGATCCAAGGGATACATGGCTACACTGGTCACGATCCATTCTCTTTTTCCCCCTCTTCTTGAGCTGGTTGAACCTGAACTTCTAAGGGAATACCCCGCTCCATAAGGAAAGAGCTGCTAGACGGGAGAATTAGAGTTACCTTGTTGAGGGAGATTGTTTCTTTGTCATTTCTGAGGTGGCGAGCTACATATCACATACAAGGTACAAGGAAAGATTCATAGTCATTAGAGTTTGAGTATGTAGACCTATTCTGACCTGATTTATTGAGGAGTCTTGACCATAAAATTGTGGAACTTAGAGGCAGTTGAGTCTTGAACATATTTCCCAATAAGGTTCCGTCAAACTAATAATCATAAGGTCTGATTGAGCTCCATTCTCCAATTTTATAAAGATAAGTTTTATAATCTACCTTGATTCGTGTTCTTTTCTTTTCTTTTTCTTTTCACTTTTTTTTTCAAATAAGTATTTGCTAAGTGACTAGTAAAGGAAAAGTAGAGAGGGTGATGAATCCATGATTCTCACTCTTTATTCTTTTATTTTGGCTATGTTTTTTGGCAAAACTACAAGTAAATACCTGTAAATACAATAACTTAGCATTTTGCATGCCTTTATTAATAATACATAATTAGCATGTATTTTGCAAAAATAAAAGAATAAGGAAAAAGAAAATGAAGGATGTATTTAGAATAAATACAGAGTGACCCAAACTCCAATATAAGGTCATGTCTTGACCTGATCGCAAAAGAAAATTAGAGAGAGATATGGTTCACTATGCATTGTACATATCACATATACTTGTATATAATATGTGTTTATTTATTTATAATAAAATAAAATTATTTTATCCTTTACACCCTTGTATATAGCTTTAATAATATTATAAAAATAAAATAAAAATCAGAAAAATAGAATAAAAAAATTAAAATCATCCATCCTTTGTACAAAATACACATGTACATATTGCATTCACTATATATTTCTCACCCTTAAATCATTTGTTAAAACAATATAAAAATTATTTATACTCCTAGAATTATGTTGTAAATAAATAAAATATAGAATAAATTTATTTTTGTAAAAATAATGAAATAAAAATACTTGTACATAATACACACGTATATTATACCTCTATATAATACCATATATTGTATATACATCATTTTCTTTTTATAAAAATAATTAAATATCACATAAAAATAGTTTAATAAATAATAATCATTTTTTATTTTATACATTTTTTTGATTTAACATCATTTACAATTTTTAATCATATTTTGTTTGAATTATGTAAATCATATTTTCTTATTGGTCTAGCTAGGATTGTTGACCTTGTTCAACGTCCCCTTCCAGATCGGGTCAGGTCGCATCCCTTTCGCCGGAGCTTTTTCTTCAATTTTTCATGCCCGAACCCAACCTCCTCCTGCCTTGATTCCTGTGCCCGATTGAAGCCTCATTATCCATGATGCTCGCGGATCCCTAGGTGCAGCCGGATCTTCCTAGGGTTCCGAGTATCGCCCCGATCTTCATGGAATCGGGGCAGCCTGTAAAATCTCTCTCCCAGCCTTCGCAGCACCTCATCTCGTCCCTCGTGCCACCACAGATCCTGAGCCACCTTCCTCATATTGATCGTCGTTGGAGGAGTGACTTAGGACAATCTAGAGGTGCCTCGAGACTCGTAGCTCACGATGTGGCCGGAGCTCCACCGTGTGAAGCCTCCCAACCAGCCACAGCTCGGTTGAGGCCAAGACTTGGATGCTCACCTTTGCGTGAAGCTCAGGAACACATCCGTACCTTTAGGTATTTATCTTTTTTTTCTACATTTCCCCTTTCGATCCATCTTTTCCATTTCGCATCGCCGCTGTCACCTCTGCTTTGACGAGTTGGTCGGAGTCCCGTTACCCCCCTTTATCTGCATTGATCAATCCATCGACGTTCACCACACCTTCCGACGTAGCCTTTCCCCTTTAATCCTACTCATCGGGGTAGGATCAAGTCTGGTCTCCATCCCCCATGTCCGCTGGAGACCCAAATCCACATTCCCCATCGCTTCATTTGTTTGTTTGCTCAAATAACCATCGCCGGAGCTTCGTCCTGAGCTTAGGATACCTTGTAGGCACTTTCGCGTATCTGGAGCACCATTGGGACTCCTAGCGGCTCAAGCGGTGGAGATTTAAGCGAGTAGCCACCGCCATGCTCATCCGGCCATCATCGCCTCCACCGGAGCCCCTCGTTCTATGTGGACCACTTCCACGTTCCAACAGGGGCCCTCAGATCTTTCATTGGAGCGTCATATCCCCTCCGATGCTCGGTTGAAAGTCACTAGAGGCATGTTCTTGCAGACCTACTCTCGCCTGTGTATCCTTATCCAGTATTCTATTATAATTTGAATGTTGTGCTTTTAAATTTTCAATTATGCCCTTGTGAACCTAGATCACGTGTAGTGCGCGTTTTGGCTGGATTGTTTGCAGAATTGCCCCTGAACTTTTATTATGTGTTATCATTAGTTCATGGAACTTAATTAAATTGTGAATTGGTCCTTGTGAACTGTGACTAATTACATGCTTTCTATTGGGCTTAATAAATATTAAATTAACCCCAAAAATTACATAAAAATTACCATTGGATCTTGTTTGTATGTAATGTTCACTGTAATTTTGGTGGGTTGATTTATTTGCATTTTCTATTTTTAAAAATTCAAAAAACCATAAAAACGTCCTTGTTTGCCTTATAGAAATCTTTAAAATTCGAAAAATGCTTTGAAATGTCCATAAAAGTTTTGTAATGCACCATTTTGCTTACTTTTCCTCCTCTTTTAATTTTGTTCAATAATTCACTACAAAAACCCTAAAAATTACAAAACAACTAAAAATAATAAAAATCATATAAAATCAAAGAAAAATCCAAAAATTCCAATTTCATATTTGATTTTTAGCTTTTAATATATGTTTTATTATAAAGTTTCTAGCTAGGACATAGTGCACTTTAGATATTTTTAATTTGCAATTTGGTACTGGTTGTGCACTATTTTGAACTTTGAGCCTTATTTGATTTTTATAAAATCACAAAAAACCTTAGAAAATCTAGAAAAATTATCAGAAACACTTTAAAAATCAGAAAACCCAAAAACATTTTTATTTAATTTTCTACTATTTTTGTTAATTTAGAAAAATCCAAAAAGATCATTGTGTTTGTTTTCTTTTATTTTTGTGCTTGTTTTCCTTTATTCAAAGATTAAAATTTTGTAAAATTTAAAACCACTAAATAATATTTTATTTTATTTGAAATTTGACTACTTCGTATTTTTCCCGTTCTCCTTGTGTTCGACCCTAGTGGCAATACCATGTAATAAAAATAAAAAATAACGAACCCCTTACATGTTCTGATTGTTTAATTTTCCTTGAGTGTTTTTATTTTCTCGTTGTTTGATCGGATTGATTGAGGACAATGACACTTCACATATTTTCCACCTGAGTAGATCTTGATTCTTCGCTCATCAGTCCTCATAGCACAAAGTGATATAAAGCCATAACTCTGGTTAAAATACAAGGTGATATAACAAAACTGACTCGGATGTCCTCCCTACAATTAAGTTAAAATAACCTAATTATAAGAAGAACTGGAGGAGGGAGGAAAATACTTGACTCGGGTCCCCCTGTACTTAGGTTGTAAATAGCCTTATTGGATCAGCATTAAGGGTTCAGGGACTCGTGTTGAATAGTTATTAGCTGTACAAGGTTTCCCCTATACATATGCTGAGGAGTAGCCTAAGTATTTGGATGTGGAATTTAGGAAGGGGAACCTGGGTTAGTCAGGGTTAGAGATGGAGTGGATCTACAGAGATGAATGAATTTGCGGAGATGGGGTGGGGTGGATCATCTAGGATTACATGAGGGGTGAGGTGAATGGTCATGCAAGACTCAATCATTCAAGTAATACCCAAGATTCACCAACACATACATGAGGACCATGAATGTTCGGTCATATTTATCTTATCTAATTTTTCGATGATCATCCAAAATTGAAGTCCAATACGCAATTTGAGGGCTAGGTTTCGGGCACTATCCTAGGGAAACATCCTGACCTCTCATTAATCAATCACAAGATGCGTACAATGATGGTATTACTGTCCCATAATAAAAGGTTGTTTTTATTCCATTTACATTGATAAGCGTACATTACAGTCCTGATTTTAAATTGAGGTTATTATTGTATTAATGTAAGAGAACAAAACAAGCATTCATCGTCTAATCGACCCTTCCCAATTTCCTAAAATAACCTAAGTGATGAATCAGGGAAATATCGAGAAAAATTGATGCATTCATGAAAATCATGATGCATGCATTATAGAGAAACTAACAATGTCTCTAACAATCTCAATGCATGTGTAAGATTGTATTTAAAATATAACGCTATATCCATGCAAGTCGAAGAAAACACAAGCTAAACATGTTTCTATTAGTGGGAAAGAATTCAACTAGCTTGGTTAAGTGAAGAGATGTATGTGCATTTCATGAATTATGTGTGTCCTAACCAACAAAGCAAGCACACGTGATAGGAAAATGAAAGAGCTTTGAGAGACGTGTACCTATCCCTAGGTCGACTCTCAAGTGAGCCTAACCCGGATTAGGGATGAAATAACTTCACACACCACATGCAATGTCCAAGTTCAACTCACAAATGTGAGCCCTCGAACGAGGACCACTAGAAATGCAAATACTACACTTATATACAAAATAAAATGCATGAACAAAACATTAATTAAATTCCTTATTTTCTCTCACATCTCATCAGCAGCTCCTCGCAGTGGGAACTCCCAACTCTATGCCCCCATGTAGATTGAGCGTCCTCCATCTTCATGGGCCCTACCACAAAAGAAAATGTCAGGAAAAACAACAAGAGTTTTAGTCAAGAATAATGAAAAAACAAACAAGAGTGATGAGTATGTGATTCATCACTCTAACAGTTGAAAATAGAAATTCCTTCTTGAATAATTAGTTGCATTTTCCATTTATTCTGCATTGTTACCATTCATGCACTTTAAAATGTTTTCTACATTTCAACATGCATATTTGCAATAAATAAGAAACCAGCCTCCCCTGTAAATCTCAAATATATTATATCATATTTTTATTTATTTTTCACTAAATAATAATTGAATAAAAACAACTCTATAGTGTATGTATTATTAACACTAATAAATGAAAAATACCAAAAAAATACTAACTTGAAAAATTGATCAATAAAATCCAAATCATAGTTTGAGACTAAAAGCCTTTAAACATGAATATCTCTCTCCTACAGTATCCTATGTACTCACTTTAGAATTAATGTACATTCAATTATTCAAAACAAGATAAAATTCAAAAGAATCGGAGTTCATATGTGAAACTTGGATTTTTGGCCCCTCATTGTATATTGTACATATGTCCCCTTTCTCTTCTTTATTTTATCTTTTTATTTTCTTATCTATTAAAAATAAAAAATAGTTTAAGTTGCAAAAATTTATTTTATATTTTCTTTGATTTATTTTAATTACTATCTAATTTAAAAATGATAAAAAAATCACAAAACACAAAAATACAGTATTTTATATCAATAGGATGCCACCAAAAAAACTTTTTTGTATAGATGATTTTTCGTGATTTTGGGTACTTCACAAAAGTTATAGATCTCGTCGAGAGAGCAACTTTCATGTTGACCACTTTTTAATTTGACCTCTATTGTTATTTCTTATTTTCTTTACTTTAATTTTTGAAATTTTAAGGAGTGATATGTGGCAGCTCCTAAAGCATCCACGTGCCACCTCCTTTTTTTATTAATTTTATTTTATAAATTTCATTAATTTATTTTTTGTATAATTATTTTATTTTATCTTATTATTGTTATTTATTTTATTTACATCGTTACTATTTTAATTAATTAATTAGCTTATTTATTTATTTTATTATATTTATTTATTTATTTTATTTACCAATTTATTTATTTATTTAAATAAATAAATTATCTTTTATTTTATTTAATTAATTTTTTATTTATATCTCCCTGCCATGTGGCCGTGCCCCGACATGCTACATGGCCTTTCCTTCCCCCATGTAGACTCGCTCCTACATCCCTAGCGTGCAACCGATGGTCTCGTAATCACCCATGACCTCTTCCCACCTCCGCACCCGATCTCTACAACCACCTACATCACTTGCTCCCTCTCTCTCCTCTCCTTCCACGATCCCTCAACCACTCCCGCGTCGCGTGATGATGCATCTAACAACCCAACAAAAAGTCATTGCTCCTCCCATTGTTCTTCATCCACCAGTAGAGAATCTCCAGCCACCAAGCTTTGACCCTCTGCTGGTGATAGAAGCAGAGGTGTGCCTTGAGGGGACTATGACCTCTAGTGACCTCGACGAGATCCAAAGTACTTCGAGCACTGTTGCATACACAACGAGCTTTCACACAGCTTCATGGAGGTCACTACTCCACTTGAGTTGATCATCAACCAAGGATCTTTGCAGCCTCAGGCCTCCCCTCCGACGAATCTTATTTTTTTCTCCATTCTTCTCCTCATGCTCCTTCCTTTTTTGCTCTTTCTTTATTCCTTCGCATCCACAATTCTTGAGGGAGAGGACCACATGCTTAAATCCTCACCTCGTTGATAGCTCGACAGGGAGTTCTTGAGCGACGACGGCCCGATGCAAGATCCATGGAGATCTCCTCCACGCCATGAGCTCCAAAGTTTGTGAAGCTTTGATGTGTCCGCCTGTAGCTTGAGGCCACAAATTGGGTTGAGATTAGCTCATCACCCCCTTCGGCACACTCCTCTTTCTCCTTCTTCTTCCTCTGTGTTTCTCTTCCATCTTCCACTTCTGCTTCTTCACCTTCCGACTTCCATCGCTCTCAACCTTTTCTTCTCCTTTTCCTCTTCATGCTTTTGACCCATCCGCTCACATATCGTCACTCACACGCTATCATATCCCTCTCCGTCGACCACCACCCTTCGCCATCGGGGTGCACTATACTTGCGGTCCACCTCCGCCAGCCTCGTGCTCCGTGCGCTCTTCCGCAGCAAACTACCTCAACAACTGCCCCATCGTGGACCCTGCTCTACCTTGTCAACAAGATCCTCTGACCAGAGCTCCCGCTCATCCTCTTGCCACAAGTAGTCGCATGCCTATCCGCCAATGAGAGAACATGAGCTTCAGCCTTAGGGAAGAGCCAGTAACAGTGAGCTTTCCTCTATCGAAGCGATGACGAGCATCTCCCATGCGACGTGATCTAAGGAGGATCTAGACCTCCTTGCTGTAGTAGCCCAGGCTTGCAGCCATGCTTCAAGTTCGACCTTCACTCCACCTTTCGAGGAAATAATTGGAGCTACACCGCTACGCTTCTTCCCACTAGCGACCCTCATCCAAGTAAAGAATTCTACCTTTCTTCCTCCGTCTTTCTTTTCTGTCTTTTTCTTCTTCTTTTATTCCAGTTCTCCCTATTCTTCTACTCTTTCCACTTTCCCCAAATCGCAACTCCTCTTAAATCAAATCCCCAATTTAATCGACAACGACCATCGCTCCATCATTGCACCCCTCCGTCATCTTGTCTAACCTTCCGCAACATATCGCTGACTCAGCTACTTCCCGACCAACGAAGCCTTCGCTCATCGTTCCTCACAACAGCTACGGTCCATAGTTGCCTTGCCAATGGACCACAACATCAGCCACCAGATGCCTCTACATTCTCTACCAACTCATCCGTTCGTTCGCCTCTCCACTGAGCAGGGCATCGTCATCTCCATTGCCTTTTCCCAGCTACAACTACTGTCCTCCCACTTCGGCAGCCGCTTGCCACCCCGACGTCCCTTGGCATTGTGTCGGCCAAGTATAAGGAGTAGGACCTGCGTAGACAACCGCACGCCTCACCACCATTCACCCAACCAAGCTTCCATCGCGACTGGTCTCAGCCCTCTACTCCTGAAGCTGACCCACCACCCTGTCTCAGGTCGCATGCTACCTCGTCGTTAGCTCCACGTCATATGCATGGCACGTGGGAGTAAGGAGAATTGATTCAGGCCCCCTCTCCATTCTGCATATCACATAGCCCCCTCAGAGTCCCACTGATGTGCAAAGCATGTGAGGCCATAGGATATTTGCGCTTGAGACCCTCCAGTTTCCAACGAATAGTAAAGGCACCCCTGCTCCAGCAGTTCACATGCGGTGCACTCGCATGGATGATAAATTACGCAATAACCCTCGCAAGTATCAGTAATAACACTTTGGCCCCTATCAACATGTTTCTATGTATGCATTTTATTTTGTAGTTACATTTAGAACCCTGTGTTCTAGCCTTGTTTTGAACTGTCATTTCACATCTATTTTTCATTCTAAAAATTGCAATTTGTAGAACAACTTATGCTTTGTCATTTTGATGATTGTTTGACTTTTATGAGCTATGATTGATTTAATATAAATATTTAAGTGAAAAATGACATTGTTTGACCACTATGTGATCTTTAATTATTAATAAATTATCACTAGCTTAAAAGATTCTCAAAAATTCACAATTGGTAGATTTTAGTTTGATTTACATTGTCAAAATTCATGTTGTTTGCACGTATATCGAGGACATAATAAATTAATTGGTGATTAGCGTAATTAGTTTTTAATAAACTATAAACTCAACTTTTTTAGGGATTAGATTTTTCCTCGATAGATCCTCAATAGATACATCTAGGATAATTTTAGTTCATTTAAATAGTTAGGTTTTCTATTTATT
Organism: Ottelia alismoides; assembly: GCA_037367405.1. NCBI lineage: Eukaryota > Viridiplantae > Streptophyta > Magnoliopsida > Alismatales > Hydrocharitaceae > Ottelia > Ottelia alismoides. The sequence continues at coordinate 688,277 of JAZKJV010005828.1, forward strand.
AAAATTAATTTGTGAAAAAATCACCTTACATGGATATTTAACTCCTAATGAATTCATATTTTATTAAAAAATTCCAAAAAATATTAAAGAGCATTAATTTCATCATTATACACATTTTAGTTAAGTTTTATTGGTTTTGGAGTTCATTTGATTAAAATTTATAGTTTAACCGCTAAACTTGACTGAATTTGCATTTTCATTTTGCATAAAAAATTATAAAAATTGCCTCTTCGAAAACTTGTATTCTAGAACGCCTAGTAATCAACCTAAGGAGATAGCAGCCTCCCAAAGTTCGACCTTGGGCTTGCCCAAGTAAAATACAAATTGATAGCTTGCTTTAATCGACAAATTAATTAAGTAATCATTTTTTATTAATCTGAATTGTCCACCTACAATGAAATTTAATGTTATTTCATGTAATTATTGAGGGTAGTTTTGGGTTTTTCAAATGGCGTTGTTGTCAAGGAGGCACAACTTAGGTTAATTTTTAGAAAAGTTAGTTTTTCGATTTTCCACCCACGAGTAGGTTGACCACTGATTTTTCTTGTAATTATCAATCTGTTTATTTTCTTGCATTATTTTATTTTCTTTTATTTTATTTTGTTTCTATGTCTCTGACATCGTCTTGTTTTTGTGGGAGGGACCCGGCGTATGAAGCGGCTGATTAGGTGGTAGAGCATCTCATGAGCATTGGAAGACGGCTTTTCTATGAAATAAGCTGACTGAAGGATGCATAAAATTAAGATTGATTGGTGAGTCGTAGAGTTTAAGATTTTATTTCATCCATTCATTTTGATTTTTATAATAATTACACATTTCTAACATATTCCGTTTGAGATCTCATATGTATACACGGACATTTGGACTTTATTTTGTGTTGCGGCGAGACCTATTTCACTCTTCGGTGAGAGTGGGGCTCGACTTTAGTGGCTCATAGTTTAGACCTGCACTTGCAGCTATTGGAGCTTTATTAGGTCAAATATTTGCTTGTGCTAGTAAATTCTTGGACCATACATTCACATTTAATAATACACACAAAAGAATGTTCTATTTAGTTAAATTCAATTCACTTCTTCCCGCTAATTAGAAATATCTGCTAGGTGTGGTTTCATCCTCTGCATTTCATATAGTATAAAATTTTTAAATTTGAATTGCATCCCCTAAGTACAGAGTGAGGATCACTGTAAATCTTCTGAATTGGGCATGCATAAACTATTTTATCGTCGCATCAGTTTGTCTTGACTACCTTCCCCTTGGTTTTACAACTTAGGATTAAGGGAATCAGGACCATCGTTTGGTGTGCCTAATGTGTTGCATTAAATTCAATAATAATCGAACATAAAATCAGGACTGCTAATACAACTTCTACTAAAAAATTGTCTAAAATTAACCCTTATTTGGAGGAAAGAAACCCTATCATTGTATGCATTTTATATTGCTTGTTGAGAGGTGAGGACAAATCCTTAGGATAGTGCCCAAATGCCACATCTAAATCTTGCGTAAACGAACTTATATCTTATTTTATCACTTAACTAAAATCGAAAAGATAATGAATGGACCTTAATAACCATCATTGTGTTGAGTTGGTGAAACTAGGGTTTTCTATTCCGTTTGATTGTGGTTGTTCGTGTCTATCCTTCTGTGCAATTGCACATTTTCGACCACCATCCACTTACATTCATCTCTCAAAGATGTCAGGGATATTGGTCCTCATACACTGACCTCTTCGGTTACTCCTCCTTGTCCATTTACCGTTCATCTTCACCATCTCCTTCTTCCATGTATCATCCACCATCTGCGGGAGATCCTTACCCGTGGTTGGTTTCACCCTACCCTAGCTATGAATTCAAAACTTCGATTGACTTCTCCACTTCGTATTTGTCACCTACTCCACATTCTATCACTCCTGATCCACTTCCATCATGGGCTGACTCACAATATTCTCAAGAGCTTACTGGAATTAAAGAACCATTTGATGTGCGAGCCACGACTGAGACAATATGTGGCAGAATTAACCACCCCAATTCGATTCAGTCCATTCGTTTGTAGGACTATTTACTCAATCGCAAACATTTCTGAAACACCTCTATTAGAGGAACAAATAGTCAATTTGGAAAGAACATTTTGTGAACCTTTTTATGACATGAATCTATTTATTCAGAAGGGAAGAATGTGCATCTGTATCTTAGTTTCAATTCAAACACAGGTTTGATTCAAACTCCAAGTTTAGAGATATATTTACCATCCAGAAAGAGGAAAAAACATAGTCTTTATCTAAAGAAATGCATTGAGAAATGGCCTATGTATAGAACCTGGAGATAATGCGTTTTCAAATCTCTTAAAGTGGAATGTATTCCAAACATATATGCTATGGTTCCTTACTTTGATAGTGTGCAAATATCTAAATTGAACCCTTTTAGATACCTTTTCAAATACTTCATATCCTCATCATATGAATGATGGGACATGTCAACGAATCACACATACACATCCTAATTTGACCTTAGGGTACAACATGGTCGATCGAACAACCCGAATGGAGAGGCCTGCACATTATGATTTTCCTAACTTGATTGAGTTTAGTGATCAAGCTCACATTGACCAGACTTCATACCATCCATTCGGAGAGCCCTCAGATACAACGGATTAGACTCATGAGCTCATTATACAAACCCCTTATCTATTGACTTAACCACATGAGGCTCCAACTAATTTCTACCACACAGATGGTCTATACTCGACCCAACATTACATACCAGAGTCTAGTTAAGTTGAATATGTGAGCCGAAGTTCTCAACAATATCCTCTAAATAAACAAACTACTGCCAAGACTTGTCAGGAGGAAGTTTTGGAGGATGACATTTCTAGGATTATTAAGAGATATATCATTATTTTATATGCATTAACATTCATTATTTATTATGTAAATATTGTATATAATACAATGACTAAATACAACAATAAAAGAATAAAGAACAAAAAAAAGGAATGAAATGCCAAAGGTACTTTTTGACCCTAAACTCCGAGACCTAGGCATCGTGATGACTAAGTCGACAAGGAATAAAGTACGGAAAGATTATTGTCAATAATTCATTTTTGGGACCCATTTTATTCTTTATTATTAATCATAAAATAAAAAAACTTTGTACATGAATGTTTTAGATAAAAATATATAGAAAAATAAAAAATTTACTTTACACTAATATAATATAAATTGTACATTTTACACTCAAATAAAAAGCTAGAACCCAAAATTCCCAGACCCATATCTTCTCCATAAGAACTCAAAATGTACAAAATCACCTCTAATTATATATAACTTTTAATTAGCAATTTAATGAAGGTGGTTTCATTTAATTTGGAGTAAAGAAGCAAAAGTTAGGTTTTGGACCCCTATTGTACTATATACCTTAATAAAATATTCATTTTGTTTATTCTTTATCTTTTTATTTACTTATATTTTTAATTTTTTTTAAAAACTATATATAGTGTATGTATATATATAGAATAGAATAAAACCAACATAAATACATTAAAATAAAAAAAGTACATGCAATACATAGATGAATATACTCTACAAATACATATATAATAACTACCCTTATTTTTTTAAGTGTACATAATATATCAGAAAAATATGACAAAATATATTTATGTGTGTTTTAAATAAGTTATAAATATATAAATTATGAGAATAAAATAATAAAATATAAAATGGAAATATAAAACACATAATATAGGTAAAAATACCTACAAATGGACCCTCAAAATGTAACTCATAATAAATAAACTCATAAAATTAAATAAAATCATATTATAATACTACATAAATAAATAAATGTTTTTCATGTTTTATTGAAAAGTTAAATAAATCATTTACCAATTTATTTTTCATTATTTTTTAATTTGAATATGATTTGTCTTTTTGGCCCGTCACCCATTAACTTAGGTCAATTTCTCTTACCCATGTCATAGGCCTGTCAGACCTCGTAGGACCCCGATTTTCTTCGAGTTTTGTAGCTCGAGGCTTTCTTTTTTTTTAGGTCAATTCCTTCACGACATCTACTCCTTGATCCTCCACCTTTCACGTGCAACTGATTCTTCGACCTTTGCATCATGAGATCGAGCGCTCTTCCCAATCTCCTTCCTCCATGTACATAAGACCTCCACCTCCTTCCTTGACTTCTCGGTTCCTTCTTTGCTTTGCCTTGGCGCCTCAGATCATGCCCTATGGCTTGAGCATTGTGACAGGAGGCTCATCTAGTTGATTTGTAGTGAGTATGGCCGAGTAGGAGGTGTTACCATTCATCTTCGCTGCTCGCCGACGTGAGGTCCCATGTCATTGGCTCCGACCAAATCGAGGTTAGTTTCCTTGTTTCTTTTCTATAGTTCTTGTCTTTAGATTAAACACTTTATTTTATGATTTGATTCCGGTTCTAGCATAAGTTAGGTCTATTTAGCTTCGTCGAAGCTCTCTTTCTCTGGCCATTGTTCCTTGTCGTGTACCCTCCTGTTCTGACTATTGTAACCACCCCACTGCCTTCCATAGCTGCTTCTCCATCGTCCGTGCTCCACTAGCCCCTTAAATATGCCTCAGATATGCGAATTGAGGTCCCATCCATAGCCTCACCGAACCGCACCACCCCTTCACCATTCCACCCCCACTCTCTACCAATAACAGCCAGGGACCTCCCCAGAGCATTGTTGTGCCCTCTATATTTCATACAGACCTTGAAGAGCTCATTCTGAGGGCTATTTGAATCCAGAAGTATCCCCATGTCCTTCGCCAAAGACATCGACCTCCATGGCTCACTCTTTGAGCGCTGGACCTTTTTGAAGCATATGGGGGATGCGTGGAGGTTGCAAGAACGAGTATAGCACATCGGAAGGCTTCCAGGCGGTCAGAGATGCCCACGACATCGATTCCAAACTCGCCTGTTGTGAGTTCTTCCATTGTTCTTCCCATCCCCCTCAGCATAGTATAATCAAATTCATCCTACCAAGGGAGTAGGAACCGTCAAATATAAAGATCCAACACCGTAGGATCCTCTTCCACGATCTAGTCTTGGACGTCCAGCTCGAAGCATCATTGTGCCCTGAGGGCATGACACATGTCAAGTGAAAAGTGCAGAACCGTTCGATCCAGTGCACGTAGGGGATAATTTGCTTATTCTTCCTCTATTTTGTTTATTTTTGTTTAGTCCTGTAAAATAATAAGTACGCTTTATATTTTTTGTGAAAATTTGCAAGGAACCCCTGATACTTCTTGTCGAATGCCTTTAAGTCGTACTAGCTCACCACACGTGCACTCCCACATGAGGTGGGCATATTATGCATAATGATGAATATGCATTTCGTCATCTTTATTCTTTTTTTTAGCTTAAAATCCGTTATAAAACACTTGTATATAATACTAACTCCATATTCTTAATAACTTGCATCTGTATGTAAATTTGTACATATATTGTTATTTTAAAGAAAAAATAAAGAAAGAAATACAGGAAAAAAAATAAAAAAAGATTGTATATATGTAATAGATACAGGCTGAACGAACCTTGAGAGAAGGTCAAGACTTGTCCTGATCGACTAGGAATAAAGTAGGGGGACATAGGGTCCTTAATCAGAAAATCCAAAAATTTGTGTTGTAAATATTTTTATGTGTATATTTGTATACTTACACTATTCTATTTGTACATAAATTGACCTCAAGTTAAAAAATTTTTAATACAAAAGTTGTAAATAAAAAAGTTTTCTAATAATAAAAATAAATGCAAAATAAAATCTTGTACAGAATAATAATAACCACATCTAGATGAGATCATAAAGAGACAATTGAAAAACAATTCCGATTCCATATGAACTCAAATTGAACCAAACTCACTTCCATTGTATTCTAAATTAAATTATCTTTAAAATTGTTGTGGTTTCATTATTTTTGGAGTTACTGTTTGAAAGATGATTTTCTGGGGTGGTTTGTTAATTTTACCATTTATTTGTACATATTGTATTTGTAAATAATTGTAAATAGTTTTAATATTTTAAAATAAAAATAAAAATAAAAATAAAAAAATAGAACAAAAAATAAAACTAATTTCCTTATTTCACTATGTATATAATTTATCATATGCATATAGTATATGTATATAGTTAAATCCCTTAAATAACCCTCACAAAAAAATAAAAAAATTTAACATTTATCATTTAATTTAATAAAGTGACAAAAGTAAATTAAAAAAAATATGTAAATAATTTTAACACTAATTTCTTTTCTTATCTCAATCTTATTTCAATTTTTTTTCATTATCTTTATCTCATTTCAGAATATGAATTTCAAATTATTTTCTTTTCTATTTATATGGCACCTCCTCACTTGTTTCAATTTGATCAATCTTTTGGAGAGGATCTTATTTTTTCGAGATCCACCTTGTTAAAGAAGAGCACCTAGCCTCCGAGTCGTATGGTGACAGCGAGTAGGCCTTCATTGAGGCCATCACGACATTTTCTGCTCCTACAGTGAGATCCACTTTTCTTGTTCTTAACCAAGGTTAATCACATTTTAATTTTCTACATTTTTGTTTTGTTATTTTTTTCTATATATAAGAATCCATCACCACGATTTGATTCTCCCGTTCTAAATATTCACCTTCACATCTTGATCTATTCACGTTTCTATTCTATCTCACATAATCTATCCACTCCGATTACGCACAGTGATTGGAGACCCGGATCCATCTTCCACATTTCAAGGATCTGCATACAATCACATTACCGTATTGGATTTAAGAGCGAGCCGTTGTGCTCGAGTCATTTTTTATTTATTTTTTTATTCGTTGGAATGATAAAATTATAAAAAAATATAGTTGTTGTCTTAACAAATCTATAAAAAAGTTAAAAAATAATATAAATATTTAATTTTTTACTTTTTTGTGTTTATAAAAAAACTAAAAAGGGGGGGCAGCAACGCGGCTGGCGTCGCCTCCTCCTGCCCGCTGGTGGCGCCTACTGCCCTTCACCGTGGCGTCCCCCTCTAACGCAGGACCTCCATCCAAAGGCGAGGTCCTCCTCTACGTTGTTCACCCACCATTAATCCGCCACCTCCTAGAGCGAGCCGCCAATCGCCATCGACCCACCTCTAGCCGACCAAGGCTCATCGCGCACCACCGTCCTCCTTGGAAGACACTGCCACCTCCTGAAGCTTCATCGTCACCAGCAACCGTAAGGAGGCGTGTGTCGCCCCTCAACCGCACACAACTGCCGAGCGCGGGGTCTGCTGTCACCGCACATGGACCACCATCACCGATTTGTCACATCCACCATTGACAACTGCACTCCACCGGACCACCCTCATCTACCACCTACTGCACCATCGCGCGAAATCCATATTGCGCATGTGCACGCCACCACTCTTGGAGGAGATTGCCCCCTCGTGCCCGCTCTCCATCATCCGCTGCATGCCAGATCTGACTCCCCATGAAGAAGATGCCACCAATCATCCTTTGTAGCAACCTCTTGTGGCTTGGAGGAGAACAGAAGCAAGGTTGACGACACCTCTTCCAATTTGGAGAGAAGATCTCAAGGGGCGATGCCACCCTTTGTTCTCTTTGGGGTGAAGAATCGGAACAAAGTCCCACTTGTAACCCTATTTTGAGTTATTATCATTAGGATCCCCAAACGTTTATGAATTTGCAGAAGAGCCCTTGCTAGTTCAAGCACGTGCGTAGCACGTTTATAATTGGGAAAATTGTGTGGAGCCCACCGAAGTTTTTAAGAAATTGTAAATCAACCCTTATAGAGCCATGCACATGTAGAGCATGTATTTCCCTGGGTATTTTTCACTTTTCTCCATCACTTTATTTCATGTTATATATTTATGCAAGAACAATAAGCATTTGCATTTAAATCCCTATTATCCGAACAATTAGTTTGCATGTTCTTTTCATTCAAATAAATATTTTTGTTGCTCAATAATTTCCCCAAAAATCATGATATGATCCTGATGTGTGTCTCTTTCTATTGTAAAAATTTCATTGTATTTTATTTCCATTTGAAATTATTAAAAAATCGAAAACTACACAATTTTCCATGCTTGCACTTTGAAGTATAATAAAAATTCGAATATTGCTTCCAGAATACAAAAAAAATTTAGACTCATTTCATTTTTATGTGTTTAATCTCCTATCCAATTTTTTTGCATTAATTATTTATAAAACCCAAATAAATGCAAAATAGTAAAAAACTTTAAAAATCAAATGAAATAGTAGAAAAATAAAAAATGTGATTTAAGTTTCTGTTCGTAGGTAATTTCCTCTAATTTTTAAGAAAAATAATTGTTGTAATTTTTTATTTCATTTCATATTTTTAAATTGCGAAATAATCTCGTGTGCTCACTATTTCCATTTTCTCATGTTTTTATTCATTTAAAATCTTATAAAAAAATCTAAAATCTCTAAAAAATTTCAAAAATTCTTAAGAAATACAAAATGATTTTATTTGGACATTTGAGCATTTTTGTTATATTTGAAAATCCAAAAAGAAAAAATGCATTTATATTGTGCTTGAATTTATTTTGGAAATCATATTTTTGAAAATTAAAAAGTACAGTATTTAAAATAATTGAAAATTTGAAAATCGCAAAATTTAAAAAAATAAAAATGAAAAAGAAAAAATTTTCACAAAAAACCAAGGTAGTTAGCAATTGAGGTTCCTTTTTCCTCTAATTGAATTTTTTTCGATTATTTGAATAACCCTCAGGATTTGTAGCCTCCTTGAGTTCGATCTTTTTAGCTATATCGGTAAATAAGTAGCAAATTTATCTTAACTGGACTTTCTTCTTTTGTAATTAATTCACCTTGAGAGGAAAAAATAAATTCTTTTGTAGTGGGATTATTTGGGTTGCAACGACATTGTGCTTATATCTGAATTTAAAACATAAAAATCTCGCTCAACAAAATGGTGTAGTTGCTGGGGAGACACAACGAGGTATTTAGGTTTCTCTTTTGACCTGCTATTCTTGGTTGTGCATATTTTTTCATATTTTTCCACATTTATCCCATTTTTCATATTCACTATTTTTATTAATTTTTCCTGCTCATTATTTTATAATTGTGTTCCTTACACATTCTTTATGTACATGTAGATATCAAAAAGGATCACAGTCATCTACATCGGGTGGACCAAAAATGATAATCTCACCTTTGTCGGTTGACTTTCGTTCTGCTACGGGTGCTGACACCTCCAAGGCTGGTGTGGGCAAATGTACACTGTCAAAAATATGTCTTTCCATATCTTTATGTACATGTAGATGTCAAAAAGGATCACAACTATCTACATCTGGTTGACAAAAAATGTTAGGCTCAACTCTGTCGGTTGACTTTTGTTCTACTGCGGGTGCTGGCACCTCCAAGGCTGGTGTGGCTTCACCAGGATTGTTTATATTATTTTGTATTTTTGTATTTTCTTCATTTTTTGTATTTTTGTATCTGGTGTTGCTCCAAAAAAATTGGATGGCCCTACTATCGTTCTTGTTGATGAATCATTGTCGGACGCTCTGTTCTTCCCTTTCTTCATCGCAAATGGTTGGAGTGTCCTACCATTCCTAAGATGTACAACATTAGATAAAAAGACATTATTTTCACCTAAATTGGACGAGGCTCTGCAGGCTAATTGCTCCTTGCGAAGGAAGTTATTTGGTTCATATTCGATTGGGGTCGGAATGACAATATTGGAAGTCGACATGTCTTCTATCTTCTGACTCATCTCAGCCATGTTTTTCATAAGCGGTGCCAGACAATCTAGGGTTGGGTTAATAGGAGCGACCTCAGAAGATTCAGCCCGATGATACTATTGACTCTGATGGTAGGATGGAGGTTGTTGCTGGTAACCTTGACAATAGTGAGGATGTGGAGGTGAAGGGTACCGCTGGCATTGCAGCGAGGAGTACTGGTAACGGTACTGAGTAGCCGGCTACTAGTACTATTGTTGATGGTATCCGGACTGCTATTGGTAGTTGTTCTACCTCCATTTGTAACCATGTTGCAGAGGCTTTTGTTGGGCCAGGTTGGGCTCGAAATTTCGACCTCCTTGTTGCTGATGATATGGTAGGCTGGCATTGTGTTTATGATGGGGTTATCCTTGAGGATGGGTCAGTTGTTGATCATTGCTCTAGATGCCATTCACCTCTTGAATGAGAGGGGGAGATGGAGAACAAGGCTCGAGGTACTGATGCAGGAACTCCAGTGTCTGGTATATAACCATTTGAGTATGTGTCTGTGGTGGCGGTAGCTCCAGAGTTTGCACGTAGTATACGTGCGCAACTGGAGGTTGATTGGGACTCGACTGAGGAGGATGTGTCTGTGTCTACTCCTTCTAAAGTTGAGGCTTAGTGGTGGCGTTCACCGCGTTGCATGTGTTGGTGGTGTCCACCAGCAGCTCCGGTTGTTTAGTGATAATATTGAGCTTGTCTAAGACCTTTCCATTCTCTGCTCAATCCCAGCGTGCTTCTCTTGGTCCTGCGACCTCTTCTCAATGGTATCAACCTTCGACATGTGATTCCCAATGATTGTCAAGTTGGAGTTATCACACCTATTGAATTCATGCATATCTACTATGTGTCACGTTCTTATAGAGGACCTACTTTGTCAGCTGAATATGGAAGAAATGAGATGATGATAATGCAACCACTCCTTCAACCATCTCCCCAAATATTTGCCATATTGCGTCCTCATCCTTATTAAAATGGTATCATCCCAAGGAAGGGTCAACCAGATGTTGACTAGACTTTGTCAAACCCTCAAAGAAGTGTTGGACCAAGCTGGACCTCAGTCTGTCATGATGGGGGCACTTCTCGATCAAATCACCGAACCTCTACTAGATCTCATAAAAGGACTCTTGGGGTCCCAGAGATGCTAGTGATTTTCGACCATATGAGATTAAGAGAGCTGAGAGGATAATACTTGTGCAAGAAAGTTGATTTCAGTTCCTCCCAGGTCGTCACCACCTTCCCCATATGGTTGATTTAGTATAGGGCTTTGCCTAGAAGGCTAAGTGGGAGGCGGTCATCTTGAGTACACTCAACGGGATGTTGGTGTAGTGAGTCATGTTCAAGATAAGACCAAACTATTGTAGATAGATATAAGGCTCCTTATTTCAATTCTCGGGGAAGCTGGAGAGGAGCGAAAAGAGTTGAGGCTTTAGTTCAAAATGTTCGTGGACAAATGGAATTTGGATCCACTTATTGATGCGTCCAGTCCCAGGGTTGTATGATTGCTTAAGGGTTGGCTTGGGTCGGCCTCTCCCTCCTTCCTCTCCTCCTTCAGGTCTATTTTAGAGAGTTCATCTCGGTCATCATTGATATCATCACCTCCTCCACAAGGTGTCTCCCTCTCTTCTATGCTCCTTCTCAGGTCGTTCAACATATCTTGGAAGGCTCTCTGAGCTAGAGCTTGGTTAGTTAGCTGTCGTTGAATGCCCTGGATAGAGGCCAAGAGCTGACTGCTGACTGCTGACTTAATTCTGACTTCCGAGACTTAATTCTGACTTCCGATAGTGGCCTACTTTGTATCTTGCTCAGTATTCTGCTGCAGAGGTCCCTTTTCCTCTTCTTGTTGGAGTCATCTCTTATGTTGATTGTAAATGTATATGCTCAAGATCGTGGGCAAGATCTGCAATGGGAAATACACCCCGATCAGTCCGCATGCAAGCTCTAGATGGAGATAATAATTCAACATTAGGGTCGATTCTAAATCTTTTTAGGGATGGAGAGTAGTATGGAGTGAAATCAATCTCCATGCAAAAAGGGTAGAACTTGGGAGGAGAGTTTTCCCAGTCTGCGTGAGGAAGAAGAAGCAAGGAGTCTGGAGGGTGGTTTACGCAGTCCGAACCATGTAACTGGGAATTGTACTGAAATTTTGGAGATGTCGAGCTCAAGGAGTTGGTGGGGTCCAAACTAAGTTGTCTAGGAGTCATCGTCTCGATGGAAAAGAGAAGATTGAGTTGAAAGAAGGATGTGAAAATGAAAGAGAAATAAATGGAGTGTAAAACAACATAAGGCTCGCCATGAGTAGGGGACAAAGAGTAAGTAAGAAAAGATATTGTCAAAAATGTGCAAGTATGTGGGACTTTGATCTTTGAATCTAATAAAAACAAACAAATACCAAACAAAATTGGATTCACCAACTAAACTCAATGTGAAGCCGTAAGAGTTCGGCTATTTTTATGTTTTCAATGTTTTAGAGTTGTGATTCAGGACAAAATATTATCACGAGTCCTCAACAGCTAGCCCAAGAGGAGAGTGTGTACTGTCTATAAAGTATGCCCGTACTTGTTCCACCTCCTTTATATCCTATGATCTGCACATTTTAAGGCCCTCAATTCCGGCCCTGAGTGTCTACTCAACCAAAGAAAAGAGAGAGGAGGTTGATATGTGAAACCACTACTTCCCTCTCAAGCGAGGTACTCAAATACAAACCGATGAGACATACACACCCGTAAGGGCATTGCCTAGGCTCAATACTTCAGACCAATTCGGATGCTCCACATAAGGTGGGAACATTGTAATCGGCAAGGCCCTACTCTATCACATATGATTGTATGGCCAATACTTCGTCGGTCTTAGGTGGTAGTTGAGGCAGCCACAGATCAGGTTTTGGGCTCTACTCCTTAAGGGTCATGCCTCACTCAGTACGAAATGTACTTGAATACAATGTGGGCATTTTTAACCCCGAACAATGATGTTCATTACGAATATTATTTTAGGTCAAAGTTCAATTAGGAGACCACTTTGTTTTAGTTTTTTATTTTCACCTTTTTGATTATTTTAAATATCAAAACACCTAAGATTTTTTGGATTTTCCTTTTACCCTAGGTTCTTAAAATGAAAGGGAGAGAACGACAAAGCAATGCAAGGTGACAGTAAGATGGACATATCACGTTAGTGCCTAAATGATGAATGCTCAATTAGAAGACTTATAGTGCTTCCCAGCGCTCTCCATGTGGGATGCAAGGCAAGGAATTTTTAAACCTAATCTATATTTCGATATGCACACGAAGAATCGCCCTAAACAGAAACTACTATAAATGGGAAGAACAAATGTTAAATACAAAAATAGAATCCTAAGGGTCCGATCTTGGATGCTCCTCAGTGCCCACACAGTGGGTCCTGCAAGCGTTTCATTGAAGAATCTCACAGCACGTTGTTTCAAGTCCAGGTATTCAACAATTAATTTTGATCTATGTCCAAAAGTAGAAGCTATGTGTACATGCAATATATTAGGTGTTTGGCCATAAATTATCGAGTAAGAAATCCTTCAAAACTAAGGTCTCATTCCACAAAATAAATAAAAACAAGGTGGAAAACTCAAAATGTGAAAAACATAGAAAATAAAGGCCATAAAATCGTAAGAAAACCTGATGAGACCCCAAGTGTATAAGCACTTGGAAATTAGGTCTGGGTGTCCAAGTCCAAGTCCACCTGTAATATTACAAATTAATTGTTTAGAAATAAAGGTCATTCTCTCTCACAAAAATAAAAAGAAGAATGACACATTAAATATCTGTCTCCTTTTCTAGATCTCTCCTCTTTTTCAACAAGTACAATGACGAAGTCCTCTTGACTCAGATGCTCCAACCACCTAGGCGGTCCCCTTCACTTCAATGTCCCTAGTAAGGAAAATACAAGAGGATATATTATCGCAATAAACAATTATATCAAATAAAGAGAAAATAAATGAAGTAAAATAATGAAAGCAGAATAGACCCAAAAATCTATCATACACATTGCTGCGCGACAATGACGCCATTTGTTTGACCCAAATAATCCAAGGAGAGAGTCGTATGATCTCATAAGGTGAGATTGTAGTCGTTGAAGTGATCTCTCACAAAGACCAATGGATTAAGAAACAATCAACCCACATAATAAAGATGAAGTAATGCAAGCAAGTGTGAATCAAAGTTTGTTACAACCCTACAATGAAACGTGTATAGTGACAAGTTTGGTAGGGTGTCGAACACATGAAGAATGGGGGATAGATAATAAAAATTGACTAAAAAGACAAAATATTTTTGGGATTTTATGGAGATTTTTTATTTTTAGTGGGTTTTTAATTATTTAATTTTTTTGAAACTTTGGTTTTTTTATATTTTTTAGATTTTAATTTTATAATTTTTTTATTTTATATTTGTAAGTTTTATATTTTCTTTATAATTAGTTTTCACATAAGTATATGTAATGTAAATATAATATAGATAATAATACGATAAAATGAAATCGAAATTTAGAAAATACCTTAAAGTGCAATCCTTTTTATTTTTGTAATGGTAAGAAAAATATTTTTGGTATTTTTAAGTATTGAAATAAATAATAGTAATAATGGTAAATATATGTATAAATACACTATATAGGCCAGTATATAGATATAAATAATTATAAATACTCAATAACAATATATTATTTTTTAACTTTTTTTTACTATTTTATGATTTTTCTTTTAATTTTTTTTTTATATTTTTAATGGAATAAATAGTGTAAAATAGTGAGAAACAAATAAGGTAGATTTTTTTTGTAATTCAAAAATTACTAAATAGTTCAAAATTTTCAAAAAAATAATTTTAATCTATAATAGATATAATAAGTTAAACAAAATAGAAACAATTATTTTGTCATTTTTGAGAATTTTAAATACTTTTTATATGGATTTTGAAACTTTTAAAATTGTAGTGGTTTTCTTTTTCTATTTTTAGGTATTTTTGGTCTATAGATTCAAATTACAATAATTAAATAAATACTTATTGTTCGGAATTTTTCAAAAACATTTTTATTATTTTTATAGTTTTTTTACTGTAAACAAGGATTTAATGCATGGTTTTTATGAATTTAAAAAAAAGAAAAATTTTTTAAAAATATATAGAAAAAATATATATGATTTAGTAAATCTCCACGTACTCAAAACATTTTTCCTATAATTTTTAGAGGTAAAATAGTATTTTTAACTATCGAAATAGAGAAAATTAGAATACATGCACTGATAGGGATCTATTTGCAAATAAAAATAAATAAAATTTAAAGTAATAAAAAAATACAAAGTTCAGGGGCCTCTGTGAAATTTGCCTATAAATATTTAAATTATTCCACGCTCGCAGGGGCACCAATGTAGTTTGCAAGACACAACATGGCATTCATGCAATTATCCCAAAAATATTTGAAATGAAATGCAAAGTTTGTGGACTAAATAATAACCCAAACATACATAGGGTCCTTGTAAAAATCCCACAATCTCACATGTATGGGCATGTGAGGTGACATGGCAGAGGACCTAAGCGTAAACACAAGTAACACAATGGGGCTAAATGAAACATAATAAAAAAATTTTATACTATAAACAACTGTTTAATGATGGAAAATAAAATACAAAATAGCGGGGGGTATATAGCAAAATTACCCACCACTTCAACACTTGGCTTTAGTCCAAATGCTTTCGCGTATCCACATGGTTTCCTCGCAATGAGGATACCCCCTCGATGATGAGAAACTGAGATTAGATATCGGTAGATGGATGAACGGTTGAGGTCTTCAAGATCTGATAATAGTTGGGGATTCTAGAGCTAAAGCTCGATCCGACGATTGTGGAGTTCCATGAAAGAACAGGGAAGAACACAACCCATGTTAAACTTCAATCGATGCTGACGGGAGACTCGGACCACTTGGTTGTGTCCCAAGGGTCACAAAACAGAGCTAGAAGCTCTTCGAAATTGCTGGATGCTTAAAAAAGGTTGTAGGAGATACAATGAGGTCCAGCAAAGTCGGAGAAGCTTTGAAGCTCTATGATCTTTTATCGTGGACAAAATTGACCTCAGAGGGGTCTCTAGTCCTCTGAAACCTGTTGGAAGCTAAAGTGCACACAATAGGGGGTTCTGGGCGTCTAATATAAGCGAGATGAAACAAATGTGAGGTTGGGCGGAGGTGCTCCGGCAAGTGGCAAAGTGGAAGCACCTAACTCCTGATCCAGTGAGGATTAGGTTGGTTGAAGGCACGTGGGGTGTAGAGAAATGTCGGGAGAATGAAATGGAGGCAATTAGCGGGTCAGAAAACAGGTGTATGATGACGACAAGGTTGCGAGAGCCAAGCTTCAGCGAACTACGGATTTGATATTTTATCTAAAGATATCACTAAATCAAGCAAAACTAAAACTGAACTTTCCTATTCTCAAAGCTCTGCTGCTGAGGCAGTGATGCTCGGATCTTGACCTACACTCCTCTTCCACTACGCCAAAGGGGTTGTCGGTACTCCGGCTGTCACCACGAGGCTTCAATACAGAATATTTTAGGATTTCGAGTGGCTAAGGGAGATCTAAAATCAAAGGGAGCTGGAGGCGATGCTTTATACAAGGGCTCCTTCGATTAGGGATTCGACTCAATTCAAAGATCCAATCGAGTAAAGATCATAGCATGTAAGTGCTTCGATAGAGGAAGAAATGTCAAGAAGGAATCGAGTTATTTTAGTGCAAGAATCAGTCCCCAAAATTGGGCAAATTGAGCTCAAAGTCTTCTGACAGCTATAGGACTAGGGGTGTCAAATAGTCGGCCGAGGTCAACTGATCCTAGCTCTCCATTGATCTACGCGGACCGCTAGGAGACAAACAAATAAATAAATCATGGTTACTTCAAATGAAAACAATAGATGATTTTATTTATTTTTGGTCAAAAAAGTGTTTATTATTATTATATAGTATTTAATATGATTTTTATTTATTTTTACGACTTGGTTTATTGTATGTTGCTTTTTACAAGTATGGTTATAGGTATATTATCTATAAAGTATGTATTTTTTTGTATTTTAAATTTTATTATTTATCCACAGAACTTATATATTTATAGCTTATTTAAATATAGAGAAATATATTTTAATTTTATTTTTATGATATGATATGTACACGTAATTAATAAGGGTTGTTTACTATATATGTATATATATATGTATAATTCAACTATGTATTCTTGTACAATTATTTAATTTATTATATATTTAATCAGTTTATTTATTTTAATTATGTACATATGTTACAAATAATATTAACAAGATTATAAAAAAATAAAATTATGGAGAATGTAAAGAGTATATAAAATGAATATTTTATTCGGGTATATTATACAATATGGTTCCAAAACCTAACTTTTGTTTCTTAACTCCAAATTAAATGAAACTACCTTTATTAAATAGCAAATAAAAATTTATATACAATAACGGCGATCTTTATGAATTTTGAGTTCATATGGAGGAGATATGGGTGTGGGATGTTTAGTCTCAGTTTAGAAAGAACAATATGCATTAATTTTGTGTGAAATAAATTTTATATTTTTCTATATATTTCTATCTACAACATTCACGTACAAAGTTTATTTTTTATAGGTATAAATAATAAAGAATAAAATGATTCCCAAAACTCAATTATTTGACAAAATAAATCAGGGCTTTATTGTATTATTGTCCCTTATCTACCCATGCTTTATTTGAGCTCGGATGCTAAGATCCGACGGAGCAGCTCGACAAGAAGCGAAAGCCCCCCCTGCAACTTCAGTCTTACGGACGAATGTATTGTCGACCTAGTCATCATTATGCCTAGGCCTTGGAGTTTAGGGTCATTGAATACTTTGTCATTTAATTTCTTTTCTTTTCTTTATTCTTTTATTTTGGATTTAAATATAGTATTTTTTAAAATAAATAATAGATGTTATTTTATGCAAAATAATGCTATTTACATGCATTTAGATAGAGTTGAAAGGCCAAAATGAAAGAATAAATTTGATGAAATAGAGATTCATCAATGTCCAACACCAGACACACACCTTCCTGAGTAAATTTCAAGCATACCCCACCGTTTTTTTGTAATTTAAATATAATCTAGTAAATATTAAACTACAATGTAATTTTTATGTAAATTTTGCACTTGCCTTCCAAAGGTTTTGACATATTACAGAACATCCCACGCCAGCTTAGCTCTTGTGGCCCTCCATGTAAGTGGGGAAAATTTCCACTATACCCTTTCGGGTTTTTATATTTCAGTTTAGTATAAAAATTTTGTAAATTATAGAGTAAAACTTCTAATCTAGAGTATATTGGATTTTAAAAATACATAAAAATAAAAGAAAATATAATAACAAAAATAATTTATTTTACAATTTTTGATTATAAATAGCTATATTTATAAATGTAATATCGTATAGTATTTATATACATATATATAGTTATATATACTTAGTAATATTATTATTATGAATACAATAAATGTATTTTAAAGACTTTAAAAAATAAAAATAGACTATTTTAATCTGTATTTATTGATTTTTATATATTTATTATATGTATTACACATATATTTCTTGTATTATATATATATATTATTACATATAGTTATAAATATAATTATTATATATTCTGAAGAGAAAAGAAAATTAAAAATCAGAAAAATATAAAAAGAAAATAAAAATTATAAATATAAAATTTTAAAAATATAAAAAAATCTAAAAAATTAATAAATAATTAGAAACCCACAAAAATACTAAGTACATATCATATATACACACACATACATACATTATTTAGAAATAAATAATTGCTACACCCGTGTGTTCCCTTTGTTCAACACCCAACACATACTTGACCACTATAGACATTTATGTGTAGGGTTATAATAAATTTTGACTCCACACTTGCTTTGCATTGATTGATTATTCATATTATGGGTTGATTGTTGATTTAGCCGGCTCTCGTGAGCGGTACGACTATGGTCTCGCCTTGTGAGACTACACGACTACCCTCGTAGGATTTGAGAATCAGTAGGGTAAATGGATCCTCGCCTAAGATTTATTTAACGAATATCTGCAATTTAAACTCAAATTTAACATCGAAAATAAGGCAACAAATATTCAAAATATTTATTATCGTGTGAGCTAGAGATGGAAATGGATACATATAAACTCCATGTTGTTATGCATATGCAATCACTCGGCCGAGACCTAGATGTCAGGAACTTTTTCTTAAAAAAGTAGGTTGCGAAACAATGAACGTAATCATTACTATTTCTTCCAAAGATTATTTCCATTTTATTTTTTAAAAATTTCTTGACTACCCAAAATGACTAGGGAGTTGCGAGTCAATGGTGTTGCTTTTGGTGCCTCGGCCTATATCGGAAAGTGCCTTTTGGGTTGGATTATACGAATAATACTTTATGTTGGTTCCATTTAGTACCACCTTGTTGCTGCGGATCCATCTCGAGTGTTCCGAGTAATGGACAGAATTGTCTTGTTAACAAGCCACGCTGACATGATTTGATAGCCATCCGATGACGAATAAGGAACCGTATAACGAGAAAAGAGAATGCACATAGTCCACTTGCATATAATCCATATTGGATTGCATTCCAAAAAATGCAAAAAAAGATACTGGCGCTAATCCAAAAGCCATAGAATGGATTTGTACTAAATTTTAATGGATAAGGATACTCACATCCTTTCATTGTTGCCATGTTTGCCATGTAAAATCGTTCATATAAATAAACGAAAATGACGGTTGTCTACCTGGAAATGCTACCCGTTTTGTTTCCAACTTTTGTTGGTGCCAATCCTGCTCTTTCTCCTCCCTTCCTTAATGGCCGGAAATGGTAATGGAAACACAGTGAAATCCACTTCGGGGAGGCAGAATATTCCTATCAGGAAGATCGAGAACAAGGAGGCACTTCGGGTACCTTCTTTATGAGCAGTATCCTTTAAATCTAGGGAAAATTTAAGTTGATCTTGGTCATTGTCGAGTCGTATTTGGTAAATTAAAACTTAGATGACACAATATGTATGCTAAAGTGAGCGATTTCCCCGACAGGGCATGCTCCAGGAGCAAACGCCCTGTCAGGGCATCGCTTTATTTTTTTCCCATCTTAGGCATCGATCGACGTTCTCTCGTCGATCGACGACGGTTCATCGATCGACTAACCGTTCGTCGATCGACGAATAGAACGCCGATCCATGGCATTTACCATCAAAATTCTAACCTATCTACCATACCCTAATTACCATTTCTATTCTAACTAACTTAAGTAATGATTGTTTGTAGTGAAATATTTAAATTATAATGTATATAATTTTATAATATATATTGTATAAATATAAATTAATTTAATATATTTAAAATTTTATAATATTGTAAATTTGGGTTTAAACAGTTCATATATTTGTACAACTTTTAATGTAATATTTTTTAATTTACCAAAAAATTTATTATTAAACTTAAAATACAATTGTGATTTTTTTATTTTTGATGGAAGTTAATAGTAAATGAGATAAATATTAATTTTGAAAGAGATACAACATCCACATATAATTATACATAGAACATCATCAAGAAGCACATAATTCATCATATTCATTGCAACTGAACATGAAGCACCATTACACCAAATTACTTCCAACATTCCATCAGTCTATAAATATATCCCATTCATTGCCTCCGAATGCGCTCCCCGCGTAATACGCTCAGACGAGCATATTTCAATGCAATGGTGTAATGCAAATCCGCTAAGTCGACATAGAGATCTTCCTCCTCATCATATATATCAGTGTGCAGAGAAATCTAACTTTGTGAACTATCGACCATAGCAGGCGTCATGGACTAAGGCGAGTAGGCAGTTAATGGAGACTCCGTCGATTGCACTTCTCGATCCAGCAACCGCTCCTCCTCCGAGGGGTACTCTGTACGGGCCTCAGATGTCCTAGACAAGGGTAGTGACTGATGCACAAAGTCTGGTGCCAGTGGTGTTGCAGAAAGTGGTCACCGTGGAGACCGTGGTGGAGCGACTGTTGCTCCATGAGATTCATGTGTAGTGGATGGTTGATGTATTGCCAATATTCGATTGTGTGGGGGTGGACGCACCGACTTATTGGTCGTGAAGCGAGTTTTTTCCATAACCTGCATGAATACAATTGCATATGAAATTATATATATTGAAATTATTTAATGCTCATTAAACAAAAAATCAATTGCATTATAGGAACCACCTACCGAAAATTTCATCACAAAACATTTAATAATAGAACAAACAAAATTAAACATCACATTCATATCAAGAATGTAATCGAGGATACATTTCTACTCTAGTCAAGTATTTGTCATGCTCTATGCAATACTCCTGATAATCTACCCCTACGACCTCTACTACCTCCACCAGAGGTACTTCCACTCTCCACACTTGTCTCTCGTGTTTGTTCTCTAATTGAAGTTGTTATATCAAGTTGTGGAGATTGTTGTTGATGCTGCAATGGATATTGGTCTGGATCATGCTGCTGCTGGTGTGGATACATCGGATCCGACTGCGACTGAGGTATACTATGGAATGGAGGTGGACGCTCTTGGCTCGCATAGTATGAAAAACCAACATTAGACTGAGGAGGAGTAATATGGTTTGTTAAGCACTCCAAGACTATCTGCGTAGGGGGGGGGGGGTTAGACCCCAAAAGTCATCAGCTTGTGATGGTTGCGTAAGTTGAGTCTGTGTTTCAGGGCTTTCCTGAGACGGTCCTTTCTCGGCATCATAAGTACCGACAGTTGTGGTGGATCCAGCAGTAGCATATGTTATGGAGAAGAAAGGGACTATTGATGGCTCTTTGGAATAAGAGTACCGCGCATGGTACTGTGTCATTTGATCCGTCAATCCAAAAGTATGCAATGTTAAGTCCAACAAACCTATAACATTCTCCAACTCTGAGCTGCGTTTGTAGTACTCAAGAATCCCACGTGCCTCATATATGCTATGTACCTGTGATATTAAAACCATCACATAGTACTCATATAGGAGACAAACTTAACTATCCAATGAGAGAAAATAAAGCTCATACCCCATGCCTGTATCTAGGAGCGTAAGGCTCATATGTAAGCTGTGGTGCAGTGATTGTTGTCTGAATCCAATGTCGGCTAATTTGCCAATACTATTGCATGTATCTTGTTATCCGTTGTTCAAAATTTGCCATCGATGCTCTCTCCACCACAACTATTTGTCATCTCCGATTCCTCTGAAGTACCTACTCACGATGTCGGTCAACCTAATCGATCGGATCATTAACCCTCTGTCTATTCCGATGCTCAAGGAAAAATATTCTCGGCATCGGCTCAGGGATATGGGGGCTTAGATCAGATTTCCGCATGACTCGATCCGGCATGTGCATTAGAACCACATTAAAACAAATCAAAACCGTTTGTGGCATCCACACCTCTAATCCTTCTCGGCAAATTGCATGTAAGTTATTTACTGTGTCCATGTCATATGGAGACCACTGTCCATGTCATATGGAGACCACCGCATCTGTTAAATATTTCCAATTACTAGTCCGTAAATTTGCAGTGAACATGATAATGCACGAGCAACATACCTGATGTTCATGCTGGGTATCTAACTCATTGCGGTAGAAGGGTAGATTCATTGTCTTTACATTTTCTATGACGGGCCTCCTCCCCGATGTCCATCCGTTCTCAATAATTTATCAGTATCATATTATAGTAGAAAAGTACAATAGCATAATACTTTGGTGTTTTACCTGCATGCGTAGGGTCCCCGATACAAAACATCCTGGTCCAGACGATATGGAGGAGGAACGCCAATGTGTATATGCTCCCACAACCATCTCTGTAGTAAGGTCAAGAAGGAATAACATCTCTTCGATTTTCCCAAGGAGAACTCGTCCAATTGTTGGTACAATTGTACTAGTATTGCAGCCCCCCAAGCCAACTGTCCTCACTCATGTATGTTCTCAAGTAAACGAAGGTATCGTAGTGGTACTTTATCGCCCACTGGGTCTTGGAGGAAGGACTCTCCAATTCGGTATAAAATGAATGCACGAACTATTCTCACCAGACGATTTTCATCTTGTTCTAAAAGATTTGCATCCGTGAGAATGTATTCACTGATCCAAGTCACCTTCAGCCATCTGCTTGATACATTCTTCCCTCTTCCAGTGCTCGGATTAATGCCAAGCATTTGTTCGCAATAGTTAGACCATTGAAATCTTGAGGGGTGCTCTAGTCATGTAACAGGGGCCCCATCAACACGAAGGCCTATTAAAATGAAGACGTCTTTCAATGTTACGGCAACTTCACCGTATCCAATATGAAAAGTGTATGTCTCCGACCTCCAACATTCCACTAAGGCCATCAGAAGTGACTGATCGAGGTTGTCCCTTTTTTGGTTGGTGACACATTGCAAGCCTTCCACCTCAAATAGTTGGTCGAAAGCCTTGCTACGTTGTTTCTGGAGAATCTTGTTAACTACAGGCCATGTTCCACACATTTGTAATCACGTTAGAATGATATATTGTTAATTTACATACACTGTAATTTACACCGTACATCAAATGGTTTGTAGTGCTTATTGAGGTATCATCATTCAATGGAAGTGTAGAGATGTGGCTGCTCTGTTGGACGAAGACTGAGGTATCAACAGGTCCCGGTAATGAATCCATTCCTATTTCTGCATATGTATTATAACATATGTAATTAGAAAGGATATATATATATATATATATTCGACTATATTGTCAAAATTATGAACTATTTTCTCTGAAAATCGACAAGGTGCATTTAGCGTCCAGGACATGTAGTTTGGGTATGACCGACCTTCCTACATAATCCACTCCTGACATTTACTCGACACATTTCATCCATACTATTTCTTATACTTACAGATTGTGGATGACTAGGTCCTACTACTACACTTGGAGGCATCAAAATAGATCTGGGATGTTCGCCGACCAAAATCGACGATCAGGAATTGTTGAGAATTCGGTCGTGTACGTCACATGAAATGCAGCTGGCGTATAAAACCACGAACAGTTTTGTACATGCTCGATGCCTACGTTTACAGAACCACAAACTGCAATTACATGTGAGCATGTGATATGCATTCATTGCATGAACTCACATGTGCACTTGGAATCTGTTTCGTTGAGTACGACTCTATAAATTGGGAAGTCCCCGCATGACTTTCAGAACGCTATTGAAGCATTCTAATAAATTGGTTGTAGTATTCCAATACCGATGGCCTTTGTCATAACTTATTACCCAGTATGTACGATTCCCGTCTTCTTGACGAACAATCCAATCATAAGCATCAGGATCTGTAGATCGGATTTTTTCCATAATTCTATTATGTGCATGTGTATTAGTGATTGCACCCATGCTATAGAAATTTCATGTTGCCCAAGTGTCATGTCTAGCATGATGCGTATTCGCATGCATGTGTCGCAGACAAAATCGAAGACAGTGTCCATGCTCTGCTGGGAAGTACTTCGTTAATAATTGCTTCAAACCTGGAAAACGATCACTCAAAAAGTAAATCCCATCACGTTGAACCAAATATGCTAATTTTTATAAGAAGAACTCTCACGCAGCTATGGTCTCTTTCTCAACCACTGCAAAAGCAACTGGAAATAGGTGACAATTTTCGTCGACCGACGTACCTACACTTAGGTGTCCTTTGAATTTTCCATTCAAATGAGTAGCATCGATGCTCAACACTGGATGACAATACTGAAAACCCTTTAAGGATAGTCCGAATGCCCAAAACAAATGGAAGAATGTAATTTTATCTGCAATAACTACCTGACTACGTGGATCTGAATATGGTTCGATTTCAAATTCATACCACGATTTAGGATTGGTCTGTTTCATCGTCTACATAAACCTACGAAAATATGCGTAAGATGACTCCATGTCGCCAAATATTTTTGCCAATGCATTCTTTCTCCCAATCCACACCTTTTTATATGATATCGTGACGTGGTAAGTATCGAAGACTACATCTTAATCATATTAGGTGTCATCGTCAGGTTGGATCTTAATGTTTTCTACATGAATCTACTAATAAATTTTACATTGCACTGCCTGTTATCAATAAGAAGGACTGGATTTCGGGTCGTATGTTCGTCTCGATACGTTCGAACTTTCAAAATTCCACCCTTCTTACTGCGACTTGCATGTAACCTCCACTTGCAATTTGGCAAAGCACACCCAATGGTGTATATATATCTTTCTTCGAAGCTATTACTTTGTATTGTACGTACTTGACCATACTCCACGTACTCACAACATCTATTAAATTAACTTCGAGGGGAAAGTTCTATTATGCCAATACTCAAGTCCACTACGATCGGGTAAGGTGGTCTCCTGAGGCTCGCTCAGGAATGATATCTCCTCAGCATATGTGTTCATTATCCAGTGTTCGTCCTGAAAGATATCAGGCAGTTGCGGCATTGGATCCAATGTAACAACATAGTCAACAAGGGGGATCGAAAATAGGTTCATTGCTTATTTTACCTATGAGTGATTCTTTCCCATGAATGTCCTCGTATGCAACATTCAGATCGGGGATATCCTCCTCCTCCTTAATGCTAGTATCGTGATCAACATCATTTACGTCGTCACTGTTCTGATCCTCTACAGGCACATCTTGCTCTTTTATTTCTCCTCGAGATGATTGGGCGACATTGGATGCATTGAATTGAGGATTTTCTATTTGATCTGCTTCGACCATCAATTTCATAATTCCAAGATAACGAGTAATATTTAACATCAAACCAATAGTTTGATTATCGAAGACAACAACTGGAAAGAATGTGCTGACATTCATCGTCCATCTACACATCACTCGTACACTATATTGGTCTTGCTTATAACCAGTTATAGCACAAACACTAGATAAGAGATATTCGAATGCGGTAGCTAAGGGAAGACCTATCATCTGACTTCTACCCCTTCGTAACTGACACCACCATTTTCATAGACGATTCTACCATTCCAAGAGATATACAATGCAGCAAGATCGACCATAATCAATGAATCAGGGAACTCAATATACTTATTTAAATACATTTACTCATTAAATTTATTTATTGAAATACCCTTAATTAAATAAGAATAAATAAAAACACTTAAATAAGAATTTTAATCATATTAAATAAATTTATTTAAATACAATTAAAAATTAATTAAATTTATTTAAATTTACTTAATATTTAAATACATTTATTTAAATATTCTTAATTATTGAATACGAATAAATAAAAACAATTAATTAATAATTTTAATTTAATTAGATGTAATTATTTAGATACACTTATTAGTTAATTACATCTACTTCAATACACTTATTACTTAAATACATTTACTTAAATACACTTAATATTTAAATACATAAATTTAATACACTTTCTAATTAAACACATTTATTTAAATACAAATCATAATTAAAAATAAATAAATTTACTTAATATTTAAATAAATTTATTTAAATATGTTTAATTATTGAATACGAATAAATAAAAACAATTAATTAATAATTTTATTGTAATTGCGATAAATGATGTTGATACACTTATTAGTTAATTACAGTTACTTAAATACACTTAATATTTAAGTACACTAATTTAAATACACTTTATAATTAAATATAATAATTTAAATTCACTTTCTAATTAAATACATTTACTTAAATAATATTAACCACTAAATAAATTTATTTAAATTTACTTAATACTTAAATACATCTTTTTTAAATTCTTAATTATTAAATAAGAGATAATAAAAATACAAAATTTATTAAATATTATTAATTATTAAATACTCTTAATTTTTTAATACGAATAAATGAAACAATTAATTAATAATTTTTAATCTAATTAAATGCAATGATTTAGATACCCTTATTAGTTAAATA
This sequence comes from Ottelia alismoides, assembly GCA_037367405.1. NCBI lineage: Eukaryota > Viridiplantae > Streptophyta > Magnoliopsida > Alismatales > Hydrocharitaceae > Ottelia > Ottelia alismoides. The sequence goes on from JAZKJV010005828.1 coordinate 715,021, forward strand.
AATTTCCTGAAATAAACCTAATAATTAACTAAGAGTTTTAATATTATAAAAAATTTCTATTTAAAAACACTTAATAATTATATATATTTACTTAAATACACTTAATTATACGATACCTAATTAAATTACATAAATAAACCTAAATATCATTTTCATGACCTCTCCCTTTGACATGGGCATACATGGATAATTAAATGAAATGGGTTCTCGTAGACGATGAATAGATAATGCAAAAATTCTTATCTTTTCCTTAAAATAAGGGACATCATTTTATGCAAAGTGACAGAGATTACTTTATGTAAACTGAAAGAGACTACTCTATGTAAATGACAATAATTATTTTCTATAAAAAAACACTACATTTACAAAATGAATATCAAACATAATAACAATATAAATTTTAGATTAATAAATATACATGTTCTTGGATATAAGCAGAAGAATGATAATAGGAGAAAAGAGAGAGACCCCTGCGTACTGGAATGAGCGAGATTCAAAGGAATGGAGATGGAAGGAAAATAGAGGAGAAGTGAGGCCGACGTGTGTGGAAACGATGTGGGGGTGGGGGCATTTATAGGTGGGATGAGGGCTTCATTCGGCGAACCATTTGCCGATCGACGAACGGTTCGCCGATTCCAGCACAACTCCATCAAAGATCATGTCGTTTCGCCCAGAGACCGCATTTCCTCAAACGCCATGCGCATGCGCGCGTTGAGGACCACGCCTCCTCAAAGACCGCACCCACGTGCGTTGAATTTTGGCATGCAACAGCATTGATCGGCGAACCATTCGCCAATCGGCGAATCGTTTGTCGATGGGAGAATGGAACGCCAATCGATGCCCAAGCCAGAAAAAAAATAAACTCATGCCCTGACGTGGCATTTGCTCCTAGAGCATGCCCTGTCGGGGAAAATGCTCTGCTAACGTATTGCTTCTAGCCGCATGGTTGCTAGTTCTACGTGGTTGTTCAACAACAGTTTTTCAAGACTGCATTATTATAGCTTGTTATTAGATTATAATATGTATGAACATTCAGGTTTGTACAGGAATGAGAAACGTGAAAACCATTTTAACGAAGGATGATGTCAGTATAAGTCAGTATAAAACTACATAGAATCATCATTGGAGCAGCTTGGAAAATTCGTGAGTAAGAAAATATGTGAATACCTGGAACGATTAGTAACGAGCGTAACTAATGATACTTACAAAAATTTGCATCATGGTGTAGAAAATTATAACTGCGGGATACTTTAAATTCGATACGAAAACATCTTTTTTGCGTAACACTTTATGTATTTAAATATTACTACGATGTATGAAACAATGATTATTTCTAGATTTGATCTTATTATTTTTATATTATATGTTGGAGACTCCTTTCAAAATCACAAATCATATTTCTAAAGTTTCTTTCCAGCCGGTTTCTATTCAATTCAAACAACATAAATTGGTTCCTTTTTTCCAATTCATTTATTATTCCTTTTATGACTAGAATTATTTTTTGAATTTATTTTGGTATCCCTTATATCCCCTATAAAGCAATTTTTTCAATCCAAAATGAGGAAGCACGTGGAGGTGTCATCCCCATTATATTAAAAAATAGATTAAAACAACCAGGACTCGAGGAGAGTTCAAGAGCAATGGACTACATTTCAACATGGAACCTCTCTGCACAGAAGATTACACGATTTCTAGTAAGCTAAATAGCCCATAAACCTGCAATTAGTGCAAATCTCTCAGCATTTGGACGAAAACGCGAGTTGAGGAGAGATTCCCAGAACGACGCCATGTTGCTATAATCTACCCAAGTCACATTCATCATCTGCCAGAAAACTTTCATCTTTTCACAAACCAAGAATAAGTGTTCAGCGAATTCCAAGTTAGAACTGCAAAGAACACATGAATTATCCTCGTAACGAAATATGTGAGCCCGCCTCTCCTGTGTAAGGAGCCTCTCATGTCTCAGGAGCCATAAGAAATTTCTAATGCGTACTGGTATCTTCAGCACCAAAATCATTATGGAATCCTTAACAAGGTCCTCCTGATGCTGCTCTGCTCCCTTGATCAACTTAGAGTAGGCCTTCTTAACAGAGAAATCACCTTCTCTCCAAACCCAGTGGTCACTACCAATGTTGGGACCCTCAGTCCTAGATAAAGATTCCATCAAATAGTGATATTCTTGCATTCGTCGTTCAGAGAGGGCACCAATGAAAGTAAGTCTCCAAGCCCCACCCTCCCACAAATCAGCCACACAAGCACTTTTTTCCTCCGTTGGATTTAATAAAAATGGGAAACGGGTCGCCAGAGGTCCCCCATTCATCCAGTCATCGTTCCACAATAAGAAATTGCTACCATCACCTAAGCGTGGATGAAAAGAAGAGGAAGATCTGGGAAAATAGCTTAAATACCCTTCCATAACGGCATCTCAAATCGAAGGCGACGAAAATCACTAACGGAGCGCACATCGCCCCCATAGATGTTGCGAATGAGTCTACTACATATGTCCTTCATTTCGCTCCAAATTCTCGCTGCCCATTTTAGCAGAAGTGCACGGTTCATAAGCTCCAATCTCAAAACACCATGCCCCCATCCTTCTTTGGCAGCATAACAGTCTGCCAATCCACAAGATGTAGATCATGGACATCACCTCCCACCCTGCCCCAGAAGAACCTTCGCATGATCTTCTCTCAATTAAACACACTCTATTATGAATAGATATGTCTTTCCCTTGGAAGAATTAATTGTGTGACTGTTATTCATGTCAATTAACTATAATTTAAATATAAGGTGGAGGATCACATAAGTGACATCGATGGTCTCTCGTCAAGCTGAAGTGTTCCGTCGTCAGGGATTGTATGTAGGAGACGCATGTCCGAAGTGACAGATCATGCATACAAGTGCATATGGATCAGGCCCTTTGCTTCTTGAAAGAGTACGACCGTATGCATAGTGACCCCAATATCAGGTCCTCATATTATTAGGGCGATATTGGATTGCGCATAGCGGGTTCTAATCATGTTGATGGTTGGTTCAACTTACAACGGGTCAACATCACCATAGGGGTGGTAGGCCTGGGTGTTAAAGACCGAATTGGGAACTGCAAGTTGGTCTAGCAAGGAGGAATGTGTTCCCACTTCTCTTTATTAGGGTTACAAGTTCTCAAATTATTGGGATGTGACAAGGATAAAGAGGAGATCCTCGTTCTTGCTGGAGATATAGCGGTCAGTATATCTCTTGCTCTGAAAATGAATAAGGGAATGAACTTTCAAAGTTGAAAAGGTAAGACAAATTTGATCAAAAATTCCTTATTAAAGAAATATAATTGAATATTATTATTTATATGTTCTAATATAGTTCATTCTTAATTTTAGAAAATGAAGTCCATGAACACACTTAGCAAGCTCTTGGAGGTCAATCAGTTGACCAGGCCAAATTATTCAGATTGGATCTGAAATTTGGATCTTGTCCTATCTGCTAAGCGCATCTCGTATATGATGTCGAAGGACAAGTACACAAACCCAAAGACTCCGGAACAAATCAATTTTAATGACAAATATGATGAAGATCATAACCTGGCAAGATGTTATATTTTGGGTTCATTGTCCAATGTGCTTCAAAAGCAGCATGTGGAAATGAACACTTGCCGAAAAAACATGTTGAATCTGAAAGAAATGTTCAGTGATGTAAACCGCACATAACGTTACAATATAATGAAAGAACGTATTCGCTGCAAGATAAAGGAGGGGACCTCTGTCGAAGAAAATGTGCTCAAAATGTTTGGGTACCTCTCTGAGCTGGAAACCCTAGGAGCTGACATAGGTGCAAACATGCAAGCTGACTTCATTCTGTTGTCACTCCCTAAGTCTTTCAACAACTTTGAGGTTACGTACCACATGAGCAAAGTTGATTTTAGTAACGCTGGACTATTGGCTGCATTAAAATCTGTTAAAGTTGTAATGATGAAGGATGACCCCTCAAGCAATGCAATGGTTGCACAGGTCAAAGGAAAGTGCGATCCGAAGTACAGTTCTGGAAGGGTCCAGCCCAGAAGAGAAAGAGGAGTCAAGGAGTTGACTCATCTACCAATCCAACCACTCAGATAGCATCAAAGAAAAACAATGTCTGTCATCACTGTAAGAAGCTGGGGCACTGGAAGCGCAATTGTCCGTATTACCTAAATTCGGTGGACAAAGGTAATGGTTCAATAGGTATGAAATCTACTTTAATCATTAGAAATAGTTTTCTCATTGGATGAGAAGGAAGTGGGGTTGTAGATTCTGGTGCTTCTGTTAATGTATGCTATTTGTTGCATTTGTTTGAGGAAACTAAGAGTGTTGATGAAGGAGAGATAGTCATCAAGATGGAATCCGATTCAAGTGTTGCAGCAGTGGACGTGGGGACCTATCGACTATCATTATCTAGTGGAAAAGTCCTAGTACATAGAGAGTATCTTTATGTACATGAAGCGAGAAGGAATTCAATATCTGTATCTAATTAGAAGCGGATATTCATTCCTTTTCTGTAATAAACTAGTCATAAATTATTATGATAAGCATATTACGGATGATGTTTTGATATCTAGTGGACTCATTGAATTGTGCATTAATGAAAATGTAATGAATGTTACTACCACTAATAAAAACCCTAAAAGATCCAGGGAGGATGGAAACCATTCGAATATGATTTGGCATCAGAGGCTTGGTCATCTATGTTGATATGATCAATAGATTGATTAAGAATGGACCCATAGATTTTCTATAGGTTCAATCTTTGCCTACCTGCAAACATTGTATTTGAGGTAAAATGACTAGGATGCCTTTTCGTAACAAGGTTACACGATGCGAAGGTATTCATGACCTAATACATACTGATGTATGTGGTCCCTTCAGTACCGCAACCCGAAGTGGATATCGATATTACTTGACGTTTATTGATGACCATTCACGATATGAATTTATCTTCCTACTGCATCATAAATCTGAAACCATTGAAAAGTTCAAAGAGTTCAAGGCTTTGGTTGAGAACAAAACTGATAGGAAGATTAAATGAATTCGATCTGAATAAGGTGGAGGGTATCTCTCAGATGAAATCAAGAAATACCTTAAAGAGAATGGAATTGTCTCCAGTATCACTCCTCCTGGAACCCCTCAACTTAATGGTTTTGCTGAAAGATGCAACCGGACTATCATGGATATGGTACATTCAATGACGAGCAAAGCACATTTACCGCTTAGTTTCTGGAGATATGCAGTAGAGACTACAATATATATATATATATATATATATATATCGTAAACAAGATTCCTAGCAAATATGTGCCTAAGACTTCTCATGAGCTTTGGTATGGAACTAAACCAAGTGTTAATTACTTGAGGGTTTGGGTTTGCTTGGTTCATGTGAAGAACGCAAGTAAGCTAGAATCTCACACTCGAGAGTACTACTTCATTGGGTATGTTAAAGATGGTATTGGATATCACCTTTATGACCTTGAGACCCAAAAGGTTTTCATATCTAGAGATGTGAAATTTTTGGAGGATTACTTCCTTAAAGGTTCGGACAAAATTGAAGTAGAGGAACTCATTGAATTTTCAGATGATTCTGAGCTTCATGAACTAGAAATTGAAGTGATAAATAAAGATGAAACACACATACCTCTTCGAAGGAGTTCGAGGGTGGTTGCACCACCTAAAAATATATGGATTCCATGTGTCAGGCGATACTGACAATGATCCTACTTCATTTGATAAAGCACTTGCGGATCATGACATGGATAGATGGGTGGTAGCAATGAAGTCAGAGATTGACTCCATGCATAAGAATGGGGTATGGACCCTAGAGGATCCACCTGAAGGAGTAAAACCTATAGGGTGTAAATGGTTCTTCAAGAGAAAAAGGGGACCTAATGAGATTGTAGAGAATTTCAAGGAAGGGCTTATGGACAAATGCTATGCACAGAGAGAAGGCATCGACTACGATGAGGCATTCTCTTTTGTGGCTATGCTTAAGTCCATCAGAACACTGCTACTTATAGCTGCATATCTTGACTATGTTATATGGCAGATGGACGTCAAGATGGCTTTCTTCAATGGATACCTTGAAGAGGATATCTATATGGAGCAGCCCCATGGCTTCATAACCGAGGAAGGTAAAGTAAGCAAGCTGAAGAAATCCATCTATGGACTAAAACAAGCTTCTCGTAGCTGGAACATCAGATTTGACGAAACCATAAAGAGTAATGATTTTGTGCAGAATCCTGATGAAACTTGTGTGTACAAGAAGCTTAGTGGGAGTGCCATTGTATTCATCATGCTTTACGTCGATGACATCCTTATCATTGGGAATGATACATGAATGATGACTAGTGTTAAGATTTGGCTATCACATACCTTCTAGATGAAAGATCTTAGAGAAGCCTCTTACATCTTGGGTCTGAAGTTGTTTAGAAATCGAGAAAAGAGGATGTTGGGATTATCACAACATGGTTACATTATGAATATTCTTGAATGTCTATGTATGGATAGTTCCAAGAAAGTTTCCTCCCCTTAAGTCATGGTATACAACTATCTAAAGGGATGGCTCCTCAAAGTGTTGAGGAAAAGAAAGCCATGGTTCGATGCCCCTATGCATCAGATGTAGGAAGTTAATGTATGCCATGATGTGTACAAGGCCGGATATCTACCATGTAGTGGTATTGATAAGTCGTTACCAGTCCTGCTATGGAGAACAACACTGAAATGCAGTGAAGAACATTTTCAAGTATCTAAGACAGATGCAAGATTACATCTTGGTCTATGGAGATGGTGATCTCCTTGTCATGGAATACACAGATTAAGACTTCCAGTTGGATATTGATGATTGAAAGTTGTCATCAGTATTTGTGTTTCTATTGAATGATGGTGCTGTGAGCTGGAGAAGTTAGAAGCAGGACACTACAGTATATTCAACAATAGAAGCTGGATACATTGCGACATTGGATGCTGCAACAAAGACGGTGGGGTCATGCAAGTTCATCCTAGAACTTGGCGTAGTTTCCTCTGATACTCCCATCCCGTTACTCTACGATAACTCAGGACCCATTACCTAGGCAACGGAACCCATAGGACATCAAAAGAGCAAGCACGAGGAAAGGAAATACCACATCATTCGAGAGATTCAAAAGCGTGGTGACATCATCATCACAAAGGTGGCCTATGCAGACAACATTGCTTATCCCCTTACCAAAAGACTGACACAGAAGCTTTTCTACCAGCATGTAATGAATATGAGTTTAAGGATTGTACCTAAATGGTTCTGAGGGCTAGTGTGAGATTGTTAGCCATGTGAGCCCAGGTGAATAATTCTTATAATATATGTTATCGTAATGTTTGATTTATCAATAACATTTATTGATTCTCTTTTCACTCCCTTTTTTGAGATTAAATGAGTGAATGGACTATAAAGTCCCTCTGTATAATTATGGTTATGTACCATGGCCATCTTATTAATTATACAGCAGTTGATTCAGTAATATAATCATAGATGTTGGTGCTTGGATGGATATCTAGGGAGTTAGATTGAGGAGTCATCGAGCACCATCAAATGATCGTTAAGAGATGATCTCCAGCCTAAGTACGAGATGGCAATCCTTTCTCATATAGGGTGATATCTGACCGACATCTTGATGCAGGTCCTCTTCATAGGAACATAGATTCGTGGTGTCAGATTAGTTAGGTCAAAGAGTTGACTTATCAAGATCGAGATAACCAAAGTCCTATATCAAATATTGTCGCGATACAGGCACACATCCTCTGACCGGAGACAAATATGTTACTATATATCTGAGTATGTACATTTGGCAGACCAATAGGTTGATAACCTAACCAAGGTCTATATACTGACGCGCTGGTGTGCGTACAATGGCATATGATATATACTATCTCTCAAAAGGATCATACATGTTCACTTATGAGCCGAAAGACATGAGCTCACTCATGAGGTATTGGGACCGAACAAATTCCATGCATGGTCGTCGTGCTTTAGAATCATGACAAGAATTTGAAGGTATGATATACGCTTTTGGAAAGCTTATGATCGATAACAAATCCCAATGACCAAGAATGAGAAACTTGATGATGAAACCCTAAAGATGACAGTGTAAAATTGATCTATATCTTCGGGTTCATTATAGGTCTTCTAGTATGCAAGATGTACATGTATTAGGAATACATGAGGGTGATGTGATCATAAAAGATTGTATAATCACGATTCCGAGGAAGTGATGAAACATGTTTGAATTTTAGTGACTCCTCTCAGTAGAGAACTAATCTGATCTTGGTCCAAATGTTGGACATTGATCTGAATGAGATTTACATGCAATGATAAGATTGGATTTGTAGACTTGATTAAATCAGGTATCTATGAGAGATCTGTAAGATCTGTATTTGAGATGTAATCTCAATATCCAAATCACTATGCGTGGAACAATACAATTGCCCTGTCCTTATCTCCAAGTATCTGCGGAGAAGACGCATTATTGATGAATTATATCTAAGCATTAAGAAATGGATAATTAAATGTGATTAAATTATCATGAATAATGTGAATTTGATTCACATTATCTGAATGCATGAGAATGACAATCCAATGTAATTAAATGAGATTTAATTATTGTGGATATAAATAATGTGGATAGCACTTTCTAATTATCCATGTATATTATAGATGCGATTTATAATATATTAGAGAGAGAGAGAGACTTTTTTTACTTATATTTGTTGATTAATTGCTAATATGAATTGGAATCACATTGAATGTTTAATCGAAAATATAATTACATTTTATTTTGGGTTATGAATGATATTCACATAATTTAAATGGCTTGATTAAAATTTTTCACAAGAGAATTGTGAATTATTTTTTGTGAAAATATTTACAACAAGAGTTGTTGTAAATTGTGGAGATATCATGAGATAGTCAAATCGCATGATAATTAGAGGAGATCGACTCAATCCACTCAAGAAGAGTGGACGACCTCTTGTCTCCATCTCCAGTCAAAGTGATTTAACTTGAAATTAATTGTGTTGATTTATAAATATAAATTAATTTAAAATAAATCATTTGTTTTTTTACAAGAAAATCTTGGTCATTTAAAGAAACATAAATCAATCGCACCCATTGATTGTGTGATGTCCATGGATTGGTATCCATGGACTCCCAAAATCATATATAAGAAGAGGCACCCTCTGCTCTTCGAGTTATGCAATCTCGATGACGTCTCTCTCCATCTCTCCCATTCTCACGCATACTCTCTCCCTTCTCTTCTTGAGTGGCCGTCCACTCTCATAAAGAGTAGGTCATCTTCGTCGTCACCTTGTCGTTGTGCTCCCGCTTTGACGACTCTTGGATCTCCGACTTCTTTGTTGTGTACCGCTCGTGATGAAAGCATTCAATCTCGTGAGATGAGAACTGGAGATCCATTGCTTGGATCAACGAATTAGATTGTGAGAAGCACGCGACTCATCCCTCTGCTCACAAGTGTCTCCTCCGACGGATCGGACTTGAGACAGGAGGTCACCTCCCTCTTATAGGCTCGATCGCAACCATACTACAGGTATTCCTATATATATTATGTGTTTTGATGATAGATCCAAGAAATTTTCTTGGATCATGTAGTTTCTGTTGGACATGCGAGCCCACAACGAGCCATTATGTAATTAATGTCATTGTGAATATCATTCCCTGATCTGAAATGAAGAATAGATAATTTGCATAATAGGACCCTTAGTACAATTAGGGTTATGTACCATGGGCATCTTAATGATCATACAGTTGTCGATTCAATTATTGACTCATAGAGGCTGGTGCTTGGATGAACATCTAAAGAGTTAGATTGAGGACTCATCAAGCACCATCAAATGATTGGTGAGAGATGATCTCCAGCCTGAGTAGGAGATGACAATCCTTTCTCAGTTAGGCTGATATCTGACCGACCTCTTGATGCAGGTCCTCTGCATAGGAATAGAGATTCGGAGGTGTCAGATTAGTTAGATCAAAGAGTTGACTTAACGAGATCGAGATAACCAAAGTCCTATATCATATGTTGTCATGATATAGGCACGCATCCTCTGACCGGAGACAGATGTGTTACTATATGTCTGAGTATGTACATTTGGTAGACCAATAGGTTGATGACCTAATCAAGGTCTATACACCGGCGCGCTGGTGTGCATATAAGGACATATGAGTAATAAGATCTCTCAAAGGGATCATACAGGTTCATTACTGAACCGAAAGACATGAGCTCACTCATGAGATATTGAGAAGAATCAAATTCCGTGCACGGTCATCTTGCTTTGGAAGCTTGACTGAATTTGTAGGTTTGATATATACTTTTAAAAGTATATGATCAAGACCTAGGTATGATATATGCTTTTGGGAAGTATATGATCTATACCAACTCCCAATGATCGACTGAGAAACTTAATGATAAAACTCTGAAGTAGACAGTGTAAAATTGATCTTATACTTTGGGTTTATTCTGAGTCTTCCAGTATGCAGGATGTACAGGTATTGGGAATACCTGAGGGTGATGTGATCATAAATGATTGTATAACCATGACGCTTCCATTTCTAGGGAGTGATGAAATGGGTCTGGATTTTAGTGACTCCTCTAAATAGAGAAGTAATATGATCTTAGTCCAAATATTGGACATTGATCTGAATGTGATTCAGATTCAATGAGAAGATTAGATTTGCGGTCTTGATTTAATCAAGCATCTATAGGAGGCCCGAGATCTGGATTTGAGATGTGATCTCAATATCCAAGTCACTATACATGGAATAATACAATCGCCCTGTCCTTATATCCAAGTATTCACGAAGAAAGCGCATTATCCTTGAAAGAATTCAGGATAACTTCATTGTTGATATAAATATCCGAGCATTGTGAAAATAAATAATTAAATGTGATTTAATTATCATGAATAATATGAATTTGAATCATATAAGGAGAGTTATCTTAGATAATTAAATGTGATTTGATTATCAAAGATGTGAATAATGTGAATAAGATTCATATTATTTGGGCACGTGAGAATAGAGATCCAAGATGATTAAATATGATTTAATTATCATGGATATAAATGAAGGGGATAACACTATCCATATTATTCATAATATATTATAAATGTGTTTTATAATGTATTAGAGATAGGTAATTATAATTTATATTTGTTAATTAATTATTGATGTGTATTGGATACACATTGTGTAATTATTTGAAAATGTAAATTATATTTTGTTTTGGGTTGTGAATGTGATTCACAAATTTCCAATGGCAAGATTCGAATATTGTCAATATTAATTGTGAATTATTTTTGAAGAATAAATCACAACAAAGTTTGTTGGAATAAATAATGGAGACTTCCATGGAAATATGCAATCTCATGAAATCTCATGAGATTGCCCCACTTGTAATCAAGTGGATGGCCACCATAACCAATATGGAAATTGGCGGCCGTCCACCATGATATATGGGGAGACAATCTCCATGTTGGTAATCTCCCTTATTTGATTGGTTTAATTTTAGGATTGATGTATATTTGATTTGTCAAATATATTTGATCTAAATTAAATCATAAGTTGTTCGTTTTTACCAACAACAATCTTGACCATTGGATTAGACATAAATCAATCTCATCCATTGATTTTATGTGTCCCATAGATTGAGATCTATGGATCCCAAAACCCTATAAATAGAGAGGGATACCATGCTCGCTACGCTATGTTATTGAAGCACATCTCTCTCTCTCTACACGCCTACTCTCTCTCCCTCTCATATTGTCGTCCACCATGGATGCCCTAGAGGGAGCCTCCATCGCCGCAGCATCGTCGTTATGCTGCCCGGTCATTTGCTCGTGGATCTCCGTCTCCTTCGGTGTGCCTCACTCATGAAGAAGATGTCGGATCTAGTGTGTCAAGATCAGGAGATCTGCTGCTTGGATCATCAATATGGATTGCGAGAAGCACGCGATTCATCCCCGCGCTCGCAAGCGTCTCCTCCGTCTGATTAGACTTGAGACAGGAGGTCTCTTCGTTTAGAGACTCGATCGCAACCACGCTTCAAGAGGTAATCCTATTACTTGTTTGTGGTTTAGACTAAACGATCTGAGAAGTGTTCTTGGATCATGTGGTTTTGTTACATGAAAAAATTTTAATTTCCGCTGCATAGAACAACTAGTGCGCTAGTCGTTCCTTGTCGTATTCGATACGATGCTCACGCTTCTGTGATGCACTTGAGGATTATCCCATATCCTTCAAGCGGTATTAGAGCCTTAGGTCGAAGGTTTTGGATACGTCCATAAAACCGAAGGCGACTTGGATTCCTTACGGTTGCGAAAGTTTTATCGCATTTCATTTTCGCATCTCAGTTTAGTGATTATTTTCGTCCCTGTTTAAATTGTTTAAACACAAAAATAATACTTATATTTTGTTTCCAATTAAATAAGGAAACCATAGGATCTGAGTTTACGTAATTTGGATTCTGTTTGCTCGAGATATGGTTGCTTTAAATGAATACGTATTCACTGTTGCGGGAACTGCGAGTCTTGACATGATTAATGAGTTAATTACTGTTTTGATCCACCTCGAAATGCATGAAATATCACTTAGGTTCTTTCCTAAATCAAATTAGAAATATTTGAAAATTGATTTTGTCTAATTTGGATTTTAAGTGATTGAGATATATTAATTTAAGTAAGTAGGGATCACTGCTGAAATTACTTTCCTAATCAAGAACCATGTGATTGTCAATTAGTGAAATTAATTGTTAATTTCCTGAAATAATTATGGAAAATATTTGAGAAATATTTAATGATGATTATTTCCTTTGTTGACATGAACTCAACCAATAAATTGATTAGATTTGATCTAGATCAAAATTGGAAACCTAATCAACAAACTCCTTGCTTGAATAGGATTGGGAATTTGTCTAGCAATTTACCTTATAAAGAAAAATGTTTTAATTATTACTATATGGTATAATTTCGGTTAAAGAACCGATGATCATCTCAAGTACAAAGTGATTGACTCGGCATTATTTTTTCTCGAGGCGGATATGGTGTCTATTCAGGGATCGTTGGGGTAGCGGGTTGCTCCGGATGCGGTCCGTCCCACTCCCGCCGGTACTTCCCATGAAAGCGGGTAGGGAATGAATGATGCCTGTGAGATCATATGTATTTTTCTAATTATTAAAATTCTAATTAATACGTATTTTGAGATAATACCATATATTCAAGTAAAATCAAGTTTGTTGATTCAATTGAATTGAAAATTAATTTAATATGATTAAGTTAATTATATCCAATTAAAAACACTCTATTATGAATAGATATGTATTTCCATTGGAAGAATTAATTATGTGAATATGATTCATGATAATTAATTAAAATTTGAATATGAAGTATAGGATCACATAAGTGACATCCATGGTCTCCCGACAAGGCGAAGGGTTCCGTCGCCAGATATTGTATGTAGGAGATGCCTGTCCGAAGTGACGGCTCCTGCATACGATCCATTTGTATTGGGCTTGTCGCTTCTCGAAAGAGTAAGGACGTATGCATAGTGACCCCAATATCAGGTCCTCATATTATTGGGGTGATATTGGATTGCGCATAGCGAGTTGTATTCCTATTGACAGTTGGTTAAATTAATGAAGGGTCAACATCACCTTAGGGGTGGTGGGCCCGGGTGTTAAAGATTGAATTGGGAGGTGCTCCCGCTTCTTTTTATCCGAGTTACAGGTTCTCATATTATTGGGATGTAACAAAGATAAGGAAGGAGATCCCAGATTTGCTTGAGATATAATGGTAAGTGTATCTCTTACATTGAAAGTGATTAAGGGAATGAACTTCCATTGTTGACATGGCAAGACAACTTCTATATAACAATTCCTAAATCAAAGTAAATTATATATTTATATATGATTATGCAAATTTCTTATTTCAGATAATCCTTCTTTAATCCCACTCAATGTTATACTCAATAATAATCAGTAGAATATCATGGATTGGACCCATGATCCAGATATTGTACTTGCAATTGGATACATAATGTATGTGGTTGCAATGTGCAAGTTTCCTCATTATAATGAGGAATGATAATTAAATAGACAATAGGACTAAAACCCTAGGGTTTGTATGTCTCTATAAGTCTTGATCTCATCGAAGGTACTTCTGAAGTGACATGTCGATAATGATCGTAATTATCAGATTATCCTTATAAAATCTAAGAAGATGTTCTAGCATACATATGTGCTCTTGATATATAATCATGAATAACATGGTTCTCTGCATTATGCAGAATGGTGGCTCTATTGGAGATGATGTATTCAAATTGTTTGAGTACCTACCTGAACCTAAGTTTTAAGAGTTTAAATGGATGTAGATGCGATGAGTTTCATCATTCTACTATCTATACTCTAGTCATTCATGAAGCTTCATAATATTCATATTGTATGAACTGAATGAAACATGTATAAATGGTGAAATATTCTTATATTGAAATTTTTGATTTTAACATAAGAGATCCTTTGTCTTGAGCAATGGTTGCTTATAGATAAAGGGAGCACAGTGGAAGCATGGGTTGGACCCAAGTAAGAAGTATAGTCAAAGAGTTGACTGCACTTCTGTGACTTCAATATGACATCCAATGAATTGGATGAATGCCAATACTGCAATACGTTGATTTGTTGATAGTATGACTATCAAATCTATCTAGAATCCTTAGAGAAGGAATATGATAGTACATTAGAATAATCTACATATAATCATTGATATTAACTTACTTATTTGATAAGATAAAGTTTAATAATTGTATCTCAATCTTCTAATGATACTTCAATTGGTTGCATCTGTATTAGAATATTAGAACTTTGACCTTAAGGTTTAATGGTCATCCATGTTGGAAGTAATGCAATTGTTGCAACAATTTCCATTGGATCAATGGACTTCATATTTTCAGTGGGAGCCCTAAGTCTTAGAGAATGTCTCTGTGACCTAGATATTAGAATACACTCATTGTTTATTTCTAAATGTTGGAAATAAAAATGAATTCTGTAATAGACCTATCATAAAGAGTTATGATATAAATATTTCATATAGTAATCTAAAATCTTGTGGACTCTAATAAATTAGAAAGTTAGTTAATGGTTCATTAAGATTTCTAATACTGAAAAATAAACCATTAAAGATCAATAATAGGATGAAGATCATTTGATAATGATCTAGCATCATGTTTTGGACATTTGTTTGTTGATGTGATCAATAAACATATAAGAGATGAAATTTTAGATTGTTTAAAGGTTCAAATCTTACATACTTGTGAATGCTGTATTCAAAAGTAGAAATGTCCAATACACCCTTCCTTGGGAATGGTGTAAGATGTCAAGGTATTCAAAATCTCATACATATTGATGTATGTGAATCATCTATATATGAATGAACAATATGGATATGTGTTATCTATTGATGATTATTTGAGATATGAGATTTCATTCCTTCACCTTAGAAAGCTTTGAAATGCTCAAAGATTTCACAATTTTGATTTTGAACCAAAGTCTAATGGAAGATGAAATGAATTTGATCTTACGTAGGTAGCTTGTACCTATTAGATGAATTCATGGAATGCCTTATAGAGATATGAATGTCATTTCTATCTCAATCCTCCTAATAAACCTAAACTCAATAAGAGTCGTAGGGAGATACAATTAGATCATGTGTGACATGATATGATCAATGATGAATATTAGCATAATTATCTATTAGTTTCCCAGGTATATATGTTGTAGAGACTACATTATATATATCCTTAATAAGGTTCCATGTGATTAAGCTGGAATATGGCACTAGAGAATGCTACTTCATTAGGAAAATAAAGGATGCTATTGGATACCTACTTTGTGACCTTGAGATTCTTAAAGGATCTCGTCTCTAAGAATATGATTCTTATAGGATGACTCTCATAAGAATCAAGATGAAATCGAAGTAAAGGAACTCATTTAATCTTGAGAAGATAATGAGGCTCCTGAAATCGGAAACTAATTAGACAATTAAAGATGAAACATTAATACCTCTTCAAAAAAGTTTGAGAATGGAATCCATGTGTCAGTTGAATCTGACAATGATCTGACTTCATGTGATGATGCTTCTGAAGATCATATCATGGAAAGATGGATGTTAGCAATAAAGTCTAAAGTATACATCATATACAAATGTTGTATATAGACCCTCGAGGATCCAAATATATGGGTAAGACCCATTATGGTGTAAATGGATCTTCAATAGAAAGAGGGAACCTTATGAGAAGGTAGAGACCTTCAAAGCACGGTTCGTAGCCATGAGCTACACACCGAAGAGAAGACATCACTTGCGATGAGACTTGCTCTCCAGTGACCTTGCTTTAACCCATCAGAATATTGCTAACTATAGCTACACAACTTGACTATGACATCTTCATGATGCGAGTCAAGATTGCATTCCTCTATGAATACCTCTCCGAGGATATTTACATGAAGTAGCCTCAGGGCTTCATGGTTGAGGAAAGCAAGGTGTGCAAGCTAAAGAACTCCATCTTTGGACTCAAACAAGCTTCTTGTAGTTGGAACATAAGATTTGATGAAATTATAAATATTATGATTTCAGATAAAATCTTGATGAACCATGTGAAGTTTAGTGGGAGTGCCATTGTGTTCATCGTGCTAAATGTAGATATTATTCTAATCATTTGGAATGATATAAGGATAATAGTAAGCATTTTATAATTTGGTTGTTCCATAACTCGAGATATGATCTCAAGTATACCTCTTAGATCTTAGTTCTGAATTGTTCAGAAGCAAAGAAAAGGGGGTATTGGGACTGTCACATTAATGGTAAACCTTTGACATTTCCATGGAAAATTCCAGGAAAAGATTCTTTCCCTAAAGATATGGTACTGACCTATCTAAAGGAATATCACCACAAAGAATTGAGGATGTGAATGCTAAAACTTCTTTCCCTTGTGCATCAGTTTCGAGATTCCGAGTGTATGCTAGATGTGTACAAAAGCCAGATGTCTACCATACAGTGGGAGTAGTAAACAGTTGTCGATCCTACTATGGTTATTAAACACTTGATTGCAGTAATAACAATATCTTCAAAGACGATGAAACTTAGAGATAGTGATCTCAAAGTCTTATCTTCAAAAGATTTAGATCTTGTAGATAGTGATCTATAAGGGTCTTAACTGTAGATACCATAGGAGATAGAGATCTCTAGGAATAAAGGTATCCTGGTAAGGATTATCGGCATACTGGTTATAATAATTATCGAGCTATAGTGTCAAGGACACTAAAACAAAATTGAGTATTGGTTGCATAACATGCAACATTCGTATTGGATGCGAGCAATGTTACAACGGGAAATGCAAGTGCCGTAAAAGGACTTGGCGTAGTCTCTTGGGAACAGAGTGACTGATTAGCTTACCTAGCTATTTTCTAAATAGCCTATGATTGTCACATGAGTGTGGGTTTAAATGATTAGCTCATTAATGGCTCTTTGGGCTAGTGGGAGATTGTTGGACATGCGAGCCCACGACGAGCCATTATGCAATAAATGTTATTGCAAATATCAGTCCCTACTCTGAAATGAAGAATAAATAATTTGCATAATAGGTCCCTTAGTATAATTAGGGTTATGTACCATTGCCATCTTAATGATCATACAGTTGTTGATTCAATTATTGACTCATAGAGGCTGGTGCTTGGATGAACCTTTGAAGAGTTAGAATGAGGACTCATCAAGCACCATCAAATGATTATTAAGATATGATCTCCAGCCTGAGTAGGAGAATGCAATCCTTTCTCTGTTAGGATGATATCTGACCGACCTCTTGATGCAGGTCCTCTGCATAAGGATAGAGATTCAGAGGTGTCAGATTAGTTAGGTCAAAGAGTTGACTTAACGAGATCTAGATAACCAAAATCCTTTATCGTATGTTGTCATGATATAGGCACGCATCCTCTGACCGGAGACAGATGTGTTACTATATGTCTGAGTATGTACATTTGGCAGACCAATAGGTTGATGACGTAATCAAGGTCTATACACCGGCGTGCTGGTGTGTATATAAGGGCATATGAGTAATACGATCTCTCAAACGGATCATACAGGTTCATTACTAAACCGGAAGACATGAGCTCACTCATGAGATATTGGGAAGAATCAAATTCCGTGCAAGGTCGTCTCACTATGGAAGCTTGACTGAATTTGTAGGTTTTATATATACTTTTGGAAAGTATATGATCAAGACCTAGGTATGATATTTGCTTTTGGAAAGTATATGATCTATACCAACACCCAATGATCAACAAAGAAACTTAATGATAAAACTCTAAAGTAGACAGTATAATATTGATCTTATACTTCGGGTTTATTCTGAGTCTTCCAGTATGTAGGATGTATAGGTATTGGGAATATCTGAGGGTGATGTGATCATAAACGGTTGTATAACCATGACGCTTCCATTCCTAGGGAGTGATTAAACGGGTTTGGATTTTAGTGACTCCTCTCAGTATAGAAGTAATCTTATCTTAGTCCAAATATTGGACATTAATCCGAACGTGACTCAGATTCAATGAGAATATTAGATTTGCGATCATAATTTAATCAAGCATCTATGGGATGCCCGAGATCTAGATTTGAGACGTGATCTCATTATCCAAGTCACTATACGTGGAACAATACAATCGCCCTGTCCTTATCTCCAAGTATTCACGGAGAAAGCGCATTATCCTTGAAAGAGTTCAGGATAATTTCATTGTTGATATAAATATTCGAGCATTGTGAAAATGGATAATTAAATGTGATTTAATTATCATGAATAATATGAATTTGATTCATATTATAACGAGAGTTCTCTGAGATAATTAAATGTGATTTGAATATAAAAGATGTGAATGTGATTCAAATTATTTGGGCACGTGAGAATAGAGATCCAAGATGAATAAATGTGATTTAATTATCATGGATATGAATAATGTGGATAGCACTATCCATATTATTCATAATATATTATAAATGTGATTTATAATGTATTAGAGAGAGCTAATTATAATTTATATTTGTTAATTAATTTTGATGTGTATTGGATACACATTGTGTAATTAATTGAAAATGTAAATTATATTTTGTTTTGGGTTGTGAATGTGATTCACAAATTTCCAATGGCAAGATTGCAATATTCTCAAAATTAACTGTGAATTATTTTTGAAGAATAAATCACAACAAAAGTTGTTGGATTAAATAAAGGAGATTTCCATGGAGATATGCAATCTCATGAAATCTCATGAGATTGCCCCACTTGTAATGAAGTGGACGGCCACCATAACCCATATGGAAATTGGTGGCCGTCCACCATGATACATGGGGAGACAATCTCCATGTTGGTAATCTCCCTTATTTTATCGGCTTAATTTTATGATTGATGTATATTTGATTTGTCAAATATATTTTATCTAAATTAAATCATAAGTTGTTGGTTTTTACAAACAATAATCTTGACCATTGGATTAGACATAAATCGATCTCATCCATTGATTTTCTGTGTCTCATGGATTGATATCCATGGATCCCAAAACCCTATAAATAGAGAGGCATACCATGCTCTCTAGGCTTTGTTATTGAAGCACATCTCTCTCTCTCTCTGTCTCTCTACACGCCTACTCTCTCTCCCTCTCATATGGCCGTCCACCATGGATGCCCAAGAGGGAGCCTCCATCGCTGCAGCTTCGTCGTTATGCTGCCCGATCGTTTGCTCGTGGATCTCTGTCTCCTTCGGTGTGCCTCGCTCATGAAGAAGACGTCGGATCTCGTGTCTCGAGATCTGGAGATCCACCGCTTGGATCATCAATATGGATTGCGAGAAGCACACGATTCATCCCCGTGCTCGCAAGCGTCTCCTCCGTCGGATCGGACTTGAGATAGGATGTCTCTTCATTTAGAGACTCGATCACAACCACGCTTCAAGAGGTAATCCTATTACTTGTTTGTGGTTTAGACGAAACGATCCGAGAAGTGTTCTTGGATCATGTGGTTTCGTCACATGAAAAAATTTTGATTTCTGATGCATAGAACAACAAGTGCAACTAGTCGTTCTTTGCCGTATTCGATACGACGCTCACGCTTCCGTAATGAGCTTGAGGATTTTCCCATATCCTATAGTTTCATCATAGAAAAGTTCTAAATTCCGCTGCTCCTAGCAACTAGTGTGGCTAGTAGCTCTTAATTGTATACGATACGATCCACATGCTTCCGTGATGCGCTTGTGTATTCTTTTATAATCCTTCATCTTCGTCCTCAGAACCAAAGTTCTCAAGTGAAACTTCAAGAACCACTTCTTCAATGTCTACTTCACATGGTTCAAAGGAGCATCCAGTGGTGGCTGGAGGGCCACTACCAGCTGTACGACACCTCGCCAGATTCGTATGAGACCAGACCTCAAAAACAAAACTATTATCTCGTTCTGGAAATTAGATATATGTTATGAGTCAAAGTTGCTGAGATATGAATATCATAAATGTCTCATTGTGGAATTCTCCGAGCCTATTGCTTCTCTCAAGTGGGCTCGTGAGTACATTGAGGTGGAAATCTCACGCGGAGCATTCAATCGCATATGGTTGATTTCATTTTTTCAAATGATCGTTGAGGTAGACTCGGAGGAATTATTCAACGCCCTTGCTCACAACATTATCCATATGATTAATGGCTCATAGTTTTGTTCTACAAATGGTCTCCATCGTTTAGAGCCAAGAGGGTGGAAGAACTCTCATCCTAGTGGGATATAACCATTGGCTTACCTTTGCACCATTGTTATTCTTCTAACCTTGCTTGCAAGATAAAGAAATCTGGGAATATAGTATACTATGAACTCCCCAACCTTTTCAAAAATTATGAGAACACAACGACCATCCACTACAAGAAATTGCAGATAATGCGAGCATGAATGTTGTCCCATTCGACTTGCATTACAATCCTAATGTAGTCGTATTGGGCATATGCAAATACAAGTAGTTAAAAAGCTTATGACCGCATATGCGGAGTCACAAAATCGATTACGACCAAATTGCAGTCATCTTGGTCTTATAGTGTGCAAGCACAATAGTACCACATGCTATTATAGCTACTTCCAGTATATAAAAACACACCAAATACGACTAGATGGGAGACTACATGTAGTCGCATTTTTTAATACTAGAACAAAACAATTATTACCTGGTTTAGTTTCATGCTTCCCTCACGATTACCTAAACCTGCACAAGCATATAAAAATTTTACATGTACAAGAATACGTTAATTCCATATAATCTACATTCAAAATCAAGCATCACAAGAATATCTACATTCACAATCAATAATTATAAGTATATCCACATTCACAATCAAGAATCACAAGGTGGTCCACAATCATGTACATCACAATATAATATATCGCAAGAACACTTTGAAGTAAGAACCATAATGTTAGTGACAAAGAGTCGTGAATACTAAAATATAAGTTACATAGTACTATACGCCGTCGAGTGTCAAATCCTTTACTTCTTCCATCGGTGTTATTCCCCTTTAATTTCCTCTACGACTTTGCCCCTCCCTCTCTACTATCTCCACCGCCTCGACATTCCTCTCACGGATTATGACTCCATGACGAACTGACTACTACGTCATGACCCTAGTTTGCTCGTAATCTTCATCATCATCGTCATCCTTGTCACTTTAATCATCTTTCTCATATTTAACAAGGGTCATCAAGCTATTTCTGAGATCAGGAATCTCCACAGTAGACGATTTTTCACCTTCTCACACATGGTTGAGTAATAAATCATAGGTAGGATCCTTATGATCACCATAATAAGAATCATGATTTATGTTTCAACTGTATATGATTAAAATGGGCTCTATAACGTTTGTGATTTCTTTATGATGAGGAAATTGATGGCTAGTGTTTATGCCTTAGCGCATGATGAATTGGAGATACTTATTCAGAGGATCCTAGTGTCCGGTCGTGCAGGGCATGGTGTCGGACAACTCATATCCAACAATCGTTGTTTGATGCTTCTCTCAACTCTCGAATTATGAAGAATCAACTCAGTCAACAATGATCAAAACCCACAAATGTGCATGTGTAATAGATCATGCAAGTGTGAGTGATGAAATTTATTTAACTGAACATGAAATGTGTATAAGTCAAGCAGGTAGAGTGTCGTCCCTAGGAGAAAACAAGGATAGGTCACAAAAATGAAACACAACTCAAAAAATCAAGCACAAAATTGTTGGTTTCACATCCTATCAGGTTTTTATGTATTTTTATTTTTTTAATATTTTTTATTGGGTTTAATTTTACAAAAAAACAATTACTATGCAATAAATATATAATAATATATAGAGCAATATATATATGAATGATAAATAAAGAGAGATAAAAATAATTCTTTTTTAAAATTTCTAATATGTCAAATAAAGTCAAAATGCGTAAAATAACATTTTTAAATTTTTCTCTATTTACAGGATTCTTGGGGTATTTTTAATATTTTTTGAATTTTTAAAAATTAAAATTCCCAAAATAAAAGAAATAAAAAATGTAAGAACTTCAAATGGTCAAAATAATATCTATCATATTAGAAGGCACCTAAACTTTTTTTTCCTATACTGAGGACAAAACAAAGAAAATTTGAAGCTTTAAAACATATTTTTCTTTATTTTCTAAGATTTTATGACTTTTTACGGGTTTTTTTATATTTTGAAATTCTTATGATTATTGATATGCATTTTTTTATGATTCTGGATATGTGATAAAATATAGTAAAATACACTAACCTTATTTTCTAGTAGTTTTTGGAGCTATATTTTAATTTTAGGATTTTATCAGTTGTGCCCCTCTAAAATCATGCAATTGAATTATCCGCCTCCCTTTTTGGGAATATCAGTAGTGCCCTCGACTTCTTGGGGATCTATCACTTGTGCCCCTCCGTTACTTTAATCATCACTGAGTCGAACTTAACCATGGTTTCTTCAAACCATGGTATTGTTAAGAAGTGTATAACCGTCCACCCATCTTCCTCCGCCACGTCACCTTCTTCCTCCCCCATCTTCTTCCTCTTCCTGCTCCACAACTCATCCCTCCTCCACCTTGAGCTCTCCTACAACCTCCCTCGAGCCCCCTGTTGCGCCCACGTGCCTCCCCACCTCCATCGTCGTCGTCCTCGTTCTCCTCTCCCCCTCTGCCCCCCGCACCTCCCTATCGGCCGCCCACACCTCACCTTCACCCCTGCTCGCCCTCTCCGCCCCCATCACCTCCCTCCCTCCCCCTCCCCTTGCACGACCCTCTCTGCCCTCCGCATCTCCCCTCTGCCCCAGCTCGCCCTCTCCACCCACAGCTCCTCCCTTCACCCCCTCCCCCCCCCCCCCCCGAACCTCCCCCTCCACCCGATCAACGTCCCCTGCACCTCCCCTCTTCCCCCAACTCCCCTCTCTGACCCTTGCACCTCCCCCCTTCATCCCCCTGCACCTCCCCTCCACCCCCCGCAACTCCCCCCATCCCCCTCCCCCCTCCGTCCTCCGCATCGTCGGGACTGAGATTCATTACAATTGGATTCAGAAACAAAGCTAGAATTAATTCATGTCCATTATGGTCGCAAATGGACTGTTACAAATCACAAATGGAAGATGAGTGATACACTGTGTTATTCTACTTTAAAACCCATGATCACGATCACGTACACTACATGACCGATGCATTCAACTCCAGATGTCAACTCCACCATAGTACGAGAAATCCAGAATCAGGAACATATTGGGGGCTGAGGAAGGAGATGGGAATGAGGGGAGGAGGCGGTGGAGGAGGAGTAGGAGGTTGGGGAGGAGGAAGAGAAGGAGAGGAAGATGAAGATGATGGGGAGGAGGAGGGAAGATGCTGGGATGACTTTCCAACCCTTTTTTAAAATTAAATTCCTCTCATGTCCCCAAAGTTAACGTCCGTTTACGATGTGTACGGACGACCACTAACTCGAGGGGAACAAGTGATATAACGCTAAGAAGTGGGGAGCACTACTAATATTCAAAAAAAGGAAGGGACATAACTGAATTAGCAAGATCTCGGAGGGGCACAACTGAAAAAAACCCTTTAATTTTTATGATTTTTGTAAGTCAAAACTATAAAATATAGATAGTTTTGCACTTTTTAAATTAGGAAAATATTATAAATGCCTTAATAAAAATATATGTGATTTAATATAATATATGGTATTTAAAATAATATTCCTTGATTTTTTATAGTTAAGTAAACAACTAATACAATGAAAAACAAACAAAATAAATAAATAATTAAACAATACATGGAACAATTTTAGCAAAAAAGCAAAGTCCAGTGGTCAAATGACAACTTTCTTAATTAAATTCACAATTTGAAAAGCACCCGAGAGGGGCATTTATGAAAATAGGCAATGGTCTAGGGGTATCAAAGCATATATCCCAATAAAATAAAACTTCAATTTAAATTGGCAGGGACCAAATTGTATTTCCAAAAGTATTTTTAGAATTTCAAAACAAGTCCAATAAACCCATAATAGTAATTATGCAAATGTTCCACATAACCCTCACATGGGACCCACGCGAGGTGATGTTTCTTGGACTCAATAGCAAACAACATAAACCTAATGGCCAAAACTGCAGAATATCCAAAAGTTTTTGAACTATAATAGATATTTATAGGAGATAAACAAAAATAACAAAATGCAGAAGAGAAATAGTGCAAAATATCATAAATCGCGTGGAGGGGAACAACCGGGATCATTTCACTTAACATGTTTTGCTCATCCAACAGATGACACCCCATCGCATATGAAGGGCCGAGATCACAACCTATGCCTAATATGATGGTGGAGACGGCCTACAATCGAATGACGGATGATTAATCTGAGAGTATGTTCTTCATCAGACTATGTATGAGCCTTTTGGAAGAATTGATGAAGAACATCTCCTTGACGAGCTTCGATCCACGCTCCTGAGCGGCTCCAACCTCATCTCAAAGGGTTGATGAGCTAGAAACCTTCCTGGGATGAAGCCGAGCTTACTGGTGGTCGGAAGATGATCTGGCACCCAAGAAATGGGTCCTGGAGATCGAAGAAGAAACTGGACATGGATCTTCCTTTGTCTGAACTAGAGACCCCTCAAATGGGGTCCTTTCGAGTAAAGACCTGATGGTTAGCACAAGGGACTAGAGGCAAAGCTTCCATGACTAAAAATTGGCAGGGGGTGCCGTGGATGAAGAGAGCATAGGGTCTTCGGTGAAGGTGGGGGAGGGAGACCCGATAGACCCGATCTTTGCAAGATTAGGGTGAAGGAGGTGTTCTGAGGGATTAAGAAGTGATCATGGAGCTTATGAAGGCGGATGGAGTGACAAGACATGTGTATGTGATCAGAAATGAGTGTCGGATCTGCAAGCTCCGATGAGGTTCTATTTTTTGATTTTTAAGTGATTTTAAACAAATTAAAGTAAGCAAGAAAGAAATCTAAGCTACGATTACACTAATGAATGAAAAGCATATAAGAAAAGAGCAACTCACCAGAGAAAGTGTTTAGGAGCGGAGCTTCACTGGAAAGAGCTCTGGTGAGGGGAGGACACATCTCCTCCTCCTTTGTCATCACCCAAGAGCAGGTGTTCGACCTTCTTGTCATCAAGGCAGAGCTCCTAGAGGGCTCAAGTGGGTTAGAGATGGAAATAGGTGATCAACAAGCAAAGGAATATATCGGGACTTATTTATAATCTGCAGAAAAAGTGAACAAGTAACATAGGGTTTCAGCGTGATTGGCCAACAAAGATCACATCAAAATGATCTATGAAAATAAGGGTGATCCGATCTTCGGTTATCAAAAAGAAATCAGTCCCAAAGAAGTATCACGTGAAAATTTGACAAAGACGGCTGTCTGACTAGGTTTGATAAATCACAGAGATGAGG
Organism: Ottelia alismoides; assembly: GCA_037367405.1. NCBI lineage: Eukaryota > Viridiplantae > Streptophyta > Magnoliopsida > Alismatales > Hydrocharitaceae > Ottelia > Ottelia alismoides. Next base: position 741,041 of record JAZKJV010005828.1, read on the forward strand.
GGGTTGTTGACCTGAGGTCAACTGTCCAAGCCACACTATTGGGCATTATAGGCACAACACGTGGACAAAATGACAAAATAAAAAAGAAAAATAAAAGGACATTCAAATTAAAATAAAAAATGATTTTATTTAAATAAACTTAAATCATCAAATATGTTACATATTTAATAAACTAGTTTTTGTGATTTTTATTTATTTTTATCACTTTATTTTAAAATTTATTATTTATTTACATTATTTTTATATTTACATTATATTTAAATACATATGTACATATTTTTATTTTATTTTTCTTAAGTTATTTACGTAATTATATATATATATATTATTGGTACTTTATTGCCATATTTATCGATGTAACAAAGTGCGTTAATTATTTTAGTGAATCTTAATGATATTATTTTAGTTTTATTATGTAAATGTATTTTAACTATTATATACAAATTTACACACACACACACATATATATATACATAAGAAGAAAATAAAAAGGGAAAATACAATGAATATTATATACAAGTAAATTGCACAATGAGGGTCCAAAAAGCCAACTTCTGCATCTTATCTCCAAAATAAATGAATCTGTCTTCATTAAATTGATAGTTTAATTTTATGAACAATAATGGCGAGTTTGGTGAGTTTTGAGTTTGTATGAAGAAGATACTGAATTGGGATGTTTTCTTTAGAGCTTTTTATTATGAATGTCTCGGGCATACTGTGCATTATTTTTTCATGAAATCAATTTTGTAATTCTCTTTTTTATGTACAATGTTCAGGTTCAAAGTTTATTGATTTATGGTATAAAAATATGAAGATAAAATAGGTCCCATAATGTATATATTGATAAAAATAATGAGGTTATTCTTTGCCGACTAAGTCACTGCTTCATATAGTTTCGGTGGTCAGAGTTAGTCAATATCAAAGATACTTCCTTTATTTTTCCTTTCTTTTATTTATTCCATCATTTTAGGGCTTACATACATGCATTTATATACACTATATCGGTGAATATACATATGTTAATTCTAGAATGTTATTGATATTTACATGTATTTATCAAGGCATTAAATCCTAAAATGTATGAATAAATGTGCATGAATAGCAATTCATCACTCCTCTATACTTGGCTTTGCTAGCCCCTTTAAAACACTTATGATAATAAGTGCATGAAAAGAAAAGAAAAATAAAGAACCTAGAATGATAATGATTTTTAAACATATCTTCATAAGGCAAATTTTGGAGCTTAATTAGAACATTGGATTATTCATTTGTCAGAATCTTAATGGGAATAGGATTTAAAACTTAACAACCCTTAAGAACCACAATCCTCTATACAATTCTACTCAATAGACATATCACAATATGCCTTTTGATACACAAACTCTTATGAATATGAATCTTTCTTGTGTAGTGTCAGTTATATGTAGCTCCTCTCAGCTGAAGCGATAAAGAGATAGTCTTCTCCAACAAGGTAACCCTAATTATGCAGTCCAGCAACTCTCTCCTCGAGAAGCAGGGTATTCCCTTCTAAGTTCAAGTGCAACCGACTCAAGAAGAGGAGGTGGAGAAGAATGGATAGTAGCTTGGGATGCTTGACCAATGTAGCCAAAACTACTGGAAATCTGAGCATTTGCATTGGTCCATTTGCGACAGCCACGTTTAGGCATCACAAGTATTAGATAATTACAACGACCTAACATGAAATGCCACAAATAATGTAAAAAATTTACGCAGAGGCCATCTAACTGCCGCGACATAGCTTTTACCATAAATAAGTTAGCGACAATCGTTCTGATCGCCATGACTAATATGCCCTAATCCCAGAAGGAAATTACTTCCATCCCCCTTCCTCTTTCCCTTCCTTTCTCCCACCTACGACTCCCATCTCTCTAATCTCCTCCAATCTCTGTTGCCCTTCTCCCACCTCCTTCCAACGTCGCCCTCCTCCCACCTCCTCCACCCAACGTCGCCCTCCTCTCACCTCCTCCATCATACTCCCTCCCTCTCTCTCGACTCCTCCTATCTCCCTCCCTCCTAATTAATCTCGGATACATCATTATAAAATCAATCCATTATTATCCTTGAATAAATAAATAAAACCCACCATTATATCGCTAATAATAAACTTTTATTATGTTGTATATATTATGTGAATATTTATAACCCATGTTTATTGTATTTAATACTAACATATTCTTTATTTTTCTCTTTTTTAAAAAAATCCCTAAAAAATTAGATTTAATATTATTTATATTTATCTTGTCTTTTAAAATAAATTAAAAATACAAAGAAAATATAAAACCCTTAAATTAAGTGTATTTAATTACTTAAAAATTCTTACAAAATTTGTGCTTTGTATAGTTGACCTCTTTTAACTTTTTGGTCGACATGAAAGTTGCAGATCTCATCAAGATCTACATCTTTCATTTTCTGACTTTTTTAATCATCCTCTTAACTTTCTTTATTTTCCATATTTTTGAATAATTTGGTGCAACCACGTGGCTCCCTCTAGGTCTCCCATGTGCCGCTTCCTCTACTGCCACCTGGCCTTGCTCATCGCCCTTGGATCGCCCTTCCGTTGTCGCTATCACCATCGTCCATCTACCAATAGCTCTTAGCCGTCTGATGTGATCATTGGATCCCATTAGAACCACCTTTCCCCACCTTACCCTCAACCACTTAATCAGTCCCCATGCATCGCCTTTATGTCTTCCACGTCACCCCTTCATCTTCCACCATTAGATCACTTAGCGAACCATCATCTCCACTATACCTTAGCTCTACTCCATCAACCATTAGATCAGATCCCTGATCAGATACCCCTCATCACTTCACACCCCTATTTTAGCAGTTGGATCCCAACATTCAACGACCATAACCTTGTCGCCTACCTCCAGTTCACCCACTCCTGCTGTTACACCTCGTGACACTCCAGCCCCTTCCAATTCTAGCCACCACTCTGATCACTTCCCCTCGAATTAACGACACCACCACATAATTCCACGATTTGCCATCCTCGCCCAACCTTCATTGCTCCAATTCCCAAACCTTAGAGCCTTCATTCTCCTGCTTCAAAATGCCTTGCCATCGACTGTAATCGACCACCGCCACCTACAAATACCGCTCCTCTACCCCCTTATTACCTCCTCCACCATTTGACGTCCAAAAGCCCAACCTACATCGCCCCTCCAACGAAAGCAGAGGGTGATTTGGTGAGACAATGATGACCTCCTACCGTGATGTTGACCCAGGGCTACCCCTGTCGTGTCGCGGTACCTCCAGCAATCGCTAAGATCTTCGGCATTGTTGACCGGATTGGAGCAATGGTCTGAGTTTTGTGAGAAGCTCAGCCCAAGCCGCATCACTCCGCTATTCTTTCTCTCGATTCCTCCAAGTATGAGTTTTTTTACGTTTTCCTTCGTTTCTCCGATTTTATCCAGCGCACACATGCTAACCCACTTCACTGAGACCATGACCCAAGCTCCGTCTCGCATCCCCGATCTTCGAGACTCCATCTGACCATCCTCTCCCTTCTCTAGGACCTCATTCTGCTCTACCCTTTTTCTTCTTAGGCATGCCTGAGGAGAACCCATCTAGGGCATCGCCTCTCTTCACCAGTTCCCTCTGTTTATCTCACCAAACCCAACACAACACCATGTTGCAGCTATTCCTAATATTTAATGGCTAGAGCTACGCACCTTGCTCCGGTCTCAAGCTCTGCCTCCGATGACCACTCATTGCAGCGCCATTCCCGGAGCTCCCGTGCCTCCGCCTCTGTTGTTCCTTCATCGACAATGCTCCAAGAGTCTACCCTGAGCTCCAGTGCGGATGGAGGGATGAGGCAGAGCTTCAGGTGCTTCGTCGGAACCCCAATAGCACCGTCACACAAATTATGGAGGAAGATAGACTTGAGCTACATGTGTCGTTGGATAGAACCCCTCTGGTGTCCATCCAAAGGCTCAAGGAGAGCCACGTCGCCCGCACGACCCTCTAGGATCGAGCCCACTAATCCATACACGAAGCCACCCCTCGAAGAACCCGAGCCCTCCACATTCCATCTGAAGCTGCACAACCACCAAGCCGAGCCATCCCATGCCCCGCACATGAGGGGATGGGTCATTTGCAACGTTAGCCCTAGGGTATTCTAGATTTACTTTGATGTCCAAGCGTGCGTGCCTTACGTGCGCGGTAGGACAAATTACAGAACTATCCTATCAGGTTTCACAAATCACATAATTGCCCATGTGTTTCAGGAAAAATTATAAAGGGGCCCCTCCGACGTTCATTTATTGCGAAAATACCCCAGCATCATTTTTATGATTATTTATCTTTTTTCATGTCTTTATTACATATGTGTCCATGGTTTCATGCCTTAATATCTTGAGCATACGGACTTCGTTTTAGTTTTTTTCAGTGTCATTTTGTTTCTCTTTTCATCTTGTATCTTATGCATATTTAATTTAATGATTTGACACAAAATTAATATAGTGTCTACTGCTTCTCATTTTAAATTCCATAATTTATTCTTATTTCTGAATTTATCTCTGAATTAAATGCTTATTTGATGGCTCATTGATTTGATAATTTTAGGGCATATTTTACATTGTGGTTTGCATATTTAATTGTAGCATATCATACACATTGCATCTAAATTTAATTGCATAAAATAAAAATACCATGCACCGTATTCCTTTATCTTCGCAACATTTTATTTGCATGATATATTTTCATATCATTATATATTGTGCATTTAAGTTTGCGTAAGAAGACCTAGATTTTTAATTTAATCGCTCAATACTTAAATAATAATTTTCGATGAATAAACCAGGAGGTTCACGTCTTAATATTCGACCTTGATAGACTTGGCAAGTAAAATTAATTGCCACGTATTCGAAGTTGCGATCTTTGCTGAATCGAGAATCATCTCCTATTCTACAATATTATAAACAATTAAAGAGATCAATTTCACATTCATCAAATGGCATTGTTGCCAGGGACGCGACTCATCCTATTCATTTATTGAATTTTTCTGCACTATTTTTAATGCGATTATTTTCTAACATTAATGTCTTCACATTGTATCTAATTTGCATCATTTCTGATTTAATTTCTTGATATTTTTCTTGACATCTTCTTTTGTGGAAGGGCCCGTGAAGATAGGGGGTGCTCGATCTACATTGAGGTGTGGAGTTGGGAGCTCCCGCTACGAGTAGCTGCAGAGATAATTCAGGAGAATTTGAGGACTTGAATCATCATTTTGTTCATGCATTTAGTGTAAAAAGTGTATGCATTTCATTTCTAGCAGTCCTTGTCTGAGGGATTGCATGTGTAAAGAAAAAAAAGGAAAAAAAGCGAAGATCACTCGATGATCTACCCCACTTACCACCCGCACATATTTCCATCTCTATAAATCTACACGTCTACCCCCACACCCAATCTTTGTAGATCCACCCCCTCTAACCCTAGTCGAGCTCCAGTTCCCTAGCCTGAATTTCACATCTACATACTTAGGCTACTCTTCAATTTAAGTATAAGGGGAACCTTTTATAGTAACTGATCACTCACCTATGGTCTCCCCATCTTCATTGCATATCCAATACTCAGGCTATTGGCAACCTAAGTATAGATGGTACCCATGTCATACTTCCATCTTCTTGTCTTCTTAAATTTTGGTCAGTTTGACCCAAGTATAGGATGAATTTGAGTCTGTTCCGCTATATCATCTTGTATTTGACCTGAGCTATGGCTTCATATCACTTTGTACTATGAGTGTATAACAAAAGATAAGTATAGGGGGTATACCATATATATTTTATATACTTTAGACATTGCTCATATTTTAAAATTTTTGGAACTTTTTTCGGCTAAGGTTTTAGTATTCATGTGAACTGATTTTTGTAAAATTATTGTAAAAAATTTTTCAAAAAGTATAAGGGACTAACTATTTTGTAAATTCAATTAACTTGATTAAAAATTCCATAAAAATCTGAAAAATTAATATTTCCTTGAGCTGTGATTCTGAATACTGAGCTTAGAAATGAGTAGCCATTTCTCAGTGAGGGAACCATGGTCTCCCTTAGTGGAGTAGGTAGTTAAAAGATAATGCAAATGGCACCATTCTGAAGTAATACTGATAGCCGTCTAACGGTTCGTACTTACACCCGTACTGGCTGGAAATGGATGCAACTATTCGTATGAGCTTGGCTAGTCATTATTTCTCTTGGGATCAAAAAAATACCATAAAAATTAGAAAAACTCAAAAATCACAAAAATCCACTAACTCTAGAATTGGTGTATACCTGACACATTCACTATCACTCAAGGCTTAAGGATTTGGGGACATTTAGTTTCTGAGATCTTGAGAGTATGAGTTAACATGCCTTAGTCATTATGGTTTTGAAACTTAATAATCCACACTTCCCTATTTTGAAATATTTGAGCTCTATATTGCACTCTTCATCTCTACCTTCTAAAGAATATGATCTGCACAAGACTTTCACAACTACATCATTGATGAGTTGAGTTGTCACTTGAGGATCTAGGATTAGAGATTTGAGATAGCCGATTTAATGATGCTCGAGGATGGGATGAAGTTAACGAAGGCTTCAAGAAACCTGAGTGTCAGCAAAACCATAGCCAGTATGTGAACAAGTTTTCATGCTATCGTTTGATATCAACCTATATGTCAGGGTGTGATGAAACCTAAATAAATTGTTGATCAGTGTGCACCAACTTTTGGTAAAGCAGCGGAGATACCCAAACAATATAATGAATTTCAAGAGAAGTTCTCTCTTATAAAGAAAAGCTCTATCATTACAAATACAAATTCAAAAGAGTTTCCACCAAAGGCGAGTGCTCCCAACCATTTCAAAGTGTCCACTTGTACCAAATGTTATTAGGACCAAGGGGCTAGGCTAGCACTAAAAAAGGGATCTACATCGTATAGTGATACAAGTCTGGGTGTCAAAGTATCTTAGATACTTAAAAGAGACACACCCCAATGTGCTCCCAGAAAAACAAGTGCAGACGACTCTGAATTCTCTCAACAGACACTTTCATAAATAAACAAAAATATACTTGTGTTCAGTAATAAGGCACTCGAGAGGATCTTTGTTCCAATGTGAGGTAGAGAATAAAATACACAATCTTATGCCCTCAGTCATCTGGCCATCCATCTACACTTTCAAGTCTACAAACTAATGAGATAGTGGATTGAAGCAAGAATCGAATTATTCCGTAATGTTGAGGATTAGGTCTATAGGAGAGTCTCTTGGACTAGAACCTTGTGTGACATTTCAATTCGACTCTCGTGAATGTAGTACACTAAAAGTAATATCCTTATATTTTATGTACAAACAGAGAGTCTGATAATAAAAGAAGTTGGATTCCTTTTGTCGAGAGCATTGTTGAGCCCAGAATTTTAGGATCGCTTAAATTGAAGGTCTTTGATGAATTGTGCCTTGAATATTCAATCACTGTCAGGAATTAACCTGACTCCTTCATTCTTTAGATACTTGAAGACGAGCATTGTTTAATTATAGGGGTATGATGAATCTTAGATACATTATTATAAAATCAATTCATTATTCTCCTAACTTAAATAAATCAATACAAACTACCATTAAATCAATAATAAAAAGTTTTACTATGTTTTATATATCTTGTGTATATTTAACTATAATTTCTAACCTTAATTTATTGTATTTAATACAAGCATTTTATTTTTTCACGTTTATTAGAAATCTCTACAAATTAGATTAGATATTGTATATATTTCTTATCTTTTAAAATAAATAAAAAATACAAAGAAAATAAAAAACCCTTAAATTAAGTGTTTTTAATTACCAGAAAATTCTTGCAAAAATTGCTTTTTGTATAGTTGAAGTTTGATGACTTTTTGATCAACACGAAACTTGTAGATCTCATCAAGATCTACAACTTGATGTTTTACTTTTTATTAATTCATCCTCCAACTACTTATTTCTTAAATTTGTTTTCCCTATTTTTGAATAATTTGGTGCAACCACATGGTGCCCTCTGGGTCGCCCACCTTGCTACTTCCTCGGTGCACCACCCGACCTTGTTCTCTGCCCTTGGATGGCCCTTCCGATGTCTCTATCACCACTATCCATCTCTCGATAGCTCTCAACCGTTAGATGAGATCATTGGATCTCATTAGAGTTGCCCTTCCCCGCCTTAACCGCAACCACTTGATCGGTCATCGTCCATTGGCTCTACATGTTACACATCGTCCATTCATCCTTCACCATCAGATCACTCAGCCAACCATCGTCTCCACCGTTCCTCTGTGCCGCTCCATCAATCATTAGACCAGATCCCAAATCTGACCCCCCTCGTCGCTTCATGGTCCTATCTTAGCCGTTTGATCTCACCATCCAAGTACCATCACCTAGTTGCTTCCCTCGAGTTCACCCCCTCCAGCCGTTACGCCTTGCGACACTCTAGACCATTCCAATTTTGGCCACCACTCTGATCGCCCTCCCCTCGAAGTAACGCCACAACCACATAACTCTATGATCCTCCATCCACGCCCAACCTTCATTGCTCTAGATCCCAAACCTTAGAGTCCTCATTTTCCCATTTCAAAATGCCTCGTTGTCGCCTATAACTGACCACTGCCACTTACAAATGCCGCTCATCTGCCTGCTTATCACCTCGTCTACCATTTCAACTGTAGAGGCCCAGCCTACCTCATCCCTTCGGTGATAGCGGATGGTGATTTGGCGAGGCAATGACGACCTACTACACCTGTGCTGACCCACGACTAACTCGATTATGTCGCGATACCTCAAGCAACCGCTAAGCCCTTTGACATGGTTGGCCAGATTGGAGCAATGACCCGAGATTTGTGAGAAGCTCATTCCAAACCGCATCGCTCAGCTATTCTTCCTCCTGATTCCTCCATATATGGATTTTTTACATTTTCTTTGGTTTCTCCGATTTTATCCTGCATGCACATGCCATCCCACTTCACTCGAACCACGACCCAAGCTTCGCCTCACATCCCAGATCTTCGTGACTCCTTCTGACTCCCTCTCCCTTCTCCAGGACCTCCCTCCTCTCCACCCCTTATCTTCTCAGGCACGTCTGAGGAGAACCAATCCAAGGCTCCACCTCTCTTTGCCAGTTGCCCTCCGTTCATCTCACCATACCTAGCACATCACCATGTTTTGGCTATTCCTAACATTATTTGCAGATATCTGTTCAATGGCCAGAGAAACACACCTTGCTCCAATCTCCATCTATACCTCTAATGAGAAGTCATTGCAGCACCTTTCCCGGACAACTGGTGCCTCCTTCTCCATCATACCTTCATCAAAAATGCTTCAGGGGTCTTCCCTAAGATCCAGTGTAGACGGACGGGGGAGGCGGAGCTTCAAATGCTTCGTAGGAACCCCAAAAGCACGGACACACGTACGTCGGAGGAAGACATACTTGAGCTACATGTGTCGTTGGATGGCACTCCTCCATGTCCATCCAATGGCTCAAGGAGAGCCATGTCGCTCGTACGACCCTCCAATGTCGGGCCTACTGAGCCAAACAAAAAGCCACTTCTCGAAGCGCCCAAGCTCTCCACATGCCATTTGAAGATGCATGATGAATCTGTGATTCATCACTTCAAAAGTCAAAAATAGAACCTTGTTCCCGAGAAAATAGAGGCATATTTCCCTTTATATTGCATAAATAGCACTCATAAATGCATTCATAAATCATACATTTTAGCAGCTCATTCGCATTTAAATAAGAAGCCAAAAATCCCTTGTAAAATACTCAATCCCTAAAATAACCTCTTCTCTATAAAAGATACTCCTTAGTTAATAATACAGGGAAGAATGCCAAAAATCTCCCTCGTAAATTAGTCAATAAAGCCCTAGGCCCCTTGTACACTAAAATACACATAAAGCCCTCATACAAACTCCGAATTAGGTCTACTTACTCTTAGAATACTACATATTAAAAGACCTTCAAAATGAGACTAATTTCATTGAATTTGGAGCTCGTATGAGAAAGTTGGGTTTTTGGGCCACTTTGTATACTACATCTGTATATCTATGTACCCTTGTATTTATATATCATATTTGACCTCATCTCTGTCTTTGGTCAACATGAAACTTGTAGATCTCATCGAGATCTACAACTTTCATGTTTTGAGTTTTTCCAAATTCGTCCCCCTCTTCTCTCTACACGTGTATTTTCCTCCAGCCACTCATAGCAGGCCACGTGGCACCTTCTGGTTGCGCCACGCGGCCCGCTTCCCCTCGCCTCATCCGCCTCATCTTCCAACCATTGGATCCTCTTCCAGATCCAACAGCCCAGCTCTGCCCACCCGCGCCTAAAGCCTGGACCATCAGATCATCTCCGGCCTTAATCCGCGCCGCACGTTCGCGCTCTCACCAGAACACGCCACGTGGCGCTTTAAAGACCTCTTGATCGCATCCACGATCCTCTGATCTCAGCCGCCTCTCCTTCCAGCGAGTCTCGACCCTTCGATCAGCTCCATCTCCTCATCCAGGCCGCCCGCTCGCGCTTCGCCCGCAGCTCGCCATGTGGCTCCACCGCATCCCATCATCTACGCGCCCCGATCTAATCCTATCCGCCCGCCACGCTTCGATCACCACCGTTGGATCACAAGATCCAACAGTGGAGACTTCGTCTCCTACCTCCAGGCGCCCCTCTCTCCCACGTCCCTTGCCTTGCGGGAGGGGCGCCCCCTTTCTATTTCCGGCTGCACGTCAGCCACCATCTACGTCCGCCAACACTCCCACGATGAGCCCCACTCATCCCTCACCCTCGCCAGCTCCCTCACGCTCCACCACCTCCACCAGAGTCGCCCCACGTCGACCACCAACCTCGCCTCGTCACCAGCCAACCCACCACCTTCAACCTATAAATACGCCACCACCGGCAACCTTCACCCGCATCTGCCACTCCAGAGAGCTTCCTTGAGCTCAGACCTTCCCATTGGTGACAGCAATTCCACGCGTCTTTGAGCGACGAAGGGTATCAGCTCCGGCGAGATCCACGGCAGCTCCGCCGTGTCGCAGCGACTCCCACGAGCAGCTGCACGAGCTCGGGCGATCACCGGCCCTCGAGCGACGACCCGGACCTCAAGCAAGAGGCCCAATCCCCAGGTGAAATCCTACATTTCCTCTCCGATCGTTTCTTGTTTTTATTTCTGATTTCTCCGACTTTATTCACCGTCACCGGTCACTCTTTCACTTCCCTTTCATCTCGCTGAGCTTCGCGTCGAAGCTCTCATCCTCGCGACACCATTCACGACCTCCGACGACGCCCCTCTCAACATTCCGATCACCAGCTCCGCCATTTGGCCGGAGCTCCATCGCCCGACCGCCCCCCCCTCCGCCTTAGGCCTCGCCGACTACCTTCACCTCTCCACACAAGCACGCACGAGCTTCGGCTAGTCTCTGACCCTTGCAGGTACTTCATTTGTCACTGATCGGAGCTTCATCGGAGACGACTTCGAGCTTCGTCGTCAGCAACTCCCGACGGCCCTCACATCGCCACGTCGCTCGCCACCGGACTCGCCTTCGACCATAGGATCATCATCGATCCAAAGACCCGAGGACACGCCACGTGTCAGCACCAACAACCCTCAGATCCATCTTGATCCGAGGGCCTTCAGAACGCCACGTAGCCTCGGCCCGACCCTCCTCTCCGAGCCTAGGTTCGGGTCGCACAAACCTAACTCCGGACCTCCAAAGCGCCCGAACCTCGCTCCGAGCCGCCGCAGCCATCCGAGCCTAGGCCGCCCGCGTGAGGAGCACGTGCGGTCTGGGTAATTTGGCACAGAGGCCCCTGGAGCTTTTTATATTTGCAAAGAAGTCCCTGTGAAGCAGACCCCACGTGAGGAGCACGTGCCCTGTGGAGATTTTGCACAGAGGCCCCTACATTATAGGTAATTGCATTTTAGTCCCTGTCTGCATATTTGCTTATTGTATTTTTAATTTCCTGTATTGCACTTACACCCTGTGTTTGCACGCATCCCTAGGTTACATTTTACATCATTTGGCAAATCCAAAAATTGCATTTTGTTGAGAATTTTGTCCTCTGTCTATTGGTCTACTTGTCATATTTTTGTAATTTCAGTTGAATTATTAATGAATTAATTGGTGAATTTTTGACATATTTTGCCCAGTAACACCTTTTGATTTATTGTTAATTCTCTGAGCTTCCAAAAATCATCAAAAATTTACAGTAGCTTAAGGACATCATTCTTAGCATACCATAAAAATTTCATGTTATTTGCACGCATATCGAGGCCTAAATAAATTGTTGAGTGATTTTCTTAGATTAATTTTAATTAATTCATTTCACAGTGAAATTAAGATCTGTTAATTTTCCTAGGTCCCTTATCATTAGAGCCACCTAGGATAGATTTAGTTCTTGAAAAAATTGTGGATTGGTATTTATTAAAAATTAAATATTGAAAATCACCCTGTCTGTTTATTTAATTCATAGTAAATTTATTTAGTGTCTGAAAAATCCAAAAAAATTTAGGGTAGGTTATTTTCATCATCATTAACCATCTGGCCAATTTTCATAATTTTTGGACTTCATTTGATATATTAATTAAATTGAAACGTTAAATTGGCTTGCATTGTCCACATAAGTCTGCATAAAAAGTAAAAAAAGACCAAAAAAATTACTCCTCGAAAATCAACACTTGCACACTTGCTAAAATTCACCTATGGAGACAGATGCCTCCCTGAGTTCGACCTTGGATACTACCAAGTAAAAAAAAATATATATCTGCCACTTAAAATTAACTTAACATTAATTGATAAGTGGTTTTTGATTAACCCCTCGTATCCGACTGCAACGAATCACATTAATTAATTTGGACGTTAATTTGATCGAATTAACATAGGGAGCGGGAGCACTATCAAAATGGCACCGTTGTCGGGGAGGCACGGCTTAGGTTAAATTTCAGCAAATTATTGAGTGTTTGATTTTCCTTCCCCGGGTATTCTGACCCCCGGTTTTCTTGTAATTATTTTCTCTCATTTATTTTTGCATTATTTTATTTTTGTGTAACTCTCTGACCTCCATTTATCTTTTGTGCGAGGACCGCGAGGAGTCGGCGACGCTTCGAGGACTTAGCATTTAAATTTTTGTTGAGTGAAAGAGAGGCTTTGTAATTTTATTTCATTTTATTTCTTTTCTTCGCATCCTTTCCAGCGGTTCCCGTTTGGGTTCTCGCGTTTGTAAAAATAGTGGAACTATGTCCCGTGTGCTGTGTGGGTGAATTGTAACTTAGCTTGCACTAGCGGCTCCCCGAGCCAATCTAGGAATTGCTTGTGCTCGTAATCAATAGGACCACACAATACACTTAAAAGACGCGCCTAGACCGCATTACTTAGTCAAAATTAAAATGTTCTTCACGCTAATAGAACTGCCTGTCTAGGAGCGGCTTTCATCGCCTGCATTTGCATGTAGATAAAGTTTTCAATTCTGTTCTGCATCCTGCATCAAAAAGCGAAGGGATCACTGTAAGTATTCTCTACTCAGCATACGCATCATCGATTTCAACTTGCATTGGCTTTTCTCGATTTCCACCTCTGATTTTCTCACTTAAATTAAACAGGAAATTGGGACTGTCCGATAGGCGTGCTTTGTGGTGGACTTAATAAAGTGATAACTTAACTTTAAAATCGGGACTGCTAAACAGTATTGACCAAAAAGAGAATAAAATTTGAAAATTGTTTGCGGGAGATTAATCCCCGACCTTGTATTCAGGCTGAGTGGGGGTACTTGAGTGTGTGTGAACACCTTAAGGTAGAGCCCAAATCCCCGTCTTCCATATCACGTTCTAACTGATCCTAGCAAATATCACGAGCCGAATAAATTTCAGATTCTTTGACTAATACCAAGTAGCCTCCGCCTGTCTCAGGTAGATAGGGGCGAAATTGCGGTACTTTGCGACAAGCTGCCAGTAACCCCCCGGGGTGAAGTTCCGACCTTGTCAGCCTCCGCCTGCTTGCAGGTAGATAGGGGCGTCATCACTGAATCCATCGGCTTGGGATAGGAGCGAAGAAAGGAAGGAGCGGCGGTATCTTAGGCGACAGGATAAACAGGGAAGACGCATCCGGCTCTGAGCCAACTTCCCTTTAGGCCGCGTAATCCTTGCTATTTTTGCTTGAAAATCACACTTAAAAACTACAAGATTAATTGGACTCGACTTCGAGTCCTTCACTGTGTTGAGTGTGAAACTAGGGTCTTGGATTGTTCTTTTTGCTTGCTTCAGGTAGGAGTAAAATCCTATCTTCTTCTCGCTTCATCAAGATGAGTGACTGGGGAGATCTCGACGCGTTATTCACTGATCTCTCTATGAGTCCCCCGAGTAATTCATCTTCATCGGTCCGAGCGCACCTTGGACCACCCAGGACTCATGACCCTCTTGAGTCCTGGTTCCCTCATGCTCAGGGTGGTTACTCTCAAACCAACCCTTTTATCTCCTCCGAGACTACCGAGGAAGACCATCGCCTCGGTAATCGCTTCCTTGAATTGCCCTCTAACTCCGATCTTATTTCCCAATCCCCAGAACTGGAGGGCGAGATGCCGCCAAGGATGCCACCAGATGAGGACCAGATGCGACAGATTCTTAGACGCCTCGCCGAAGCCGAACGGAAAAATGCAGATCTCACGGCGCGGATGGGACAGATCATAGTAGCTGAAGGGATCGACCGACCAATGGTCGATACCTACAACCGGCGGAGAACGAGATCCAAAACTGGTTAGCACCTGCAGTTCCCGACCAGGCATTCGAGCTGAAGCCCCACTTCCTTAGTCTGCTTCCGAAGTTCAACGGAAACCTCGGTGAAGAGCCATACACCTTCCTCCGTGACTTCGAACTAGTGTGCAACAATCTTAGCCATCCCAATGATGGCCAAGATTATATCCGGCTGAAGGCCACCCCGTTCGCCTTAGGAGATAAGGCTGCTCATTGGCTGAAGAATTTAGGGGTGGTATGTACTACCTGGATGCAGTTCAAGGATCTTTTCTTGAAGAAGTTCTACCCTCTCAGTAGGAGTAATCAGATGAGAACGAAGATCGCCAGCTTCGCCCAAGGACGGAGTGAACCTTTCCATGAAGCTTGGGACATGTTCAATGACTTAGTGTAGAAATGCCCATTCCACGACATTTCGAAGGCAATCTTAGTCCAGAGCTTGTTATGTGGTCTAACCCCGGAAATGCAGGGGTTAGTCAGCGCCGCCTGTGGAGGAAGCTATCTGAACAAGAACGAGCACGCTGTATGGAAGATCCTAGAGCAGATGGCAGAAACCGGCAGGTCACAGGCCACAAGGGCCTACCAGTTGTCTCCCTCAATCTTATCCAATGAGACAACGCGAAGGACTGTAGCAGATCTGACTGAGGACCTCATTCCCAGCATGGGGATGATTACTGACAAGCTTACCATGGTCGAGCAGATCCACAAGAGAGTCGCGGAGATGGAGTCTCTTTCGAGCCTTCCAAAGAAAGTGGAGGAACTCTCTGAAAAGGTAGCTTAGATCAAGCTACCTACCCCTTCCGCACCACCTGTACCTGTACATCGAGTCCATCTTGTACAGGAACAGGTACCGGGGTCTCAGAGCAGCTGGGATCAGACTTATACCCAGCAGAACCATCATGCACCCCCACAAGTGGAGACGGAATACGAGGAGCCTCCGCCAGTATACGAGATCAATGGGCTTTGGTATAGCCGTGACCCGGTAGATCGGCAGATCGAAATGGGCAAGGATCAGCAGCACCGCCCATCCCCAGTCTACCAAGACACCAGGCCCGTTGCCATACCGCGCTTCCAGTCCAGGCCAAAACAGGGGTACCAGCCGCAACAGCGCACCTACCAGCAGGGGCCAGCACCGTCCCATCAGCAGCAGTATCGGCACGGCCAGCAGGGCCAATACAGGACGGCATCAACACAGCAGCAAGCCCAGCCCACCGAATTGGAGTCCCTCACCTTGGCGATACAGACCCTGTCTGATAGGGTCCAACAGATGCAGAATGACTACCTGGACATGAGGACCGACATCAATCGGGTCTCTCGTAACCAGGACCAACAAATGGCGCCAAGGACCCCAATTCCCGCACAGGTTCAGGCCAACCCGAACAGCATACACCAGGGCCAGAACCGACCTCGAGATCAGGTATATTATTCAGATAATTATTTATCTGAACATGAGATCCTTTCGTACGATAATGTAAATCATATGTCCCTCAGGAGCGGATGGACCGTGACCATACCTGATCGGGCACGGGCGCAGAAGGAGGGAACCTCCGAGACTCTACCTGAGGAGAACCCGGAGGAAGAAGAGGAGGAGCATCACCACCACCAACACCAGCGGAAGAAGAGGACATCTGAGTCCTCTAAGCAGCATTCGCGCATCCACTTAGAGTCAGATGACACCGATGAAAAGCCCGCACCTCCATCTGAGGAGGATCATCCTGAAGAAGCGAAAAAAGCGTCACTAGTTTCGCCTCAGCATTTTCTTTTCAGTCAGAGTCCAAGTCCGAGTCTGTATCAGAGTCAGAGTCAGAGTCATGTTAAGAACTCAATTCCAGCAGCTAATGAAAATATTTCAGTTCCAGAAACTGAGTTGGAGTCAATAATCCCTTTCCCCCGAGCTCTTAAGGGTGGAAAGAAGAAAATCAAAAAAATCCAAAAAGATGACCCTGAGATGGCTGAATTCTGTAATAAACACTTCAAGGTCACAATCCCTTTTGACAAGTTCGTGGAAATGACCCCTGCATTCCAAAAATACCTTAAGGTGAGATGCACACCCACTAGGGTTAGCAGGAAGACTAAAAGCCGTGTTGAGAAACACGTTTTATCATTAGCCACGACTTGTGCAATAAAGAACTCGTTTCCTCGGAAACGAAGAGACATGGGTGCACATTATGTAGTGAGTCATGTTGATGACATCGCGTTTGCACGCACTCTCCTGGACAATGGTTCCTCGATCAACTTGATGCCCACAGCCCTCTATGAGCGGCTTAATCTTGGACCTCTTAGGAAATCTAGAGCTATTCTGCTGTTTGCTGATAAATCAACTAAGAGGTCCCAAGGAGAGTTAAGGAACATTGTGATCAAAGTCGAGGGACAAGAATACATGGTGGACTTCACTGTCCTAGATATGGAAACCCCTCGCAATTGGAGAGATTCCCAGATCATTCTAGGTAGGCCCTTCCTCAGAACAGCGGGGGCCTTATTTGATTATAAGAATGGGAAGATTCAGTTCCAAACTCCAGGCGGAGATGAGGAACTTGAAATGAAGCAGACAAGATGGCAAAGACCGGACTCCGAATCCAGCACCGAGTACTCTTCTATCGGAACAGACTGTGAGCATGTAGACTTAGTTGGACCATGGAGACAGAACCCAGCCAGCACCGATGTGTCCATCTCCTTCGAAGATGATCCAGTGCATGAGTCAGTCTGCGAGATCCTCAGGAACGAGTACAGCTCTGAGCCTGCATCGCCCTACATCTTCGATGATGTAGAGGCCCAGTTGGGCCTGTCAGTCCTGACAGCCTTAGGACAATCGGAAGATGAGGATGACGAGTCGGACGAGGCGTTTGCCGATTGCATGGAGACCTTTGACGATCCGACTCCAGAGCCGAACGTGGTGGCCGCTCTCACAGAAAATGATCCAGCCACTTCCAACACCGAACCAGATCAGATTGAGCCAGATTTTCTAGATGATCACACTATTCCTGAGCTCAAACCTCTACCCACAACTTTGAAATATGCCTTCCTTACGGGCCAAGACAAGAAATTTCCGATCATTATCAGTTCGCAATTGACCGAGGAGCAGGAATTTTGCTTGCTAGAGATCCTGGAGAAAAACCGCAAGGCGATAGGCTGGAGCATTTCCGATCTCCACGGGATAAATCTCGCTCTGTGTTCGCACCATATTTACTTGGAGAACGAAGCCAAACCCTCTCGTGAATTCCAACATCGATTGAATCCAAATTTACGAGATGTCGTGAAAAAAGAGATAGAAAAATGGTGCGACGCGGGTTTCATTTACCCAATCTCCGACTCTAAGTGGGTGGCCCCAATCCATGTTGTCCTGAAGAAGTCGGGAATTCAGACGACCACCAACGAGGACGGAGAGGAAATCGTGACAAGAGTACCCACGTCGTGGCGCGTCTGTGTGGATTACTGACGCCTGAATACCGCGACAAAAAAGGATCATTTCCCCCTTTCGTTCATTGATCAGATCCTAAAGAGACTAGCGGGGAAATAATTCTTCTGCTTCCTTGATGGGTTCTCGGGCTACAATCAAGTAGCCATAGCTCCGGAGGACCAGGAAAAAACCATGTTTACATGCCCCTTTGGTACCTATGCTTTCAGGCGCATGCCTTTTGGGCTATGCAATACTCCAGGTACTTTTCAAAGGTGCATGATTGCTGTATTCGCCGAAATGGTCGGCGAATTCCTGGAAGTCTTCATGGATGACTTCTCGGTCCACGACGATTCTTTCGATTCCTGTCTTAGGAATCTGGACCGAGTCCTCAAGAGATGTTGTGAGGTTAATCTGGTGCTCTCCTGGGAGAAAAGTCACTTCTTGGTGACGGAGGGCATAGTGTTGGGGCATGTCATCTCCAAGAGAGGAATGGAGGTTGACCCTACCAAGGTGGACGTGATCAGACGACTCCAGCCACCAACCAACGTAAGGCAGTTGCGGTCGTTCCTCGGGCATGTTGGATTCTATAGGAGATTTATTAAGGATTTTTCTAAGATCGCTCGACCGTTAACTGAGCTTTTAGGCAAAGACATGGAGGTCATTGTAGATCACAAATGTCTTGAGGCCTTTAAGCTTTTATAAGGAATGATCATGGACGCACCCATCCTACAAGCCCCAGATTGGTCTCTACCTTTTGAGATCATGACGGACGCCTCTGACTATGCTGTTGGGGCTGTGTTGGGACAAAGAAGAGATGGCTTCCCGTTTGCAATTCACTACGCAAGCAAAGTACTTGATTCTGCTCAGCGTAACTATACAGTTACAGAAAAGGAAATGCTTGCGGTAGTGTTTGCCTTGGACAAATTCAGATCTCACCTAATTGGATCCAAGGTAAATGTGTTCACAGACCACACGGCACTACGGTACTTGATGGAGAAGAAGGACGCGAAGGCGCGTCTTCTTCGTTGGATTTTACTTATCCAGGAGTTTGATTTGGATATCCGTGATAAACCTGAAAAGAAGAACGTAGTGGCCGATCATCTTTCTCGTCTCGAAGATCTTAATACTTCCGAGGTTTCACCAATTCGAGACACCTTCCCTGACGAGTCGATTTTTGTTATCGACTCACTCCCATGGTACGCCAATATCGTGAATTATCTTGTCTCCAAGAGAGTTCCCGAAGATTGGCCCAAGAGCCAAATCGACCGACTAAAGTCGGACGCAAGACACTACCATTGGGAGGATCCGATCCTTTTCTTCGAAGGACCGGATTGTGTCTGGAGACGTTGTATTCCTCAGGAGGAATACCAGAGTGTCATTTCTTTATGCCATAGCTTGGAGGCAGGAGGACACCACTCCGGGAAGAGGACCGCATGGAAGGTACTTCAGTGTGGCTTTTACTGGCTGACTCTGTTTCGCGATGCCACCGCCTTCGCGAAGTCGTGCCCAGTTTGCCAGAGAATGGGAGGAACCGTTGGTTCCAAGGATGAGATGCCAATGCAGCCGGTCATCATTTGTGATGTCTTTGACGCCTGGGGCATCGATTTCATGGTCCCATTCCCTATCAGCCACGGGTTCGAATACATCCTTCTTGCGGTAGATTATCTATCTAGATGGGTGGAGGCTATTCCGACCCGAGCCGAAGACAGCCGGACTGTCTGTAAATTCATCAAAGAGCACATAATCTCTAGGTTCGGGATCCCCAGAATGATGATATCAGACGGGGGCAGCCACTTTGTGAATCGGGAAGTGAAGAAACTCCTGAAGGACTACGGCATCGAACACCGTGTCGCGAGTCCTTACCACCCACAAACCAATGGTATGGCCGAGGTGTCAAATAGGGAGGTGAAGACCATATTCCAAAAGCTCGTCCGCCCGGACAGGAAGGACTGGTCTCAGATTTTAGATCAAGTCCTCTGGGCGTATAGGATGGCTTACAAGACACCGTTAGGCACCTCCCCATTCCGAATGGTATTCGGAAAGCCGTGCCATTTGCCCGCAGAGTTAGTGCACAAATCAGAATGGGCAATAAAGAAGGTCAACTGGAACACACACCTAGGTCAGAAACAAAGAGACATGGATCTGAATGAGCTCGTGGAAGTCAGAAACCGCGCATATGACAACAGTTTGGTGTACAAGGACAAGGTGAAGCGTTGGCATGATAGATATATCAGACGAAAGACCTTTGTTCCTGGACAGAAGGTATGGTTGTTCAATGCTAGGCTTAAGATCTTCCAAGGCAAGTTAAAGTCTAAGTGGACGGGACCATTTGTCGTCCGTACGGTGCATGATAGTGGATGTGTTGAGATCTCAGATCTTGCAGACGACGCACCGACAATCCTAGTGAATGGACAGCTGTTGAAGCACTTCGTCGAATCCAATGAGCAGTTAGTCCATGTTGAGGAGATTGTATTCATGCACGAGATAGATACATCAGATTCACATCAAGCCGCGCATGAGACCTTGCAACAATGAACTCCAGCCATCAGCAGCATCTTGAAAGATTCAGACCAACTCACTTGTATATATATCATCATTCTTGTACATCCTATCCTTTACCCCCACGATTCTAGTAAACCATCCCACCATCATCGAATCATTATCTTGGACTATACTTAGGATGACCAGATCCTAAGTATAGGGGGGAGGGGTCACCTGAGTCGGTTCATTGTGCATTCTCCAGATCACATTGGTCCTCATACTCATTTCCTACCAATACTTAGGCTGACCTGAGCCTAAGTATATGGGGGACCGATGCCCGCATTGTATATTCAGCCACTTCCCATCTTTCCCTCGTCCGCCCCATTTCTGATCTTCTTCTACACTTAGGTTGCCAGAGCCTAAGTATAGGGGGGCGAGACGACTTCTATACTTTTTGTTCCTTTGGCTCTCCTACGCTTAGCAAGAGCTATGTCTTTTTCCTCGCTCTTCGTGCTCTGAGGACATAGCACGCGCTAAGTATAGGGGGGCGTGTATATTACATATATACCTTACCCATAGCTCGTACTTTCGCGTATTTTCGCGTATTTTTGTACAATAATTATGGGTGGGTAAAAATCGAAAAAAAAAATTGTATACTTGTATAATATGTACTATATGTATAATACTTGTATAAAAAGTTGTAAAATTCTTGTAAAACATACTTTTGTAAAATATGTTGAGAAAAAAAAAAGAAAATAAAACAAAAAGGCTTCTTATTTACTCTTGCATATTATCTTGCATTTTCCAAAAAAAAAAGAAGTCTTGCATTTCATTCATAGCATGTCTCATCTGCATATCTTGCATATGCAAAGTGAAAAGCTAGTGGGTTCTGCACCAAGTTATGAGTAGATATTGAGGATGGACTTGATTTGACCTTAATCCACCTAATTTCAGAGGAACCTTATAGGAACTGTAGTTTAGATTTCTCAGGTCAAGTGACTTAATTCTTTGAGTCCGCAAGTCTATGTTCACATGTCATCTTGATTAGTCTAAGTAGAATATCTCGTGCATACGCATGATTCTTTTAGATAATGACCTAACTTGGACAAGCACTATGCACGTAGCTCTTCATTGATGAGGTGGTGAGGAGGTAGAATCCTTTAGCTTGGAGTAGCACACGGGTGGAAACATCTGTCCTCCTCTAGGGAGGGTAGTGCATCTCAACCTAGTCTGGTGGTGTTGACATCTAAGGACGGGATGCTGTGGGTTGCAATAATGCTTCAAAAGAGGGATAGTCTACTAGCTCAATAGGAAAAACTCCTGATGTACATGCTGCACCTTGTATATAGTTCCAAAAAAAATGCAAGAAATCCAAAAAAATCAGACAGGTCCAAGTGAAAAAAATAATACCTGTCGGAGTATGTATATTAGCAAAAGAAATGCAGCTGGATGACTTGGCTACACTGGTCAGGCATCCCGGGATAGGTAGCTACACTGGCTACCATCTATTCTCTTCTCTACCCCCTCCTCTTGAGTTAGTCGCACTTGAACTTAGAAGGGAATACCCCGCTCCTCGAGGAAAGAGTTACTGGACCGGGTTATTGAGTTACCTTGTTAGAGGAGGCTGCTTCCGAGCCATTTCTGATGTGGAGAGTTACATATCACTTATACAGTACAAGTAAGAATCATAGTCATCAGAAATTTGCATTTGAGGATTTGTTCTGACCTGACTATTGAGGAGTCTTGAATAGAAGACTTGTGGAACTTGAAGTCTGTTAGGTCTTAGGTTCAGGTCCAAATAAGGTTCCGCCACACAATTAATCCAAAGGTCGAGTCAGGCCCCATTTTCAACTTTTGTTCATGACCTTGGTTTGGAACCCAAAATCATTTCACTCTTGCATTTCATTTAGTTGCTCGGGGACGAGCAAGGTTAAGTATAGGGGGTTGATGAATCTATGATTCATCACTTCAAAAGTCAAAAATAGAGCCTTGTTCCCGAGAAAATAGAGGCATATTTCCCTTTATATTCCATAAATAGCACTCATGCATGCATTCATAAATCATACATTTTAGCAGCTCATTTGCATTTAAATAAGAAGCCAAAAATCCCTTGTAAAATACCAATCCCTAAAATAACCTCTTCTCTATAATAGATACTCCTTAGATAATAATACAGGGAAGAATGCCAAAAATCTCCCTCGTAAATTAGTCAATAAAGCCCTAGGCCCCTTGTACACTAAAATACGCATAAAGCCCTCATACAAAATCCGAATTAGGTATACTTACTCTTAGAATACTACATATTAAAAGACCTTCAAAATGAGACTAATTTCATTGAATTTGGAGCTCGTATGAGAAAGATGGGTTTTTGGGCCACTTTGTATACTACATCTGTATATCTATGTACCCTTGTATTTATATATCATATTTGACCTCATCTCCGTCTTTGGTCAACATGAAACTTGTAGATCTCATCGAGATCTACAACTTTCATGTTTTGCGTTTTTTCCAAATTCGGCCCCCTCTTCTCTCTACACGTGTATTTTCCTCCAGCCACTCATAGCAGGCCACGTGGCGCCTTCTGGTTGCGCCACACGGCCCGCTTCCCCTCGCCTCATCCGCCTCATCCTCCAACCGTTGGATCCTCTTCCAGATCCAACGGCCCAGCTCTGCCCACGCGCGCCAAAAGCCTGGACCATCAGATCATCTCCGGCCTTAATCCACGCCGCACGTTCGCGCTCTCACCAGAACACGCCACGTGGCGCTTTAAAGACCGCTTGATCGCATCCACGATCCTCTGATCTCAGCCGCCTATCCTTCCAGCGAGTCTCGGCCCTTCGATCAGCTCCATCTCCTCATCCAGGCCGCCCGCTCGCGCTTCGCCCGCCGCTCGCCACGTGGCTCCACCGCAGCCCATCATCTACGCGCCCCGATCTAATCGTACCCGCCCGCCACGCTTCGATCACCACCGTTGGATCACAAGATCCAACGGTGGAGACTTCGTCTCCTACCTCCAGGTGCCCCTCTCTCCCACGTCCCTTGCCTTGCGGGAGGGGCGCCCCCTTTCTATTTCCGGCTGCACGTCAGCCACCATCTACGTCTGCCAACACTCCCACGATGAGCCCCACTCATCCCTCACCCTCGCCAGCTCCCTCACGCTCCACCACCTCCACCAGAGTCGCCCCACGTCGACCACCAACCTCGCCTCGTCACCAGCCAACCCACCACCTTCAACCTATAAATACGCCACCACCGGCAACCTTCACCCGCATCCGCCACTCCAGAGAGCTTCCTTGAGCTCAGACCTTCCCATTAGTGACAGCAATTCGATGCGTCTTCGAGCGACGAAGGGTATCAGCTCTGGCGAGATCCACGGCAGCTCCGCCGTGTCGCAGCGACTCCCACGAGCAGCTGCACGAGCTCGGGCGATCACCGGCCCTCGAGCGACGACCTGGACCTCAAGCAGGAGGCCCAATCCCCAGGTGAAATCCTACATTTCCTCTCCGATCATTTCTTGTTTTTATTTCTGATTTCTCCGACTTTATTCGCCGTCACCGGTCACTCTTTCGCTTCCCTTTCATCTCGCTGAGCTTCGCGTCGAAGCTCTCATCCTCGCGACACCATTCACGACCTCCGACGACGCCCCTCGCAACATTCCGATCACCAGCTCCGCCATTTGGCCGGAGCTCCATCGCCCGACCCCCCCCCCCTCCGCCTTAGGCCTCGCCGACTACCTTCACCTCTCCACACAAGCCCGCACAAGCTTCGGCTAGTCTCTGACCCTTGCAGGTACTTCATTTGTCACTGATCGGAGCTTCATCGGAGACGACTTCGAGCTTCGTCGTCAGCAACTCCCGACGGCCCTCACATCGCCACGTCGCTCGCCACCGGACTCGCCTTCGACTGTAGGATCATCATCGATCCAAAGACCCGAGGACACGCCACGCGTCAGCACCGACAGCCCTCAGATCCATCTTGATCCGAGGGCCTTCAGAACACCACGTAGCCTCAGCCCGACCCTCCTCTCCGAGCCTAGGTTCGGGTCGCACGAACCTAACTCCGGACCTCCAAAGCGCCCGAACCTCGCTCTGAGCCGCCGCAGCCATCCGAGCCTAGGCCGCCCACGTGAGGAGCACGTGCGGCCTGGGTAATTTTGCATAGAGGCCCTTGGAGCTTTTTATATTTGCAAAGAAGTCCCTATGAAGCAGACCCCACGTGAGGAGCACGTGCCCTGTGGAGATTTTGCACAGAGGCCCCTACATTATAGGTAATTGCATTTTAGTCCCTGTCTGCATATTTGCCTATTGTATTTTTAATTTCCTATATTGCACTTACACCCCTGTGTTTGCACGCATCCCTAGGTTACATTTTACATCATTTGGCAAATCCAAAAATTGCATTTTGTTGAGAGTTTTGTCCTCTGTCTATTGGTCTACTTGTCATATTTTTGTAATTTCAGTTGAATTATTAATGAATTAATTGGTGAATTTTTGACATATTTTGCCCAGTAACACCTTTTGATTTATAGTTAATTCTCTGAGCTTCCAAAAATCATCAAAAATTTACAGTAGCTTAAGGACATCATTCTTAGCATACCATAAAAATTTCATGTTATTTGCACGCATATTGAGGCCTAAATAAATTGTTGAGTGATTTTCTTAGATTAATTTTAATTAATTTATTTCACAGTGAAATTAAGATCTGTTAATTTTCCTAGGTCCCTTATCATTAGAGCCACCTAGGATAATTTTAGTTCTTGAAAAAATTGTGGATTGGTATTTAATAAAAATTAAATATTGAAAATCACTCTGTCTGCTTATTTAATTAATAGTAAATTTTTTTAGTGTCTGAAAAATCCAAGAAAAATTAGGGTAGGTTATTTTCATCATCATTAACCATCTGGCCAATTTTCATAATTTTTGGACTTCATTTGATATATTAATTAATTTGAAACGTTAAATTGGCTTGCATTGTCCACATAAGTCTGCATAAAAAGTGAAAAAAGCCCAAAAAAATTACTCCTCGAAAATCAACACTTGGACACTTGCTAAAATTCACCTAAGGAGACGGATGCCTCCCTGAGTTCAACCTTGGATACTACCAAGTAAAAAAAAAATATATATATATATATATATCTGCCACTTAAAATTAACTTAACATTAATTGATAAGTGGTTTTTGATTAACCCCTCGTATCCGACTGCAATGAATCACATTAATTAATTTGGACATTAATTTGCTCGAATTAACATAGGGTGCGGGACAGTTATCAATGCACAACCGCCGAGCTGATCCCCTTGAGTGCCTCAAACGTGAGGGGTTGGGTCATTTGCAGCGTCATCCATAGTGTTTTCTAGAATTACTTTGAGGTCCAAGCACATGTGCCTCATGTGCGTACCCAGATAAATTGTAGAACTATCTCGTCGGGTTTCACAAATCACAGAAATGCCCCCACGCATCATGAAAAATTATAAAGGGGCACTCTGACTTTCATTTATTGCGGAAATCCCCCTCCAGGGGCATTTTTGTGATTATTTATCATTTTCTAATGTATTTATTGCATCTATTCTTGTAGTTTCATTTCCTTAATATCTTGAGCATACTCCTTTTTAGTTGATTTTAGAATCATTTTATTTCTCTTTTCATTCTCTTTCTTATATCATAGTTAGTTTCATGATTTGACATGAAATTAATATAGTTTCTACTGCTTATCATTTTAAATGCCATAATATATTCTTATTGTACAATTCGTCTTCGAATTCAATTCTTATTCGATTGCTCATTGATTTGATAATTTTATGGTATATCTGTACATTGTGGTTTGTATATTTATTTATAGCATATCATACACATTGCATTTCAATTTATATGCATAAAATCAAATAAAAAATACCATGCATCATATTCCTTTATCTTTGCAACATTTTATTTCCATGATAAATTTGCATATCATTCTGTATTGTGCATTTAAGTTTGCATATGAAGACCAAGATTTTGGATTTAATTGCTCCATACTTAAACAATAATTTTCAGTGAATAAACTTGGAGGCTTTTGTCCTTATGTTTGACCTTGGTAATCTTGCCAAGTAAAATTAATTGCCATATATTCGAAGTTGTAGTCTTTGCTGAATCGAAGTTGTGTTCATCACCTCCCTCCACCTCCTCCACTGACTTGCATCATCTTCAAACTCCTCCTCCCTCCGACTCGCATCATCGCCCAACTCCTCCTCCCTATGTTGGCCATCTTTCCGTCCCTCCCAACCTGCTACCTCCCGTCCCTCAACTCCCACTCCCTCCCATCGATTCACCTCATCTCTCCTCCTCCCTCTGACCGCCACCTCCCCACCTCCGCCTCCTCCTTGACCTCTAGGTCACCCTCCCATCTCCAGCTCCTCCCACAACCACCACTTCTCCGTGTGTCACCTCGACTGTACATCCTTCTCAAGATATCTCCACCACCTCCTCACCTCATATTCAAATGTACAAGTTTCAACATATACATTTTTCTTAATTTTAATTACATTGTGTTTTATTTATAAAATTTTGATTGTATGATTATTAATGTTGATGTCAATCTTTAAATCTAGTGAACATTACATAAGAATGTATGCATGATGTCATACGTGTTACATGAGTTTAACATCAATGACGAAACACAATAAATGAGGAATACTTTGTAGTTAGATATGTGTTACATGGGTTTCACATTAATTTCTAGTTAGATATTCAATAACACTAGAAATTAAATTTAGTAAGAAATCACACAAAAATCATTCGCATACCATGTATCCCTTCGCACCGGGTGGCCTTGCACACCGGGAGGGGTGTGCTACACATTGAAAGATTTCACCACTTCCAAAGTGCTATACTTTTGTTTGTTTCACAAAGCTATTAGACACACTTCACGATGTGATCTCCCGATCCAATGGTCATGGATTTTGATGTGTGCAAGTGGAAGGCTTTTTATTCTGCATGTTCGTTCTCAATAGGATATATAATATATACGTACACTTATTAAATTAGACACAATCTTAAGTTCACATTGCTTCCTTTCTCCCTCACAAACTAATCAATTACCTGTAAATACCTAGTCAACATACATGATTAAGTATTATACATACATCTTGTAGATCCCATTTGTAGCATGTACTAATGACGACACGAGGTATCCGTATAATCTTACATATATATTGCCTTTCCTTTGTTTTGGAGGTCCCATAATAAGGGGGTCCGTAAAAACACAAAGCATAGTAACGAATCGTTTTCTACCTCACTTAAGAATAATATATTGTATTATAGGAAGGCAGAAAATGATCCATCAAAAACCACATTCTTTGAATGTTATTGAGAATTTTTACTTGGTAGGTCTACCAAGGTCGAACACGAGGACACGAGCCTCCTCTTCTATTTATCGGAAATTATTGATTAAATTCGACCGAGTATAATCGTAGATCTATGTCTACATAATGTAGTCACAATGCACAACACAAAATGGCAAGATAAACAATGCAAACAAAATTGCCTAGAAATGATGCATGTGTTTTTTATTTTTATGTTATTAAAATGAGATGCATGTGCAACAAAAATATGATATGCTAATAAAAATAGTTTTTTATAATTACTCCCTTAAAAATCATCAAACAAATGAGAAATAAATGATAGGCTAATTTCAGGAACAAATAATGCATTAAGATGTGTTAATGGCATTAAGAAATAAAGAGAAAGAGACACAATATATCTCGAAGTTTTGCATGTTTAATTAAGTTTCAAAACAAGGAATAAATGATAATATTAGATAGAGAATAAAATATGTGACAAAATGAATTTGAAATCAACCAAATCAGAGTTCATATGCTCAAGTTATGAAGTAAATAGTGCAAGAGCATAAAGGTAAGAAAATTATGAGGAATAAAATGGATAAATATGCAAATAGGTCCTTTGTAGGGGCATTTCTACATTTTCTGAAAGGCGGCGATGCTTCTCTACAAATTATCTAGGCACGTATGTGATGACCATGTGCTTGAGAAGACCTATTTGCAATTCTAGGAAACTCAGAGGGGCTGGATGCAAATAGGCTTGTATGCACGCGTGTTATACATGTGTAGGCCAGGTTCGGACTTCACCTCAGGGGAGGAGGGGGGGAGGGTTTGGTGGCCTGGGCCACGTGTATGAAACGGGGTGCTTCGGATGTGGTTCGTATCTGTCGAGCCTATAGGTTGTAAGGTGGGCAAGGGCCGCATGAGAGCCACCAGATCTGGATGATTGGACGATACTTGTAGTTTGAGGGTGCCTCCCTTGTACTTTGTAGTATGTTGGAGGTGGTTGGCTCTGATGAGTCGTCGGATGCTACTCCGCTGTCTTCCAGGCATGTTGATGGTCCATACCATCCCCTGACCGTATGGCAAAGGTCATGGCTATGAAAGGGATCTCTGGATCTGATCAAAGTAGAAGAACAAGGCCTCGTCATCGGTGTTGGTTCTCAAGATCAGACCTCCTTCTGAAACTCCGATCAATGAAAGGGTCTTGTGCAAGACGTTAGATGATAGCCAAGGCACGTGTGAGTGAAGTTTGTGAGGGGAGCGGTGGGTTATTGGTGAGAGAGGTAGAGCCCTAGTGGGTTCCTCCTCCTTACTGCTGTAGGAAGATGGCCGGAGTGGAGGGACATGTGGTAGAAGGGAGAAGGCGGTGTTGACCACTGGTGAAGGTATAGGTGGTCCGGTAAAGGTCTTGAAGTAGTGAATTGATAGGGAGAAAGTGTATGTGTCGAAATAAGAAGGATAAGACAAGATAAAAAAATGAGGAAAAAGCTTACATGAGATTCAATATGAACTCGGGTAAAGGTAAGGTTTGGACTGAGAATCAGGGCGATCCTTTTGGTCGTCATTCGTCATGCACAGTCGAAGCATGGAGCTCAAGCGGTGGCGGGGCAACCGCAACATGGCCCGCCGACCTTGGGTCAACACATGGGGTGGACCCATTGTCAGAGCTCAATTCATCCCCCCTATCACAGGGAGGAGGATAGACCTATGGATACCTCCGTGGAGTGGTGGACAAGAATGAAATGAGGCAGAGGGGGAGGTTATATAGGTGGAGCTCTGACGTTATGAGTGGTGGGGCGTAAGGTTCACGGTAGTAATGGCCGCGTGAAGGGTGGAGGAGTTAGGTCTACGACGACGGGGCTTTAGATAATGGAGAGGTGATGAGGAGTGGAGGCCAAAGAAAAAGGAAGGGGCGAGCTCTTGGTGAGTCGTAACGTTCAGTAGGGGAGATGTGGGAGGAAGACAATGAGGCTCCACAGTTGGATCATGTGATCTAACGGCTAACATTGAGGCATGAATGGGTGCACCATATCAAATCAGAAGATCTGATCGAGTGGTTGAGAGTTGAGCAGCTGCATTGGGGCAGATGAGTTTGAGGTTGAATCCAATGGTGGAGGTATTTCCAATGATGTGGAAGAGGATATTAGGGGGGGCTATAATGGAATCTGGGGAAGGATCCAAGGGTCGAGAGAAGTACGGAAGTCGACGGTTGTGATGGTGGCGGGTAGAATAAGATCGACAGCAAGGGAAGAGGCCGGGTAGCACGCGGAGAAGGGGACACATAGGCGGATCAGAGGGTGACACATGGCCCAATTAGATTATTTAGAATTTAGGAAAAAATAGAAAATAATAAAGAAATAAAAGGAAGAAGAATTACCAAAATGTGAAACCATGAAAGTTGTAGATCTAGAGGACTTCTACAAGTTTCATGTTGGGAAAAGAGTCAAATGAGGTCATATATACAAGGAAATATTTTTGGGAGCATTTTTAATAGATAAAAAAAACTGCTTTTAATTGGCTTCAAGATTTTTTTGTCTTTTTTATTTCTTTTTAACAACAAAAGAAATATCTACAATTTTTAATCTAATTTTAGGGAGTTTTTATTTGGGAATAAATTAAGGAAAATTTAAGAAAATGAAATGGTTAATTTATAGACACAAATAAGGGTTAATTGTAGGAATATGGTTTATTGATAAAGATGCGGAACTAATTAAGATTTGCAATGAAGTACTTGCGCCTCAAGGATAATACGGGAGAGTAGAAATGATAAATCAAAGATCCGTCATCCCCCTATACTTAAACTACGCTCGTTCTCGAGCATCGAAAGAATGAAGGAGTAGGATTAATTCCTAACAATGCATGTGATTTTTCAAGGCTCAATTAATCAAAGACCCCAAATTTTAGTGATCATACAATTCTAGGTTCAACAATGCTCTAGTCGGAAGGAATACAATTTCTCCAATTATCAGACTCTATGTTTTGTACATAAAATATACGAGATATGACATTTAGTGTACTATAACCATGAGAGTCTCGAGATGTCACATAAGGTCCCAGTCCAGGAGACTCTCCTTTAGTCCTAATCCTCGATACATGGGAATAAGTCTTTTCTTGTGTTCAATCCATCATCTCATTAGTTTGTCAGACTTGAAATTGTAGATGGAAGACCAACTGATGGTGGGCATAGGATTGTGTATTTTCTTCTCTTCCTCACATTTGAACAAGGATCCTCTCGAGTGCCTTATTACTAAACGCATGTATATATTTGATTGTTTACTAGTGCATCCATCGAGAGTATTTGAAGTTGTCTGCACTTGTGTTCCGGGGAGTAGACAAAAATGTGCCTTTTTGGGTATCAAATGTACCTTCTACTCCTAGAGTCATAGCATTTACAATGCAGAGCCCTTTTTGGGTGCTAGCCCTATTTCGTCCTTCTAATTAGCTTTGGTCCAATTGGATACTTTGAAAAGGATAGGATTACTTGCCTTTAATGTAAGCTCTTTGATTTTTTACTTTGAATTGAGAGAGCTTTTCAATATTTCTTTCTTTTCTTTTCTTTGTGGCTATCGCCACTGCTTTTACCAGGAGTTGGTGCACACTGATCAACAAATTATTCAGTATCATCACACCCTGGTACATAGGTCAATAACAAATGATAGCATGAGAACTTGTTCACATACTAGCTAGGGTTTGCTGACACTCAGGTTTCTTGAAGCTTTCATTGACTTTATTACATCCTCGAGCATCATTAGATCGTGTATAAACTCAAATCTTCAGTCCAGTCACTCAAGTGATAACTCAACTCATCTCATCAATCTTGTAGTTGTGGAAGTGATGTGGTGGTCATATTCTATAGAAGGTAGAGATGAAGAGTGCAATATAGCGCTCAAATCTTTCAATCTAGGAAAGTGTGGATTATTAAGTCTTGAACCCTAATGACTAAGGGTGGTTAACTCAGACTCTCAAGACCTTAAAAATCGAGAGTACTTAAACCCTTAAGCCTTGAGTGATAGTGAATGTGTCAGGGATACACCTACTCCAAAGTTAGTGAAATTTTAATGATTTTTGAATTTTACATTTTTTATGGAATTTTTTAATCTTAAGAGAAATAATGATAGACCCAAGCTCGTATGAATAGTTGAAACAATTTTCATCCAATAACGGTGTAAGCACAAACCATTAGATGGTTACCAGTATTACTTCAAGACGATGCCATTCACATTGTCTTTTAACAACTACACTGCTAAGGGAGACTGTAGTTGCCTCAACTTTGGAGAAGATTTTGAAAACATTTTCCAAACCATGTCACATAATTTATAGATTTTCAAAATAAATTTCTAACGATTTTTCAAATGAATCAAATACCATTGAGCTGATTTTTCAAACCAATTTAAAAACAATGTCACACAGTTAAAAAATTTTTAAAGCACTTTACAAACATGTTTATGAAAATTAGTTCAAAAATACTTATAGCCTAGCCCTAAAAAGTTTCAAAATCTTTAATAAATGAGCTATGGCTAAAGTATATATACAATATAAATAGTATACCCCCTATACTTAACATTTGCTATGTCCTTGACGAGTCTATGATTCTCACTCTTTACTCTTTTATTTTAGCTCTTCTTTTTGGCAAAACCACATGTAAAGACCTGTAAATACAATAACTTAGCATTTTGCATGCCTTTCTTAATAATGCATAATTAGCATGTATTTTGCAAAAATAAAAGAATAAAAGAAAAAGAAAAAGAAGGATGTTCTTAGAATAAATACAAAGTGACCCAAACCACTAGAGAAGGTCAAGTTTTGTTCTTATCGCAAAAGAAAATAAGTAGACAGAGATAGAGTTCACTATGCACTATACATATCAACTATACTTATATATAATATGTCTTTATTTATTTTAATAAAAAATTTTTTACTCCTTTATACCCTTGTATATAGCTTTAATAATATTATAAAAATAAAATAAAATCAAAAAAATAAAATAAAAAAAATAAAATCATCCAAACTTCGTACAAAATACACATGTACATATTGCATTCACTATTTATTTCACACCCTAAATAATTTATAAAAATAAAATAAAAATTATTATATACTCCTAAATTTATATGGTAAAAAATAAAATATAAAATAAATGAATTTTTTAAAAATAGTAAAATCAAAATACTTGTACATAATACACAGGTATATTGTACCCGTATATAATACTATATATTGTATATACATTATTTTATTTTTCATAAAATTAATTAAAAATCAAAGAAAAATACTTTAATAAATAATAATAGTTTTTATTTGATACATTTTTTATTTAAATTCATTTACTATTTTTAATCCTATTTTCTTTGTATTGTGTAAATCCTATTTTTTGTTTGGTCTAGTTGGGATTGTTGATCCTGGTCAACATCCCCTTCCAGACCGGGTCGGGCTGCATCCCTTTTGTCGAAGCTTTTTCTCCGATATTTCACACCCAATCCCGACCTCCTCCTGTCTTTATTCCTGCACCAAATTGAAGCCTCATGATACATAATCCTCACAAATCCCTAGGCACAACCAGATTTGCCTAGGGTTTCGCATATTGCGACCTTGGGCAGCCTATAAAACCTCTCTTCCAGCCTCCCAGCACCTTAACTCGTCCCTCATGCCACCACAGACCCTAAGCCACCTTCCTCATAGTGACAACAATTGGAGGAGTTCCTTAGGACCATTCGGAGGTTCTTGGAGACTTGTTTCTCTTGACATGGTCGGAGCTCCATCGCGTGAAGACTCCCAGCTAGCCGCAACTCAGTTGAGGCCAAGACCTCGATGCTCACCTTCTCCTGAAGCTCAGGAACCCATCCCGACCATCAGGTAACTAACTTTTCCTCTGCAATTCCCCTTTCGATCAATCTTTTCCATTTTGCATCGTCGACTTAACCTCTGCTCTGACCAGCTGGTCGGAGCCCCATTTTCCCCCTTCGTCTGCATTGATTTAACCATCAACGTTCACCACACCTTCCAATGCAGCCTTTCCCCTTGAATCATGCTCATCATAATAGGATCAAGTCATCCCCTGCGTCCGCCAGAGACCCAAAATCACATTACCCATCGATTCAAATGTTTGTTTGATTAAATAACCGTCGTCGGAGCTTTGTCCTGAGCTTAGGATACCTTGCAGGCACTTACATGCATCTGGAGAACCATTTGGACTCCTAGCTGCTCCGGTAGAGCAGCTCCAGGCGAGCAGCCACCGCCATGCTCATCCGACCATCATCGTCTCCATTGGAGACTCTCATTCGATGTGGACCACTTCCACGTTCCTGGTGGAGCCCTCAGATCATTCATCGGAGCCTCAGATCCCCTCCAATGCTCGAGTGAAAGTCGCTGGAGGCGAGTTCTTGCAAACCTTTTCTCTCCCATTGGATGAGACCCTCCTCTGCCATATAGTATCGTAGTTGCCCGACCGTGCATCCTTTTGGTCGTTGGATCAGAGCATCTAACGCATCTGCCCTGCACGTCCCAGATGTTCCCTACATCTTCAGATCTTGCAGTTGCGGTTGATCAAAGTTGTACGACACCTTCAGCTCCAACGCATGCCACGTGCAACTGCCCTAGGTATTTTTCACTTTCATCCCTACACATCTTTGCTTTTATATTTAGTCCACTAAAAAAATGTAGTTAAATACATTTACAGTTTGGACCTCATAGTTTGTGGTATTTTAATCTTAGTCCTTCCGAAGCTGTCACGTGTATACCCGCATGTTCTTTGAGGTTATTTGCATTTTGTATCTTGAACCTTTATGCTGCTATAATTTGAATGTTAAGTTTTAAATTTGCAATTATCACCCCATGAACCAGGATCACGTATAGAGGATATTTTCGTTGGATTATTTGCAGAGTTGCCCCAGGAGTTTTATTGTGTGTTATCATTTGTTCCTGGAACTTAATTAAATCATAAATTGGTCCATGTGAACTATGATTGATTACATGCTTTGTATTGTACTTAATAAATATTAAATTAACCTCAAATATTACATATAAATTACCATTAGCTTCTGCTTGTGTCTAATATTTACAGTATTTTTGGTGGTTGATTTATATGCATTTTCTATTTTTAAAAAATCAAAACACCGTAAAAGCATCCTTGTTTGCTTTATAAAAATCTTAAAAAATCAAAATATGCTTTAAAATTCAATAAGCATTTATGTATGTGTCTTTTTGCTTTCTTTACCTCCACTTTTCATTTTGTTCGAAAATTCACTATAAAAACCCTAAAATTACGAAACAACTAAAACATATAAAAATCATATAAAATCAAAGAAAAATCCAAAAATTGCAATTTTAGTTTCTTTTTTTAGCTTTTCATCTCTATTTTATTATAAAATTAAACCAGGACCTTGGCACAATTTAGATATTTTTAATTTGCATTTTTTCCTGGATGTGCATTGTTTTGAACTTTGAGCCTTATTTTATTTTTATAAAATCACAAAAACATTAGAAAAATCTAGAAAAATTATTAAAAACACTTTAAAAATCATAAAAACCAAAAATATTTTTACTTTGATTTTTTTGACAATTTTTATTATCTAGAAAAATCCAAAAAGATTGTTGTGTTTGTTTTATTTTATTTTTATGCTTGCCTTCATTTATTTAAAAATAAAAAATTTGCAAAATTAAAAACCACTAAAAATATTTTATTTTATTTGAAATTTGACTACTTTGTTTTTTTCTCATGTTCATTTTGTTTGACCATGGTGGTTATACCATATAATAAAAATAGCGAACCACTTACATGTTTTGATTGTTTGATTTTCCTTGAGTGGTTTTATTTTATCGTTGAGTGATAAGTTGACGGAGGACAACGCCACTTCACATATTTTCCACCGTAGTCGATCTTGATTCTTTGCGCATCAGAATGGCACCGTTTCCGAGGAGCACGACTTAGTAGTCAGTTCTCAATTTTGCTTTATTTTCATATCTATTTGTTATAACTATCTCTGAAATCTCATTGTTTTGCTTTTTGTGCTAGGAACCACCTGAGGGACATTTCGACTTTCTGTTGGAGGAGCTCGTACTCGAGGAGCAGAGAAAGAGAGAGAGAGTTATAACATAAAAATAGTTTATTTTCGTAACATTTTATTATTGTAATAATTAGACTCTGAGACACTCTCTTTGGACTTGGTTTTCATTGTATGTTTCATCGAGTACTGGTGTACTCGTGGGACCTCACTGTAGTTTTTTGTGGTTTTGTTTTTATCGTATTTTATTTCTTTTTTATTCTCAAGGTTTTAGACCATAGACTTAGGAATTTCTGTTGATTGTGATGTAATTAGCTAAGGTCTACACCTAATTTCCTATTTGTTCCTATAGATCATAATTAGACTTAGCTAAAATAAAACTGAAAAAGTTAACATATTAGGATTAGAGACCACGTGTCGAGAGAGGTCGTATACAGCGCTGGAAGGACCCATTGTGGTGGGAAACGATCGACATTGAAGATCGGGCTCTGATCTTTCTTCCCGATAGTTAGCTATTTGTTCATCACAATTAATAGAAGTTGCTTGTCTAAGGCCGATTTCCTCGTGCATCATATAGGTAGTTTATTCCATATCATTACTTTTATGCATGGATCACCCTTCATGTAGAGTGTTGGAGTCAGTCAGTACTCATTTCTATCACTTATGCATCATTGTGTTTAATCGCGCATCAGCTTTTTCGACATCCCCCCCTTATTTTATTGGACTCAAAATAACCAAGGAAATCAAAAAATTCGTTAGGCATTATCTTTTTTCAAAAAAATACCTAAAAAAGAGATAACCATATAAAATTGGGACTGTTAATGCAAACTTTACCCGAAAATACACTTCACCTAAAAATTCTTATGTTGGGGAGAGTCACCCCCTCATTGGTTGATTTATCAGCAGCGAGAGAGCGACCCGCACACTAGTTAGAGTGACGTTCGATTTTTCATCAGACTACTGGTCTTGTGGTTAGTTGTTCTCCAGAGAGGATTTCACCGGGTAGTCGGTAATCAATCCAGGACTTCCTTAGCATATTGAGCAGATCGGTAGGCAGTAAACGATCTACACCCATACTGGCTAGGAAAACTAGCTGTGCGATTCGGCCAGTCTCGTGGGAGTATTGGACTCCTAACAGCTCGCTTAGTAACTCTGATATATTGATTTGTCGCCTAAATAAAATTTGACAAGATTAACGACTGATATTTCATGGACATCAGCTCGAGTGTTGAGTAGGTGAACTTAAGGTTTAACTTCTCATCTTATTTGCATTCCAGATCCAATCTTAATAAATCCCCAGATCCCGATGGTGGGCAGGAGGTCCCTTAAGCTACCTTTGACAACACCGCTTTCGAGCACTCCTCTCCATTCATCTAGGGCAGATTCAGAGAGCCCAGAACTTCTATTTGAACCTGAGTTCGCTACCACCCTATTCCCCCTTGACCACCCTTCTTTAGGTGCCAGAGTAGTGTCCAATACAGTTATTTGTTCACTTGATGGCACCTGAGTTGGGGTGTTTTGCCTTAGTAAAGACCCAAGAGATGGATACTAGTGAGGGATGAATCGATGAGCAGCCACAGGGATCAACATACGTACTTGACCAGTCCGCCATCAACAATACACTATTAGCCTCCTTGGAGACCATGCAGCGACGGATCAGGGAACATGTAGCATTTATAGTCGAGGTACGACGAGACCTGATGTAGATGCGAATCGGCAGGGCAGAGCCTTAGAGACCATCTGTTGTAGAGATACTAGCAGCTAGAGGAGGAGACGGATGCCCAGATGACCTGTAGGATCCAACCAGACCTCCACGGACGATGAGGTTGTTGGACAACCCTAGTGCAACCCTCACACATATATGGATCCAGCTTTCGGAGATTGAGGGTGACTTTGAGCTTCGTCCCCAGACCATCCAGTTACTGCCCAAGTTCCATGGGCTTGCAATCGAGGAGACACAACTCCATCTGCAAGAATTGGGGATGATCTGCAGCATTGTCCACAACAGATTCGTGGACGAGGACACTATCAAGATGATTGCCTTCCCATTATCCTTAGATGACAGAGCAGCCTACTGAACGAAGCATTTGGCGAGGTATGTCACTACTTGGGAGCGGCTCTGGACTGAGTACTTGAACAAGTACTATCCACTCTGTCGGACCAACGTGGCACGCGCTATGATCAACAATTTCACTACGATCCCAAACGAGCAGTTTCATGAGGCTTGGGATCGATTCAGAGAGCTCATTGACCGATGTCTAAATCATGAGATATCTAAGCCCAACCTTGTTCAGAGCTTCTTTTGTGGGATGAAACTGGAGCTGTAGGGGCTAGTAAACGCCTTATGCGGACGGTCCAATTTTGTAAAGGACAAGGACCAAGTCTGCGCCACCTATGAGGAGATGGCAGAAAATTACACGGTGATGTCCCAAACTTGGTTCTATACTTAGGGGAAGATCCTCCCATATGAAATCTTATACCAGAGGATTGGATGCGTCGATGCTGGTCCTTCTACTTCATATTCAGTAGCATAGGTCGAGTCCTCATCCACTAACATAGGCATCATCAGCGAGAAGTTGGACAACATTAAGATCATTGAGAAGAAACAGTGCCAAGGCCTGACCCAGATTGATCAGTTGGCACGGACGCTGAGTGACCTGAAGACTCAGATCATGTGTCTATAGGAGGCACAAACGGCTTCCCAGCCTCGTCTCAGGTCACGGGCTGATCCCAATAAAAGGTCTACCCAGCTTTCTGCCACATGCTACTAGGTTCACCACATCCAGGCAGAGCCAGTCCAGTAGCTACTGCACTACCAGTAGCCACCATCATCGGACAC
This sequence comes from Ottelia alismoides, assembly GCA_037367405.1. NCBI lineage: Eukaryota > Viridiplantae > Streptophyta > Magnoliopsida > Alismatales > Hydrocharitaceae > Ottelia > Ottelia alismoides. The sequence continues at coordinate 779,846 of JAZKJV010005828.1, forward strand.
TCGGATGGTGGTCTACCAACCGGATCATCCCCTGACAGTTCTTCCCCCGCTACACTTCAAGCAGTCGGAACCGTTAATGGAAGTTCACGTGATTTGGTACGACTGCTACCAACACCCGCCTAGGATCCGTCGTGATCACCCGGGTTTCCAGTGGACTACTGGAGATACCTCTTCCCAGTAGCAGCCTCCAGCTCCGGCAGGACAGACTATCCAGCATCACCAACACCATCACTCCCAACAATATCCCCAGTAGGAGAGTCCTCATCCCTACATCAAAGACAATAGTGGAGGCAAACAAAACAACCTCAATACTACTCCCAGCCTCCTCACTACCAGCATCAGCCTCAGCCTCATTACCAGCGAGGCAACCCGTCCGATTCTCATGGACCTGTCTATGAGAACCAACCCTTGGCGACCTCGCCCACTTACTGTGTGTCCACCAGGCATCCTTCCAATGAAAGATACAAGTTCCGGCAGTAGATGAGGGAGATTATCAAGGGCAAGGCTTCCATACCAGCTCAGATTGTACCTGACCCGAACAATCTGAAGAGTAAATCTGAGCAGGTACAGTTTATAGAGACTATCACTCCAAGTGATACTTTGGGTGATATTTCTTCCTATGTATTTGATGTTTATTTTGTGACACTTAGGAGCGGTAGGATGCCATCTGGTGATGCCTCGTCTGAGCGACTACCCCATAGAGTTTTTGGAGCATCGGACGAGGATGGTAGTGGTGTTGATGCTGCTCATGATAATGATGCTAGTGCTGAAGCCACTAAGGATGCTGATAGAGTTAATGGTACTAAAGCCATCATGATTCCAGTAGCAGACAGTGGTGCTAATGCCACCTGTATTCCAGTTGATTGGTCAGAGTGCGGTGCTGATGCCGCAAGATCAGATGCTGTGGGTGGTACTGATGACACCAATTTACCTTCAATTATGTTACCTCATTTTGTATCTCAGGACTGAAAAATACAAAAAATGGAAAGATAGAAAAGAACAGAAATATGAATAAAGGAAAGGCTTATGTATCCACCGTGAGTTCATCAATTTTACATGATGATCTTAGTATGAATTCTAGTCTACATGCACTTGAGCCTATTCTTGACCCTCAGATTTCAGGAGAGGCTACAACCATCCCCTTCTCTCAAGCACTCCGCTTAAAGAAGGGGAATAAAATAGAAAATCCTAAAAGGAAACACCAATTAGAGTTTAGAGAGCAGATGATTGATCGATTCCAGATACAGCTGACTCTACAGAGGGCACTAGAGCACAACCCCCTATTCCAGAAGAACTTGACAGAGAAGACCACCATCCGAAGGAAGAAGAGGAACCACAATGTAGAGATACATGTCCTGACTCATGCCACCTGGTTTGTGATTCAGAAATGATTGCCAGCCAAGAGACCCAATGTAAGAGATCCATATGTCAGATGCCATATCCTTGAGCAGTGGCTCAATTATACCCTATTAGGCAACGGGTCTTCTATTAACCTTCTTCTGACAACCTTACTCGACCAATTCGAGTTTGGCCCTCTTCGACGGAGTAGGATAGTCCTTCAGTTCGCCGATAGATCTATCAAAAGTCCGAAGGGGTTATTGAAGGATGTGGTCGTCACAATTCAGGACCTGAAATTCCAGTGGACATTGTTGTAGTGGACATGGAGATCCCTGAGTTTGTAACAGATACCACCATCATATTAAGATGGCCATTCTTTGCCACAACTAAGGCAGTATCTGATCATGATAGTAGGAAGGTATACTTTCGCGCCGAGGGTGAAAGTATACAAATAGAGATTATTGAGGAAACCAGAGCGAAAGATTTAGCTTGCTCCAAGCAATCAAGTGGTTCAGAGAAGATGACAAATGCAGAGCGAGACGTCCACCAGGAGTGTGATTTTGTGATCACAGATGTTGAGGAAGTTTGGTCAGACCCCATATCACGAGCTCTAGTCATGCCTTCAAATATTGCAAACTTACAGATTTTGGTAGATGAGAGTGTGGAGAGCACACTCTTGGCACCGGAATACATTTGAGGATGATGATAGTGGTCAGGATAGCGAAGCAGAGTATATTTCATGTTCTTTCAATTCAGATTCTTTGGATTCGGGCATTGATTGGGATTACTTTGATTATTTTTTGTCATGTCTGATTCCTTCAGAGTTGACAGCTAGGACAAAGAGCGAGACAACATAGATTACAGATACACCAGCACGGCTTCCTTCATCAGATTCAGAGATGCGGCGAGAGTTGTCTCCCACAGATGGTTGCCTTCACTCAGACATTTCAGAGATCAGATTTGCCAGCTCCCACATGTCCAAAACTGAAGACCTTGCTGCAGTCCATGAAGTATGGATTCCTTGCGGGTGAGCCAGAGATGTTCCCATTCATCATCTCAATGGATTTTACTGAAGATCAAGAATCTCGTCTAATGGAGGTTCTTGAAAGAAACCGCAAGGCGATTCGATGGAGCGTAGCTGATCTCCATGGGATAAGTCCGACCATTTGCTCCCACCACATTTATCTCGAAGAGGATGCCAAGTCGTCGTGTGAGTTCTAACGACGGCTGAACTCGAATCTTTAAGATGTGGTCATGAAGGAGATATCAAAGTGGTGGAGCGCCTATTTTATCTACCCCATCTTCGACTCCAAGTGGGTTTGTCCATTACATGTGGTACTCAAGAAGATGGACATCACTACGATTTTGAGCGAGTTTGGAGAGGAGATAGCTACCTGGGTACCCACTTTTTGGTTGGTCTGTGTGGACTACAGACGATTGATTCAAGCCACTAAGAAGGATCATTTCCTGCTGCCATTTATTGATTCGATTATCGAGAGGCCAGTTGGGAAGAGTCACTATTGTTTTGACAAGTACTCGGGGAACAACCAGGTGGCCATAGCGCCTGAAGACAAGGAGAAAACGACATTCACCAGACCGTTTGGGACGTATGCCTTTGGACAGATGCCCTTTGGTTTATGTAATGCCCCAGTACATTCAAAAGGCGCACGCTTTCCATCTTTTCAGACAAGGTGGGTGACTATTTAGAGGACTTCATGGATGACTTTTCAGTCTATGGTGATGGTTTCGATGCTTGTCTTGACTGCCCAGTCCATATACTTCAACGATGTATAGAGTTCCATCTTGTATTATATTAGGAGAAGAGTCAATTCATGGTGACTTGGGGAATGGTGCTTGGCCAAATCTTCTCCAACAGAGGCATGTAGGTTGATCCGGCCAAGAAGGATATCATCAAAAAACTCAATCCACCGTCCAATTTACGACAGATACGGTCTTTTCTGGGGCATGTCGGTTTCTAACGACGATTCATTCAAGATTTCAGTCTTATTGCCCGACCGCTTACTGATTTGCAGAAAAAAGACACCGAGTTCATTGTAGATGATAAGTGTCTAGCGTCATTTGAGACTCTCAAGGGTCTAGTTGCCGAGGCTCCTGTCCTTCAGCCACCCGACTAATATCTCCCATTCGAGATCATGACGGATGCTTCTGATTTTGCCATAGGGACTGTGTTAGGATAGAGTAGGGATGGATTTCCTTATGCCATACACTACGCTAGGAGGGAGGGATTGACTTATGCCATAACTACGCTAGCTGGACTTTTGATGCCACTCAGTGGAATTATATTGTGACAGAGAAGGAGGTTGTAGGCGTAGTTATTGATTTGGGTAAGTTCAGATAGTATATTCTTGGATCTAGAGTGACTATCTTTACAGACAACACCGCCATCTGATACCTTATGGCAAAGAAGGATGCCAAGCCATATTGACCGGATTGGATCTTTCTACTCGAGAAGTTTGATATTGAGATTAAGGATAAGCATGGAGTCAAGAAATGGTGGCGGATCACCTCTCTCGTTTAGAGAACCTTGAGGATTCAGATCAGAGTGCACGTATTACAGAGGCCTTTTCAGACGAGGAGATTCTTTCTATCACCTCGCTCCATGGTACGCTGACATTGTAAACTCTCTAGTTGCCAAGAAACTTCCACAAGTTTGGCCCAGACAATGACTTAATACTTTCCTTATGAAGGCCAAGTCATACCATTGGGAGGATCCCACCATTATCATCAAGTGGGGTTAGTGTCTGGTGTCGGTGCTTTCCTCAAGAGGAGCACCACAACGTCCTCACATATTGTCACAAGCTTGAGAAAAGAGTTCATCATTCTGGGAGGAGGACAACACAGAAAGTGCTCCAATCCAGCCAATGGTAGCCAATCGTCTTCACAGATTCTGATGACTTTGTGAAGAGGTGTACTAACTGTCAGAGTATGGGCACTTGCGGACAACGTGATATGATGCCAATGCAACTCATTCGCTTCTGTGAGGTTTTTGATGCATGGGGCATCGATTTCATGGGTCCATTCCCTAAGAGTCAGGGATTCGAGTACATTCTGCTTGTTGTAGATTATGTGAGTCGTTGGATTGAGGCCATCCCCTCCCGAACCGCAAATGGTAAGACCGTTTGTAGATTTTTCTGGAAGATATCATTTCACGGTTCGGGGAACCTAGAGTTTTGATATCTGACCGAGGGACTCACTTTATCAATGACAAGGAAAAAGTCTTTGCTAACGAGTTCAACATTGACCATCATTTTGCCACTCCATATCACCCTCAGACCAATTGTCTTACTGAAGTATCGAACAGGAGATCAAGATGATAATGCAAGAAGGTTTTCTGTCCAAACCGAAAGGATTGGTCACCGCTTTTGGACTCGATCTTGTGTTAATATTGGACAACTTTAAAGACACTTTTGGGTACATCTCCCTTTCATCTCGTTTATGGAAAGCCATGCCATTTATTTGTGGAGATCATGCAAAAGTCACTATGGGCAGTCCCTGAGTTATTATTGGATCCCAAGAGTATAGGATATCAGAGGGATGCAGAGTCGGCAGCACTTGAGGAGTTGAGAGATACAACGATTTCGAGTAGCGTACAATACAAGGAGAGAGTGGAGATATGGCATGATTCTCATATCAACCATAAATAGTTTGAGACAAACCAGAGAGTATGGCTATTCGATGCTAGGTTAATATTATTTCTAGGGAAACTACAAAGCAAATGGAAGGGACCTTACTTGGTCCGAAAGGTGCACGACAACGAAAGCATTGATATATCTGAGTTATCATCTGAATCCATCTTTTGAGTTAATAATCAGCGTCTGAAGCCATATCTTGATCATGATTCGGTGATCGTTGACGTTGCCTGATGATCACACTTTATCGAGGGTCTAAATACGTCGCTGTGGCGACCCACAATAAAATGTAATTAATCAACAATGAACCCACAATCAAGTATCAAACAATGAAAAACAAGTGTGGAGTCAAATTTATTTTTAACTCTGCACAAATGGTGTATAGTGACAAGTATGCACAGAGTTCGAAGACAGGGAGCAAACAAGGTAGTTCAAAATTAATGCACAAGTGAGTGTGTGAAATCTACACTAAGCAAACAAGCAAATCAAGAAATTTTTGTGGGTTTTTAATTTTTAATTTTTTTTTTATTTTTATTTAATTTTTAATTTTGTATTTTGATTTTTAATTTTCTGATTTTTATAATTTTATATTTTATATTATTCTTTTTCTTTTTCAATATTGGAAACTAAAGACAATGTAATGAAAGGCAAGATAAAATATTTATAAAAATATGCAAAAATATCAAAAAATTCAGAAATAAAATATTTTTAATATTTTTAGGATATTTTACTGTTTTTGTGATTTTTGGGGATTTTTTAAGGTATTTTTGGTATTTTTAATTAGCAAAAATAAGAGAAAACAGTGGAAAATGTGCTGGCTGTGAATAAAATGCGAATTAAAATTAGAAAACAGCAATCAAAATTTTTCACACTAATTTTCAAATAAAGAGAATAAAATAGAGAACAAACAGAAACTGAGTTTTAATTTTTGGATTTTTCTTTGATTTTTTATATTTTTTTGAAGTTTTTGAGTGTTTTTAAATTTTTAGTGTTTTTCTTTTGAGATTTTTAGTGATTTTTGGTCTGACACTAAAATAGGATAAAATAGACACTTGGTAATTTTTTTGGAACTTTTAGAAGTGTTTTAATATTTTTTTTGTATTTTCTAAGTTAGACAGTACACAAAAAGCATGTTTTTGATTTTTAATAAATATAAAAATAAAATAAAATCAAAAACTAAAATGATAGCATCAAAGTACAAGTGTCCAGGAACGTAACCCTATTTTTGTAGAATTTTTGGACTTAAAATGATAGATCAAATAAATACAACAAGCATCCAATAAATAAACAGGCCTGGCAGGGGTATTTATGCAATTTCTCAAACATCCAGGGGCTCACATGCAATTTTCCACAAAATATTGAACTGAATATTCAATTTATAACACTAAAACACAATTACAAAAACCGCCTGGGTACACTAGCAATTTTCCCACCAGGGCGCGTGACTTACACGCGCCTGGCGAGGACTAGAATGCAATATTCCAAACCCGGGGGGGGCTTACTTGCAATATTTCCAAAAGTATAACACGTGAAATTAAAGTTTTGGTACTAAAATAAAATACAACAAAGCCCGAGGGCCCCTCTGCAAAATGCCCCACCTCACGTGTACAGGTCACGTGAGGTGACGTGGCGAAGGATCTGGATGCAAATATGGAAAGCTCGTGGTCTTTGTGCAAATAACCCAAAGTTTTTATGCTATAGACGAAAGTTTAAATACTAAATAATAAATACAAAAGGTGCGAGGGTGTAGATGCAAAATACCCTCGACGCGCGATCCAACGGCAATGAAGGAGCCACGTAGACACATGGCGCTTGCTGAACGGCCGATGACGCTTCGCGGATGAGCGGCGACGATCACATCTCCAGCGATGATCAACGGTCGAAGCTGGTGGAGATCCAACGGTAGCTGCTCGATCTGGGACTCCACCCTTGATCGGATGATGGCGAAGGCGGCTGGAAGAACATGGCGGAGCTCCGACTGGGCGAGGTTCCTCGAGCTCCTCCGGCCGACTCCGGTGGCTTCTGGGGTTCAAAATTTGGCTGGAGCCTCCTCTGGTCCTCCTCTATCTCCTGGGGGCGTCAAAAAGCCACGGCGGTGGCAGTGGTGCTCGCTGGTGGCTGGCAGAGCTGGAGGGCTTCGTTTGCTCCGGCGAGCTTCAAAACTCGCCTCCAGGTGTCTTCACTGCGGCTTGGACCTGCAAAAATGGTCAAAGGGTCCAGGGAAAACTGCCTGGACCCTTGGATGGACTCGGGGATTCTCGGATCGAGATGGAGATCCACGGCCGGAGGTGCGCTCCGGCCAAGGTGCTTGATTTGGCGAAATACTTGATGGAACTTCGAATTTTTTTTGGGGTTTTCGAAGCTAAGGTTAACAGGAATGAAATGGGCTGAATAAAAGAGCGGGCTCTATGGCTGGGGCCAGAGGGAAGAAGGGTACCTCGACCGGCGACTTTGCGGGAGGTGGTGGAAGCGCCTCCGACCTCGGCAGCCTTGACTGATGGCTTCGCGGTGGAGTTGTCACCTCCATGAAGCGCTGGAGCTCAGAGTAGGCGCGAGGGGTGGACCGAAGGTGTTCCAAATTGAATCGCCAGGTTGGAGGTTCCTCTTATTTGGTTTGACCCTGAGTTGCAGGGGTCCAAAGACCAAGAGAAATCTTGCGCCACAGTGATTCATAGTCCGATGCAATCATAGGGCGAGCAAGATGGATGGTAGGTGGAGAACTTTGCAGAAGATGGTATCGCGAAAGGATGAAAGTTGACGCCTCGAAAAATCCGCAAATGCGGGGAGAAAACGAGGTTCTGACGGAGGTACAGGGGCTAGGGCACCTAGTTGACCGAGGTCAACTAGGGTTTGCGCCTGGTTGGTCCACGTGGACCAACCAGGAAAAACCCTGCTAATTATTTTGAAAAATCATTTAAAAATAGAATAAGGCCGAATTAATTAAAAGTTATAAAATGAAAAATGCCTAAAACTTTATATAGTATTTTATTCTGAATTTTATTTATTTTTACGACTTATATTTTTACAAGTTACCTTTTTAACCCTATATAGGTATAATACCTATATATTTGAGTATTTGATTTTTATTTTATGTATTTTTTTTATTAATTTCATTTCTTATTTTCTAAAATTATAAAACACTTTTATATACACAAATATAATTTTATTTTATTTTTCTGATTTATTATGTATGTTAAATAAAATATAAGTATAAAGAGTATAGGTATTCCTATAGGTAAGGTACCTATGTATTAGGTATATACAAGTATTTTTATTTTGTATTTCCTTTGCATTTTTATTTTAATTTTAATGCACATATATATTATAAGTAATATTCACATAATTATAAAAATATAAAAATGAATAAATAATGAATCAAGAATAAATTGAATATTTTATTCAGTACAGGTATACAATAGGGGTCCAAAACTCAACTTTCAAACCGTAGCTCCGCCAAATGCGAAACCACCACCATTGGATAGATTATTTTATTCTATATACAATTAAAGGTGAGTACACTGCATTTGGAGTTGTCAGTTGTGAGATACGGGTCTGGGAAGTTGGGATTTTGGATTCTTATTCAGACCATAACTTTTTTATCTGGATATTATTTTTCTGTGAAATCAATTTTGTCTTTTTCTTTATAAGATTATCTACAACTTTCATGTACAAAGTTTCTTCATTTGATGTATAAAAAGTGGAACCAAAAATAGTTCCCAAAATGAATAAAGAATGAATGAAAACTATAGGTATTTTATCTGTATTTCAGACCTTATCTCCCCCTACTTTATTCCTTGTCGACCTATTCATCAAGATGCCTAGGTCTCGGGGGTTTTGGGTCATAAAATATTTACAATATTTTATTCTTTTTCTTTTCTTTTATTTATTCTATAATTTTGGCTTTAATTACAGTATTTTCTACACTATGTAAATGCACATGCATGAATGCTAAGATGCTCTATTTAAGGGTATTTACATGCATTTGCTAGGGTTTTTAGTGCCAAAATGATAGAATAAAGATGATGAAATGTGGATTCATCATCCCCCTATACTTTACCTTTGCTAGTCCCTAGCAAACACTTATGCAATAAGTGCAAAAAGAAAAAGAAAGAAAAGAAAAGGAGAAACTTGACTTGGATTTTATCTGATTATCAAACTTGTCTTCGTAAAATCAAAGTTTGGAGCTTAAGTCAGACCTTTGGAGATTTAGTGCGGGCGGAACCTTAGTGAGAACCGTGTTTGAAATTCAACAATCCTTGAGAATCCCAAAACTCTGCTCAAGTCTCCTCAATAGCTTGGTCAGAAGTATATCAATTCATACGCAAACTCTTACGACTATGAATCTGACTTGTACAGTGTAAGTGATGGTGGCTCTCCCTAACTAGAATGACAAAGAAACTGACTTCTCCAGTACGACAACCCAATGATTCCCCAATCCAATGACTCCATCCTCGAGGAGCGGGGTATTCCCTTCTAAGTTCAAGTGGCAGCCAGCTCAAGAGGAGGGGGTGAAGAGAAGAATGGACGATAGCCAGTGTAGCTACCTATCCCGGGATGCAAGACCAGTGTAGTCAAGTCATCCTGCTGCAGGCTTACATATTTGACTTTGGAACTCAAGCTTGCTTATTGACTTTGTACATACTTGCAGGCTTTTTATTTTTGTACATGCCTGAACTCTTTTTTTTTTGAATACAATATACAGCAGCATTTACATAAGGAGTTTTTCCTCTTGAGCTGGTAGACTATCCCTCTTTTGAAGCTTTATCGCAACCCACAGCCTCCTGTCTATAGACTTCCTAATCACTGGACGGGTTGGGGTGCACTTCCCTCCCTAGAGGAGGACAAATGTTTCCACTTGTGTGCGTCTCATACCGGCAAATCCAATCCCCTCACCACTCCAACTGAGTTGAGCCATGTGAAAGGTGCAGGTGTCCAAGTTAGGTCATTATCAACAAGAAGCGTGCGTGTGCTCTGAAATACTCTACTTAGGCAGTCAAGAATCCATTGAACCAAGTCCCGTGATCCTCAAAGAATTAAGTCAACTAGACCTGAAGTACCTCAAACTCAGTTCCTATAAGGTTCCTGTTATTAGGTAGATTTTAAGGTCCAATCGAGCTCCAATCTCCGGATTTTACTTAGACTTGTTAAACTATCAAACTCAATCCGAAAAATGCAAATGCTATGCAATGCAATGCAGAAAACATTTTTGTGATGCAATTTTCAAAGATTTTGAACTTTTTATGGATTTTTTTTTCAAACGATGATGCATGTATATGCATTTTTTTGTCTTTTTCAAAAAGATTTTTCAAATGTTTTTGGATTTTACTTTTGCAAATGTTTTTGGGAATTTTGAAAACAAAAAGGTTTTGGCTGAAGACTAGGTGAAAATATGTACACGGGAGTGCTTCTTTTATATCTACAAGAAGTGGATTTTAAGAATTTACATGGTAAGTGATCAATTTTATAAGTACATATATATAAGGTGTATTTTGGTGTGATGTATATATTCCTCAAACTTATTTGACACAAGCTTTTCACACAATTTTTGAAAACTATAGTCCAAAATAATTTTTACAAACATTTTACACACATTTGAAAACATTTTGCAAAGGCTTTCAAAACAGTATTTATAGGTTTTTCAAATCATTTTTGCAACCATTTTTCAAACCATTTGCAAATCATTTTTCAAACATTTTAGTTCACACAAAGAAAAGAAATTTTTACAATCCACACAATTTCACACAGGTTGAAAACATGTAACAAAACATTTTCAAAATAGTTTTCAATAGATATTCACAAGGATTTTCAAACTATTTTTCAAACATTTTGCAAAAAACATTTTCACCTGATTTATTAATCAGTAATTACAAAAAGAATTTGAGGAATAACCACATCTTTTTATTAAGGAATTTTAATGAATTTTAAAGAATGAACAACCATATTATTAGGAAAATATGAATGTACGAGTTATGGCTAAAGTATATACGTAGTATATACGACCCCCCTATACTTAGCTTGAGCTATGTCCTCATAGATCGGAGAGAAAAGAGGAGACATAACTCGTACTAAGTATAGACAAGTCTAAATAATAAAGGAACAAATGAATTAAACGAATGAGAAGTTGACCAGGGAGGGTTAAGGGTGGGAATGAACAGATCGTACTCAGATTGTCTCCCCCTATACTTAGGGTAAGATATCCTGAAGTATAGACAAGAAGAGGAGACAATGGAGAAGATTGAAAAGAATAGAACAACTCGGGGTGCCAACCCCCCTATACTTAGGACAAGGTACGTCTTAAGTATGGAAAACTGTCTACAAGGGCGGCACCTTTTTGATAGATAAAGAAGATAGAACAGGAAAAGAAGAAAAGAAGAAAAGAAGAAAATAAATCCATAGACGAAAGAGTGATACGAACAAATGGATCTGTACAGCGAAGGATAGACTTGATTACCATGTATGAGATGCAAATGATGTGAGTCAAAGGACACATCTCATACCAGAAGAATGGGGGCAACGTCAATGGTCGGCGGATCATGATCAAGATATAGTTTCAGGCGTTGACCATTGACGCGGAAGGTAGAGGAAGATGACGGTTCGGATATGTCGATGCTGCCATTGTCATGCACCTTCCTGACCACATACGGACCTTTCCACTTGCTCTGCAACTTCCCTGGGAATAATTTCAGCCTGGAATCAAACAACCATACTCTCTGATCTGGCTCAAACTGTTTATGGCTGATATGCGAATCGTGCCATGTCTTCACTTTTTCCTTATACTGTAGGCTGTTGGAAAAGGTTGTGTCTCTATGTTCTTCCAGAGCTGCCAATTCTGCTCTTCTCTGGTCTCCTATACTCTCGGGATCTAAAAGCAACTCAGTAACAGCCCAAAAAGATTTGTGCTTGATCTCCACTGGCAAATGGCACGGCTTGCCATAGACGAGACGAAAGGGAGACGTCCCCAATGGATTCTTGAAAGAAGTCCGATAAGCCCATAAGACCGAGTCCAAAAGCTGTGACCAATCCTTTCGGTCTGGGCGGACAACTTTCTACAAGATAGTCTTTATCTCCCGATTCGATACTTCGGCAAGACCATTAGTCTGAGGGTGATATGGAGTGGCAACCCGATGGTCAATACCGAACTTGTCTGCAAGGGCCCTAACCTTGTCATTGATGAAGTGAGACCCCCCATCTGAAATCAAGACTCTAGGTACCCCGAACCGTGAAATGATATTTTTCCTCAAGAATTTGCAAACGGTTTTAGCATCTACGGCTCGGGCGGGGATGGCCTCAACCCATCGGCTGACATAATCCACAGCGAGCAAAATATGCTCGAATCCCTGACTCTTAGGAAATGGGCCCATGAAATTAATCCCCCGTGCATCAAAAACCTCACAGAAGTGAATGGGTTGCATGGGCATCATGTCTCTCTGTCCGCAGGTTCCCATTTTCTGACAGTCAGTACATCTCTTCACGAACTCATCAGAATCCTTGAAGAGGGTAGGCCACCATAGGCCGGATTGAAGCACCTTCTGTGCTGTTCTTTTTCCAGAATGATGTCCTCCTTCCTCAAGCTTGTGGCAGTATGTGAGGACGCTATGATGTTCTTCTTGAGGAATGCACCTCCTCCAGATACTGTCCCCTCCTTCATGATAATGGACGGGATCCTCCCAATGGTAAAACTTGGCCTTTGCCAAGAAGGTCTCAAGTTTCTGCCTGGGCCAACCTTGTGGAACTGTCTTGGCTACAAGATAGTTCACAATGTCAGCATACCACGGGAGTGAGGTGACAGCCAAGATCGCCTCATCTGGGAATGTCTCTGTGATAGGTGCGCTGGGCTCAGATTCCTCAAGATTCTCCAATCTGGAGAGATGATCCGCCACCACATTCTTGACTCCAGGCTTGTCCTTAATCTCAATATCAAATTCCTGGAGTAGAAGGATCCATCTGGTTAGACGTGCTTTGGCATCCTTCTTAGCCATTAAGTACCGGATGGCGGTATGATCAGTGTAGATGGTTACTCTAGATCCGAGAATGTAAGATCTATACTTATCAAGAGCGAATACTACAACCAGCTTTTCTTTCTCAGTCACCGTGTAATTCCGCTGCACGGCATCCAAAGTCCGGCTGGCGTAGTGAATGGCAAAGGGTAAACCATCCCTCCTTTGTCCAAGCACAGCCCCAACGGCAAAATCTGAAGCATCCGTCATGATCTCGAATGGGAGAGACCAATGGGGTGGCTGAAGGACAGGAGCTGAAACAACCATATTTTTGAGAGTCTCAAATGATTCAAGACACTTATCATTAACAATAAACTCGGTGTCTTTGGTGAGCAAGTCAGTAAGCGGTCGGGCAATTCGACTGAAGTCCTGAATGAACCCTCGGTAGAAACCGACATGCCCCAGAAAAGACCGTAACTGACGCATATTGGACGGTGGATTGAGCTTCCTGATGATGTCCACCTTGGCCGGATCGACCTCCATGCCCCTGTTGGAGACGATATGACCAAGGACCGTCCCTTGAGTCATCATGAAATGACTCTTCTCACAGGATTAAACAAGGTTGACCTCAATGCAGCGCTTGAGCACACGATCTAGGCAGTCAAGACAAGCGTCGAACCCATCGCCATAGACCGAGAAGTCATCCATGAAGACCTCTAAACAGTCACCCACCATGTCCGAGAAGATGGACGACATGCACCTTTGGAATGTCGCCGGAGCATTACATAGACCAAAGGGCATCCGTCTGAAAGCATAAGTCCCAAACGGACAGGTGAATGTCGTTTTCTCCTGGTCTTCAGGTGCAATGGCCACTTGATTGTATCCAGAGTACCCGTCAAGAAAACAGTAATGACTCTTCCCAGCTAACCGCTCGATATTATGATCAATGAAGGGTAGCGGGAAGTGATCCTTCTTGGTGGCCTCATTCAATCGTCTGTAGTCCACACAAACCCTCCAAGAAGTTGGTACTCTGGTAGCGATCTCCTCTCCAGACTCGTTGACAACTGTAGTGATACACGTCTTCTTAGGTACCACATGTAGCGGACTTACCCATTTGGAGTCGGAGATAGGATAGATAAAATCGGCGCTCCAACACTTGGAAATTTCTTTCATGACTACGTCTCGAAGATTCGGGTTCAGCCGTCGTTGGAACTCACGCGACGGCTTAGCATTATCCTCAAGATAAATGTGGTGGGAGAAAAGATTTGGGCTCAGCCCGTGGAGATCGGCTATATTCCATCCGATTGCCTTGCGGTTTCTTTCAAGAACCTCCATCAGACGAGATTCTTGTTCTCCAGTCAAATCTGTTGAGATAATGACTGGGTACATTTCTGGCTCACCCGCAAGGAATCTGTATGTCATCGACTGCGGCAGAGGTTTCCGTTCTGGACAACTGGGAGGTGGCAGATCTGGCTTCTGATATGTCTGTGTAAATGCTACCAGGTCTGCATGGGAGAACTCTCGCTCTGCATGAATTTCTGACGAAGGGCGGCCCTGTTGAATCATCAATAAACTGAACTTGCTCGCACTCTATCATGGTTGTTGGCTCAGAAGGAATCAGACAAGGCAAATAATCATCAAAGTCATCCCAGTCAATGTCTGAATACGAGGGATCAGAAGAAGATGAACATGATTGAAATTCCTCAGCACCACTCATCACAACACTGTCAGCTTCAGATATATCCTCATCCAGGGATGTGCTCTCCCGGATCTCGACTGCCATGAGCTTGAGATATAGGGAATCTGTGGGCAAAGCGAGGGTCGGTGCTACAGGATCTTTCCAGTTGGATTCATCATCAGTCATCTCAAAATCACAAACCTGGTGGATGTCTAGCTCCTCCTCTGTCATCTGCTCAGCTTCGCTGGATTGCTCTGAGCATGCCAACTCTCTGGCTCTGGTCTGGTCGATCGTATCTATTTGTATGTTTTCGCCCTCTACGCGAAAACATACCATCCCACTGTCATGGTCGGATACCGCTTTGGCAGTGGCCAAGAATGGGCGTCCAAGTATGATGGGGGGCATCGGTTACCGACTCAGGGATCTCCATGTCCAATACAACAAAGTCCACGGGGAATTTAAGGCCCTGAATGGTAACGACCACGTCTTTCAACAACCCCTTCGGCCTCTTAATCGACCTATCAGCAAACTGAAGGACCGTTCTGCTTCGAAGAAGAGGGCCAAACTCGAACTGCTTGAGTAAGGCCGCCGGAAGGAGGTTGATCGAAGACCCGCTGTCTAATAGAGTACGATCGAACCGCTGCTCCTGGATCTCGCATCTGACATAGGAAGCTCCTGTATCGGGTCGCTTGGCTGGCAATGTGTTCTGAATGGCGCAGCAAGTGTCGTGAGTGAGCATATGGATTTGATCTCTGTGCCTCTTCTTCCTTCGGACAGTAGTTGTCTCTTTCAAATTCTTCTTGAAGAAGGGGATATGCTCAAATGCTTCTCGTAGAGTCAGCTGAATGTGAAATCTGTCAATCATTTCGTTGTCGAACTCTACATGTTGGCACTTTTTCGGATTTTCTTTTTTGTTCCCCTTCACACGGCGGAGTGCCTCAGGGAAGGGGATGGTAGGGGCCTCCTCAGATGGAGGACTAGGAATAATTCCCTGTGCCTGTGAAGAAGGAGAAGCCATACAATAATCATCATTCACCACATATGGATCCGCAATTTGAACAGAAACCTTTCCTCTATTCATATTTTTGTTTTTCTTTTTGTTCCCACAGTCTCTAGGTACAAAATGTGGTAACATCACAGATGATGGCTCAACAAAAGTGGATGTGGTGGCCTCAGCGCCACCACTAGCACCGGTCTTCGCGGCATCAGCACCGCGCTCTGGTTCGTCGTCCAAAATGGTGTCTTCAGCACCACCGTCTGCAAATGGTATCACGACGGCATCAACACCGTCCTCTTGGACTCCATCATTGGTGGCATCAGCACCACCGTCTTCAACATCATCATTAGCGGCATCAGCACCGCTATTCTGCTCCTCTGGCGCTCCTGGTTCAGCATCTGGTTGTCGCTCAGAAGAGGCGCCGCCGGCTGGCATCCTACCGCTCCTAGTAGTCACGAAATCAACATCATTCAAAGAATAAGACATATTATTCAAATTGTCCCTAGGAGAGGCATCCTCTGTGAACTCTACCTGCTCAGATTTTCTTTTTAGGTTATTAGGGTTAGGTTCGATCTGAGCGGGTATGGCGGCCTTTCCTTTGATGATATCCCGCATCTCCTGCCGGAACTCATCCATTTCTTGCCGGAAAGATGCTCGCAGTTCAGATAGCAAGCGGGCAAGATCATCAAGGGCTGGGTTCTCAAAGGCATGACCCTGAGAACCGGATGTCTGTCCCTGCTGGAAATGGGGCTGCTGCTGCTGGTGTGGCTACTGATACTGGGGGGAGGCTGGGGATAAGACTGCTGAGGCGGCTGGCGCTGCCTCCATGACTGTCCCTGATAGGCGGGACAAGGACCACTCTGATACTGATGTGGCTGCTGGTACTGGGGCTGCTGGTGTTGCTGTTGTGGCTGGTTGTTCTGCTGTCCTTGGGAAGGATTCTGCTGCTGGGAGGAGGATCCACCATGGCCCCAACAGAATCCGGGGTGATCCCGACGAATCCCGGGCTGAGGGTACCGGTCGTACCAAATCCCATTGACTTCCATCAATGGTTCCTGCTCGAAGGAGGGTGGAGGAAGAACTGCCAGTGGCTGCTCTGGCTGATAGACCACCATCTGAGTCTCCTGAGAAGGCAGTTGCTCTGGATGGTACTGTAGAAGTGGAACCGGCTCTGCCTGGATATGATTCGCCTGTCGGTATGAGGTAGAGGGTTGGTTGGAGCTGCTACTGCTGGAGTCAGCCCATGACCTGGGAGGCTGTTGGGAATGAGCCTGTGCCTCCTGAATGCTTAGGATTTGAGTTTTCAGGTCACTAATGGTTTTGGTGAGAAGGTCCATCTGAGCAAGACCTTGGTTCTGCTTCTTCTCGAGGATCTCCATGCGGTCCAACTTCTCACTAATAATGCCCATGTCTGCTGCGGCTGATTCGGCTTGGGCTGCGGCTACCGACGTTGTATTGGGACCGGCATCGATGCGGGCGATCCTCTGAAATGATCCCGCTCCTTGCGGGGGCTTCTGCTGTGTGTAGACTCGGGCTTGGGTCATCACAGTAGAGTTTTCTGCCATGCCTTCGTAGATGGCCCAGACGTCGTCTTCTCCTTTGGAGAAATAAGACCCACCACAAGAGGCGTTCACTAGCCCCTGCAGCTCCGGTGTCAGCCCACAGAAGAAACTCTGCACGAGGTTGGGCTTGGAGATGTCATGATGTGGACATCGGTCGATGAGCTCTCTGAATTGATCATTGGCTTCATGGAACTGTTCATTTGGGATCATGATGAAGTTACTGATCATGGCTCGAGCTGCATTGGTCCGGCCGAGAGGGTAGTACTTCTTCAGGTACGCGGTCCGAAGATCTGCCCATGTGTCGACGAATCGCCCAAGGTGTTTGAGCCAAAAAGCGGCTCTATCAACCAAAGAGAACGGAAAGGCGATCATCTTGATGGTGTCCTCGGTCATCAACCGATCATGGATAGTGCTGCAAATCATCTCGAATTCTTGGAGGTGGAGGTGCGGCTCTTCGGTCGGCAACCCGTGAAACTTGGGTAGAAGCTGGATCGTGTGGGGCCGAAGCTCAAAATCTCCGTAGATTGGCGGGAGTCTGATCCACCAGTGAGTGAGGAATGCAGCTGGGTTGTGCAGTTCCCTCATGATAGTCTGTGGCGGTCGCTCAGCGTCTGGATCGCCTCCTCCTGCATCGGGTCCTCTTCCTCCTCCACCGCCACTGCCCCCAGGTCGGTTCTCTCTCATCTGTGTTATCTCTCTCATCAAATCACCATGAAGGTACCCTGGTCACAGATCTGTCTCTGCATAGTCTCCAGGGACTCTAGCAAGGAATTGTTGATGGCCACCTGATCGATTATGAATGGAGGGTGATCATGGTCATCTGGGTGCTCGCCTCTGTCTGCCATCGCTGGATTTTCTGAAAAAGCAAAAGAGGCCATCTCAGGTGTTGTTGAATGAGCCGAACTCTGTGATGCACTGAATTCTGACACAATTGGACTGAGAGAAGGAGAATGGGAAGGGTGGTCGAGGGGGAACAGGGTGGAAGTGAACTCAGGCTCGGAGAGCGGACTCTCCGAGGTATTCCTAGATGAATGAGGAGGAGTGCTGGATAGCGGTGCCGACAAAGTCGGCCTAAGAGATCTCCGTCCCATCATCTTGATTATTCGGGAAGAGCAGGGATAATGCAAGAGAAGAAGAAGATAATATGAGATGCAACAAAATTCTGCACAATTGTGCGATGTTTTTAATCTTGACCTAAATAAATCTAGCAATCAAACACGAGGCAAGGGTGAGTTCACCAACTCAACACGTGAAGCCGTGAAGGTTCGGCTTTTATCTTGTCAATTTTAGCTTGTTTTTCAGGTATTTATCTTTTCACGAGTCATTAGAACGCTGCGCCTATAGGAGAGAGAGTACTGCCGGGAAAGTGTCCCCGTACTTGTCCTCCTCATGTGTAACCTGTAACTTGCGCTTTTTAAGGTCCTTGTAACTCTTCCTGGATCCCTACTCAGCCAAAGAAATAGAGGGAGGAAGCCGATAGGCGAAACCGATATTTCGGAACTCGCTCGCAACGGAATCACCCGTGAGCGTGCAAGATCCTACTCGGACGCAGCCGGTGAGACAGACACACCCGTGAAGGCGTGGCCTAAGCTCGGTACTTCGGACAAGGTCGGCGCTCACACAACTGTGAGTCACCAATGGCGACCAAGTCCTACTCGACTACGTACGATAGTAGCGCCAATACTTCGGAAATCCAGGCGATACACAAGGTAGCCACAAGTTGGGTTTTTGGCTCTAATCCTTACGAAGCGCTCACCTCACTTGGAAGGAGACCTTCCCATGCAACCTGAATACAAGTGAGGGTGTTACTCTCCCCAAGCAATGAATCCAATTACCGATTTTATTTTTGGTCAAGTTTTCTTAGCAGTCCCTTTTTTAATTTTTTTGGTGTTATCGCTTCTTTTGAGTAGATTCAAACAAGCGCCTAACAGTTTTTGTATTTTCTTGATCCTACTTTGTTCCAAAAACAGAGGGAGAATAGAGTCGGAAAAGCCGTGCAAGTCGACACCAAGGTGGAAATCTCACCTTTGTGCCTAAATGATGCATGCAAAGTAAGAAGACTTACAGCGAATCCCAGCTCTCTCCATGCGGGATGCAAACCAGAATTTGTAAACCTAAACTACATGGCGATATGCAAGCGGAAATCGTCCTAGAATAGGCAACTGCTAGCGTGAAGAACCACAAGCTAGCTACTAACTTCCAATCCGAGTGTCCAGTCCAGGCTCACCCCTCCTCTGCTCAACACATTTGAGTTAGGAGAAAGCGCTTGTTCGGGAATGAGCTCGCGGCGCGTGGATCGAAAGCTAATAGCTAACTATTTAATTAGTCTAAGTCCAACAACGATCTATAGGACATGCAAAGGTAATTAGGGTGTTTGGACCTATTCTAATCGAATCAAGCAGGACCTATAATCTAAGGGCTCAATCCACAAAAGAAAGGAAAAAGGAAATTAAAACCGGAAAATGACAGCGATGAAAATGCGATAAAAACCGCGGTGAGCCCCCGGTTGAACAAACACCCGGAAATTAGGCCCGGTAGTCTAAGTGTCTGAAAGTCCAAGTGTACCTGTATTATTACAATTAAATAAATCACACTCTCACAAAAATAAAATAAGAACTAAACTAATCACTCCCTCTCACTCCTCTTGCTCTCTCCTGCCGGCTTGGCTAAAGAATAGCCGGCTCCGCTTCCCAAGGTTGCTTCGGGCACCTAGGCGATCCGCCTTGCTCCGCGGTCCCTCGCAAGAAGACAAGAAAAGAAATGGTCATATAGCTCAATCAATCAATATCACAAATGCAAGAGATAGAAACTAAAGCTATGGTAGACAATCAACACAAGCAAAATGTAAACTACTCGCTGATGATCCCCGGCAACGGCGCCATTTGATGATCACACTTTATCGAGGGTCTAAATACGTCGCTGTGGCGACCCACAATAAAATGTAATTAATCAACAATGAACCCACAATCAAGTATCAAACAATGAAAAACAAGTGTGGAGTCAGATTTATTTTTAACTCTGCACAAATGGTGTATAGTGACAAGTATGCAGAGAGTTCGAACACAGGGAGCAAACAAGGTAGTTCAAAATTAATGCACAAGTGAGTGTGTGAAATCTACACTAAGCAAACAAGCAAATCAAGAAATTTTTGTGGGTTTTTAATTTTTAAATTTTTTTTATTTTTATTTAATTTTTAATTTTGTATTTTGATTTTTAATTTTCTGATTTTTATAATTTTATATTTTATATTTTTCTTTTTCTTTTTCAATATTGGAAACTAAAGACAATGTAATGAAAGGCAAGATAAAATATTTATAAAAATATGCAAAAATATCCAAAAATTCAGAAATAAATTATTTTTAATATTTTTAGGATATTTTACTGTTATTGTGATTTTTGGGGATTTTTCAAGGTGTTTTTGGTATTTTTAATTAGCAAAAATAAGAGAAAACAGTGGAAAATGTGTTGGCTGTGAATAAAATGCGAATTAAAATTAGCAAACAGCAATCAAAATTTTTCACACTAATTTTCAAATAAAGAGAATAAAATAGAGAACAAACAGAAACTGAGTTTGTAATTTTTGGATTTTTCTTTGATTATTTATATTTTTTTGAAGTTTTTGAGTATTTTTAAATTTTTAGTGTTTTTCTTTTGAGATTTTTAGTGATTTTTGGTCTGACACTAAAATAGGCAAAAATAAACACTAGGTAACTTTTTTGGAAATTTTAGAAGTGTTTTAATATTTTTTTGGTATTTTCTAAACTAGACAGTACACAAAAAGCTTGTTTTTGATTTTTAATAAATATAAAAATAAAATAAAATCAAAAACTAAAATGATAGCATCAAAGTACACGTGTCCAGGAACTTAACCCTATTTTTGTGGAATTTTTGGACTTAAAATGATAGATCAAATAAATACAACAAGCATCCAATCAATAAACAGGCCTGACAAGGGTATTTATGCAATTTCTCAAACATCCAGGGGCTCACATGCAATTTTCCACAAAATATTGAACTGAATATTCAATTTATAGCACTAAAACACAATTACAAAAACCGCCTGGGTACACTAGCAATTTTCCCACCAGGGCGCGTGACTTGCACGCGCTTGGCGAGGACTAGAATGCAATATTCCAAACCCTGGGGGGCTTACTTGCAATATTTCCAAAAGTATAAAACGTGAAATTAAAGTTTTGGTACTAAAACAAAATACAACAAAGCCCGAGGGCTCCTCTGCAAAATGCCCCACCTCACGTGTACAGGTCACGTGAGGTGACGTGGCGAAGGATCTAGATGCAAATATGGAATGCTCGGGGGTCTTTGTGCAATTAACCCAAAGTTATTATGCTACATATGAAAGTTTAAATACTAAATAATAAATACAAAAGGCGTGAGGGTGTAGATGCAAAATACCCTCGACGTGCGATCCAACGGCGATGAAGGAGCCACGTAGACACGCGGCGCTTGCTGAACGGCCGATGACGCTTCGCGGATGAGCGGCGACGATCAGATCTCCAGCGATGATCAACGGTCGAAGCTGGTGGAGATCCAACGGTAGCTGCTCGATCTGGGACTCCACCCTTGATCGGACAGAGGCGAAGGCGGCTGGAAGAACACGGCGGGGCTCCGACTGGGCGAGGTTCCTCGAGCTCCTCCGGCCGACTCCAGTGGCTTCTGGGGTTCAAAATTGGGCTGGAGCCTCCTCTGGTCCTCCTCTATCTCCTGGGGGCGTCAAAAAGCCACGGCGGTGGCCGTGGTGCTCGCTGGTGGCTGGCGGAGCTGGAGGGCTTCGTTAGCTCCGGCGAGCTTCAAAACTCGCCTCCAGGTGTCTTCACTGCGGCTTGGACCTGCAAAAATGGTCAAAGGGTGCAGGGCAAACTGCCTGGACCCTTGGATGGACTCGGGGATGCTCGGATCGAGATGGAGATCCACGGCCGGAGGAGCGCTCCGGCCAAGGTGCTTGATTTGGCGAAATACTTGATGGAACTTCGAATTTTTTTGGGGTTTTCGAAGCTAAGGTTAACAGGAATGAAATGGGCTGAATAAAAGAGCGGGGCGAGCCCTCAATGGCCGGGGCCAGAGGGAAGAAGGGTACCTCAACCGGCGACTTTGCGGGAGGTGGTGGAAGCGCCTCCGACCTCGGCAGCCTTGGCTGATGGCTTCGCGGTGCAGCTGTCACCTCCAGGAAGCGCTGGAGCTCGGAGTAGGCGCGAGGGGTGGACCGAAGGTGTTCCAAATTGAATCTCCAGGTTGGAGGTTCCTCTTATTTGGTTTGACCCTGAGTTGCAGGGGTCCAAAGACCAAGAGAAATCTTGCGCCATAGTGATTCATAGTCCGATGCAATCGTAGGGCGAGCAAGATGGATGGTAGGTGGAGAACTTTGCAGAAGATGGTATCGCGAAAGGATGAAAGTTTACGCCTCGAAAAATCTGCAAATGCGGGGAGAAAACGAGGTTTCGACGGAGGTACAGGGGCTGGGGCACCTAGTTGACCGAGGTCAACTAGGGTTTGCGCCTGGTTGGTCCACGTGGACCAACTAGGAAAAACCCTGCTAATTATTTTGAAAAATCATTTAAAAATAGAATAAGGCCGAATTAATTAAAAGTTATAAAATGAAAAATGCCTAAACTTTTATGTAGTATTTTATTCTGATTTTTATTTATTTTTACGACTTATATTTTTACAAGTTACCTTTTTAACCCTGTATAGGTATAATACTTATATATTTGAGTATTTGATTTTTATTTTATGTATTTTATTTTTATTAATTTCATTTCTTATTTTCTAAAATTATAAAACACTTTTATATACACAAATATAATTTTATTTTATTTTTCTGATTTATTATGTATGTTAAATAAAATATAAGTATGAAGAGTATAGGTATTCCTATAGGTAAGGTACCTATGTATTAGGTATATACAAGTATTTTTATTTTGTATTTTCTTTGCATTTTTATTTTAATTTTAATGCACATCTATATTATAAGTAATATTCACATAATTATAAAAATATAAAAATGAATAAATAATGAATAAAGAATAAATTGAATATTTTATTCAGTACATGTATACAATAGGTGTCCAAAACTCAACTTCCAAACCGTAGCTCTGCCAAATTCGAAACCGCCACCATTGGATAGATTATTTTATTGTATATACAATTAAAGGTGAGTACACTGCATTAGGAGTTGTCAGTTGTGAGATACGGGTCTGGGAATTTGGGATTTTGGATTCTTATTCAGACCATAACATTTTTATCTGGATATTATTTTTCTGTGAAATCAATTTTATCTTTTTCTTTATAATATTATCTACAACTTTCACGTACAAAGTTTCTTCATTTGATGTATAAAAAGTGGAACCAAAAATAGGTCCCAAAATGAATAAAGAATGAATGAAAACTATAGGTATTTTATCTGTATTTCAGACCTTATCTCCCCCTACTTTATTCCTTGTCGACCTATTCATCAAGATGCCTAGGTCTCGGGGGTTTTGGGTCATAAAATATTTACAATATTTTATTCTTTTTCTTTTCTTTTATTTATTCTATAATTTTAGCTTTAATTACAATATTTTCTACACTATGTAGATGCACATGCATGAATGCTAAGATGATCTATTTAAGGGTATTTACAGGCATTTGCTAGAGTTTTTAGTGCCAAAATGATAGAATAAAGACGATGAAATGTGGATTCATCATTGCCCCTATTCATTTTGCATGATATGTGGACTTTGACTCACATCATTTGCATCTCATGCCTAATTATCACTTCTCTTCCACAACTATATAGATTCAGTTGTCCATATCACACATTCTTTTTGTCTAATACCCCATTTTCATTTGATGATTATGCTATACTTTGGGTGTGCTTACAATAAGTATGGGGGGTATCAGACTTGTGATTATTCATTTGATTCTTTTTACCTATGTTTTCCTGCCTATACTTGGGGATGTTTTACCCTAAGTATAGGGGAGGGGAATCTTCTACATCCTGACCCTCGGTTTTCCCTTGTGTACATACTTATATACTTAGGATTTCTTGATCCTAAGTATAGGGGGATCACCGACCTTTATTCATTACATTCATTTATTCTTTGTTGTACTATTGCCTTCTTTTCACTTCCCAATACTCAGCACGAGTTATATCTTCCTTTCATCGCTCTTTGATCATTCTGAGGACATTGTTCGAGCTAAGTATAGGGGGGTGTCGTATAAATTGTACATATACTTTAGACATAATTCATACTTTGTGTGTGTATTAATAAAGTAATATTTTCTAAAAATCACAAAACTAAAAATCACAACAAAAATAAATATTTTTGTTGCACATGATTGTTTGTAAATAGCTTTTGTAAAAACTATTTTTGTACAAATATTTGTAAAATGTTTTGATTGTAAAATGCTTTTATGAAAATTATGTATATAGTACAAAATTGTTGAAAAATGTTTTGAAAATAAAAAATTTGCAAAAATGTTTGTAAATGATTGTTTATATTTTGCAAAAGTTCACCTTTTTCCTCGCGTTCAAAAATTTACATAAAATTTGCATATTCTGGAAAATTGCACAAAAAGGGATTTGTACATATTTGCTTGTATATTCTTTTGAATCATAGTTGACATTTAAACTAGTCTGAAATTAAAATTGGAAAATGGAGCTTGGTTAAGACCTTAATCCACCTACCTTCAGAGGAACCCTATAGGATTTGGGTTTAAGACTTCTCAGGTCCATAGTGACTTAATTCTTGAGTCCACTAGCTATGTTCACATGTAATCTTGATGAGCCAAAGTAGAACACTTAACAACGCACGCATGACTCTCAGAGACAATGGCTTGACTTGGGCATGCACCTTACACATAGCTCAACATGGATGAGGTGGTGAGGAGGCAAAATTATTTGGCTTGGGGTAGCATACAAGGGTAGTACTTCTAGGCGGAACCTCTCGTCTTCCTCTAGGTAGAGATGTGCATCTCAACATGATCTAGTGTCAATGAGGTCTAAAGATAATAGTCTTTGGGTTGTAATAATGATTCAAAAGAGGGATAGTCTACTGGCTCAAGAGGAAAAACTCCTTATGTACACGCTGCACCATGTAAATATGTATATATGCACATCAAAAAAAAAGTTTGTAAAATCAAGAAAAACTCCAAAAAGGTGGACAGACCTTATTGAAAATAAAATGCATGCTGGGGTGTATATAGTGAATAAGCAAAGCTTATGTATTCCACCTTCTCATCTCATGGAAGCTTGAAGCTGGAGACATAGCTACATTAGTTAATATCCAAGGTATACGTGGCTACACTGGTCACGATCCATTCTCTTTTTTCCCCTCTTCTTGAGCTGGTTGAACCTGAACTTCTAAGGGAATACCCCGCTCCATGAGGAAAGAGCTGCGAGACGGGGGAATTAGAGTTACCTTGTTGAGGGAGATTGTTTCTTTGTCATTTCTGAGGTGGTGAGCTACATATCTCATACAAGGTACAAGGAAAGATTCATAGTCATTAGAGTTTGCGTATGTAGACCTATTCTGACCTGATTTATTGAGGAGTCTTGACCATAAAATTGTGGAACTTAGAGGCAGTTGAGTCTTGAACATATTTCCCAATAAGGTTCCGTCAAACTAATCATAAGGTCTGACTGAGCTCCATTCTCCAATTTAGTAAAGATAAGTTTTATAATCTACCTTGATTCGTGTTCTTTTCTTTTCTTTTTCTTTTCACTTTTTTTTTCAAATAAGTATTTGCTAAGTGACTAGTAAAGGAAAAGTAGAGAGGGTGATGAATCCATGATTCTCACTCTTTATTCTTTTATTTTGGCTATGCTTTTTGGCAAAACTACAAGTAAATACCTGTAAATACAATAACTTAGCATTTTACATGCCTTTCTTAAAATGCACAATTAGCATATATTTTGCAAAAATAAAACAATAAGGAAAAAGAAAAAGAATGATGCATTTAGAATAAATACAGAGTGACCCAAACTCCAAGATAAGGTCATGTCTTTACCTGATCGCAAAAGAAAATAAGTAGAGAGAGATATGGTTCACTATGCATTGTACATATCACATATACTTTTATATAATATGTGTTTATTTATTTATAATAAAATAAAATTATTTTATCCTTCACACCCTTGTATATAGCTTTAATAATATTATAAAAATAAAATAAAAATCAGAAAAATAGAATAAAAATAAAAATAAAATCATCCATCCTTTGTACAAAATACACATGTACATATTGCATTCACTATTTATTTCTCACCCTTAAATCATTTGTTAAAACAAAATAAAAAATATTTATACTCCTAGAATTATATTGTCAATAAATAAAATATAGAATAAATTTATTTTTGTAAAAATAATGAAATAAAAATAATTGTACGTAATACACACGTATATTATACCTCTATATAATACCATATATTGTATATACATCATTTTCTTTTTATAAAAATAATTAAAATCACATAAAAACAGTTTAATAAATAATAATCATTTTTTATTTTATACATTTTTTTGATTTAAGTTCATTTACTATTTTTAATCATGTTTTGTTTGAATTTTGTAAATCCTATTTTCTTATTGGTCTAGCTGGGATTGTTTACCTTGTTCAGCGTCCCCTTCCAGACCGGGTCGGGTCGCATCCCTTTTGCCGGAGCTTTTTCTTCAATTTTTCACGCCCAAACCCGACCTCCTCCCACCTTGATTCCTGTGCCCGATTGAAGCCTCATTATCCATGATCCTCACGGATCCCTAGGTGCAGCCGGATCTTCCTAGGGTTCCGAGTATCGCCCCGATCTTCATGGAACAGGGGCAGCCTGTAAAATCTCTCTTCCAGTCTCCGCAGCACTTCATCTCGTCCCTCGTGCCACCACAGATCCTGAGCCACCTTCTTCGTAGCGATCGTCGTTGTAGGAGTGACTTAGGACAATCTAGCGGTGCCTCGAGACTCGTAGCTCACGATGTGGCCGGAGCTCCATCGTGTGAAGCCTCCCAACCAACCACAGCTCGATTGAGGCCAAGACTTGGATGCTCACCATTACGTGAAGCTCAGGAACCCATCCGGACCTTCAGGTATTTATCTTTTTTCTGCATTTCCCCTTTCGATCCATCTTTTCCATTTCGCATCGTCGGTGTCACCCCTGCTTCGACGAGTTGTTCGGAGTCCCATTACCCCCCTTTGTCTGCATTGATCAATCCATCGACGTTCACCACACCTTCCGACGTAGCCTTTCCCCTTTAATCCAACTCATCGGGGTAGGATCAAGTCCGGTCTCCATCCCCCATGTCTGCTGGAGACCCAAATCCCCATTCCCCATCGCTTCATTTGTTTGTTTGCTCAAATAACCATCGCTGGAGCTTCGTCCCGAGCTTAGGATACCTTGTAGGCACTTTCGCGTATCTGGAGCACCATTGGGACTCCTAGGGCTCAAGCGGTGGAGATTTAAGCGAGTAGCCACCGCCATGCTCATCCGGCCATCATCGCCTCCATCGGAGCCCCTCGTTCTACGTGGACCACTTCCACGTTCCAACAGGGGCCCTCAGATCTTTCATCGGAGCGTCATATCCCCTCCGATGCTCGGTTGAAAGTCACTAGAGGCAAGTTCTTGCAGACCTACTCTCGCCTGTGTATCCTGATCCAGTATTCTATTATAATTTGAATGCTGGGTTTTTAAATTTTCAATTATGCCCTTGTGAACCTAGATCACGTGTAGTGCACGTTTTGGCTGGATTATTTGCAGAATTGCCCTTGAACTTTTATTATGCGTTATCGTTAGTTCATGGAACTTAATTAAATTGTGAATTGGTCCTTGTGAACTGTGACTAATTACATGTTTCTATTGGGCTTAATAAATATTAAATTAACCCCAAAAATTACATAAAAATTACCATTGGCTCTTGTTAGTGTGTAATATTCACTGTAATTTTGGTGGGTTGATTTATTTGCATTTTCTATTTTTAAAAATTCAAAAAACCGTAAAAACATCCTTGTTTGTCTTATGGAAATCTTTAAAATTCGATAAATGCTTTGAAATGTTCATAAAAATTTCGTAATGCACCATTTTGCTTACTTTTCCTCCTCTTTTAATTTTGTTCAAAAATTCACTATAAAAACCCTAAAAAGTACAAAACAACTAAAAATTATAAAAAACATATAAAATCAAAGAAAAATCCAAAAATTCCAATTTCAAATTCGATTTTTAGCTTTTAATATCAATTTTATTATAAAATTTCTAGCTAGGACCTAGTGCACTTTAGATATTTTTAATTTGCAATTTGGTACTGGTTGTGCACTATTTTTAACTTTGAGCCTTATTTGATTTTTATAAAATCACAAAAAAACTTAGAAAATCTAGACAAATTATCAGAAACACTTCTAAAATCAGAAAACCCAAAAAAGTTCTTATTTAATGTTCTACTATTTTTGGTAATTTAGAAAAATTCAAAAAAATCGTTGTGTTTGTTTTCTTTTATTTTTGTGCTTGTCTTCCTTTATTCAAAGATTAAAATTTTGTAAAATTTAAAACCACTAAATAATATTTTATTTTATTGGAAATTTGACTACTTCGTATTTTTCTCGTGCTCCTTGTGTTCGACCCTAGTGGCTATACCATGAAATAAAAAATAGCGAACCCCTTACACGTTCTGATTGTTTAATTTTCCTTGAGTGGTTTTATTTTCTCGTTGATTGATCGGATTGATTGAGAACAATGACACTTCACATATTTTCCACCTTAGTAGATCTTGATTCTTCACTCATCAGTCCTCATAGCACAAAGTGATATAAAGCCATAACTCCGTATAAAATACAAGGTGATATAACAAAACTGACTCGGATGTCCCCCCAACAATTCAGTTAAAATAACCTAAGTATGAGAAGAACTGGAGGAGGGAGGAAAATACTTGACTCGGGTCCCCTTGTACTTAGGTTGTTAATAGCCTTATTGGATCAGCATTAAGGGTGCAGGGACTCGTGTTGAATAGTTATTAGTTGTACAAGGTTTCCCCTATACATAGGCTGAGGAGTAGCCTAAGTATTTGGATGTGGAATTTAGGAAGGGGAACCTGGGTTAGTCAGGGTTAGAGATGGAGTGGATCTACAGAGATGAATGAATTTGCGGAGATGGGGTGGGGTGGATCATCTAGGATTATAGGAGGGGTGAGGTGAATGGTCATGCAAGACTCAATCATTCAAGTAATACCCAAGATTCACCAACACATACATGAGGGCCATGAATGTTCGGTCATATTTATCTTATCTATTTTTTCGATGATCATCCAAAATTGAAGTCCAATACGCAGTTTGAGGGCTAGGTTTCGGGCACTATCCTAGGGAAACATCCTCACCTCTCATTAATCAATCACAAGCTGCATACAATGATGGTATTACTGTCCAATAATAAAAGGTTGTTTTTATTCCATTTACTTTGATAAGCGTACATTACAGTCATGATTTTAAATTGAGGTTATTAATGTATTAATATAAGAGAACAAAACAAGCATTCATCGTCTAATCGACTCTTCCCAATTTCCTATAATAACCTAAGTGATGAATCAGGGAAAGATCGAGAAAAAATGATGCATTCATGAAAGTCATGATGCATGCTTTATAGAGAAACTAACAATGTCTCCAACAATCTCCATGCATGTGTAAGATTGTATTTAAAATATAACGCTATATCCATGGAAGTCGAAGAAAACATAATCTAAACATGCTTCTATTAGTGGGAAAGAATTCAACTAGTTTGGTTAAGTGAAGAGATGTATGTGCATTTCATGAATTATGTCTGTCCTAACCAACAAAGCAAGCACACGTGATAGGAAAATGAAAGAGCTTTGAGAGACGTGTACCTATCCCTAGGTCAACTCTCATGTGAGCCTCACCCGGATTAGGGATGAAATGACTTCACACACTACATGCAATGTCCAAGTTCAACTCACATATGTGAGCCCTCGAACGAGAACAACTAGAAATGAAAATACTACACTTATATACAAAATAAAATGCATGAACAAAACATTAATTAAATTCCTTATTTTCTCTCACATCTCATCAGCAGCTCCTCGCAGTGGGAACTCCCAACTCCATACCCCCATGTAGATTGAGCGTCCTCCATCTTCATGGGCCCTACCACAAAAGAAAATGTCAGGAAAAACAACAAGAATTTTAGTCAAGAATAATGAAAATACAAACAAGAGTGATGAGTATGTTATTCATCACTCTAAAAGTTGAAAATAGAAATTCCTTCTTGAATAATTAGTTGCATTTTTCCATTTATTCTGCATTGTTACCATTCATGCACTTTAAAATGTTTTCTACATTTCAACATGCATATTTGCAATAAATAAGAAACCAACCTCCCTTGTAAATCTCAAATATATTATATCATATTTTTATTTATTTTTCACTAAATCATAATTGAATAAAAACAACTCTATAGTGTATGTATTATTAACACTAATAAATGAAAATACCAACAAAATACTAACTTGTAAAATTAATCAATAAAATCCAAATCATAGTTTGAGACTAAAAGCCTTTAAACATGAATATCTCTCTCCTACAGTATCCTATGTACTCACTTAAGAATTAATGTACATTCAATTACCTTCAAAACAAGACAAAATTCAAAAGAATCGGAGTTCATATGTGAAACTTGTATTTTTGGCCCATCATTGTATATTGTACATATGTCCCCTTTATCTTCTTTATTTTCTTATCTATTAAAAAAAATAGTTTAAGTTGCAAAATTTTAGTTTATATTTTCTTTGATTTATTTTGATTTCTATATCATTTAAAAATGATAAAAAAATCACAATACACAAAAGTACAATATTTTATATCAATAGGATGCCACCAAAAATACTTTTTTGTATAGATGATTTATCTTGATTTTAGGTACTTCACAAAAGTTATAGATCTCGTCGAGAGAGCAACTTTCATGTTGACCACTTTTTAATTTGACCTCTATTGTTATTTCTTTTTTTCTTTACTTTAATTTTTGAAATTTTAAGGAGTGATACGTGGCAGCTCCTAAAGCCTCCACGTGCCAGCTCCTTTTTTTGTTATTAATTTTATTTTATAATTTTTTTTAATTTTTTTCTGATTATTTTATTTTATCTTATTATTGTTATTTATTTTATTTATATC
The DNA here is from genome assembly GCA_037367405.1 of Ottelia alismoides. NCBI lineage: Eukaryota > Viridiplantae > Streptophyta > Magnoliopsida > Alismatales > Hydrocharitaceae > Ottelia > Ottelia alismoides. The sequence continues at coordinate 811,162 of JAZKJV010005828.1, forward strand.
ATTACTATTTTAATTAATTAATCAGCTTATTTATTTATTTTCTTATATTTATTTATTTATTTTATTTACCAATTTATTTATTTATTTAAATAAATAAATTATCTTTTATTTAATTTAATTTAATTTTTATTATTTATATCTCCCTGCCATGTGGTCGTGCCCTAACATGCTACATGTTCTTTCCTTCCCCCATGTAGACTCGCTCCTACATCCCTTGCGCGCAACCGACGGTCTCGTAACTGCCAATCACACATGACCTCTTCCCACCTCCGCACCCGATCTCTACAACCACCTACATCACTTGCTCCCTCTCTCTCCTCTCCTTCCATGATCCCTCAACCACCGTCGCCTCGCGTGATGATGCATCCAACAACCCAACAAAAAGCCGTTGCTCATCCCATTGTTCTTCATCCACCAGTAGAGAATCTCCGGCCACCAAGCTTTGACCCTCTGCTGGTGATAGAAGCAGAGGTGTGCCTTGAGGGGACTATGACCTCTAGTGACCTCGACGAGATCCAAAGTACTTCGAGCACTACTACATACACAATGAGCTTTCACACAGCTTCATGGAGGTCACTGCTCCACTTGAGTTGATCATCAGCCAAGGATCTATGCAGCCTCAGGCCTCCCCTCCGACGAATCTTATTGTTTTCTCCATTCTTCTCCTCATGCTCCTTCCTTCTTTGCTCTTTCCTTCTTCCTTCGCATCCACAATTCTTGAGGGAGAGGACCACATGCTTAAATCCTCACCTCGTTGATAGCTCGACAGGGAGTTCTTGAGCGACGACGACCCGATGCAAGATCCATGGAGATCTCCTCCATGCCATGAGCTCCAAAGTTTGTGAAGATTCAATGTGTTCGCCTGTAGCTTGAGGCCACAAACTGGGTTGAGCTTTGCTCATCACCCCCTTCGGCACACTCCTCTTTCTCCTTTTTCTTCCTCTGTGTTTCTCTTCCATCTTCCACTTCTGCTTCTTCACCTTCCGATGTCCATCGCTCTCAACCTTTTCTTCTCCTTTTCCACTTCATGCTTTTGACCTATCCGCTCACATATCGTCACTCACACGCTGTCATATCCCTCTTCGTCAACCACCACCCTTCGCCATCGGGGTGCACTATACTTGCGGTCCACCTCCGCCAAACTCGTGCTCCGTGCGCTCTTCCGCAGCAAACAGCCCTCAACAACTGCCCCCTCGTGGACCCTGCTCTGGCTTGTCAACAAGATCCTCTGACCAGAGCTCCCGCTCATCCTCTTTCCACAAGTCGTCGCATGCCTATCTGCCAATGAGAGAACATGAGCTTCAACCCTAGGGAAGAGCCAGTGACAGTGAGCTTTCCTCTATCGAAACGATGACGAGCATCTCCCATGCGACGTGATCTAAGGAGGATCTAGACCTCCTTGTTGTAGTAGCCCAGGCTTGCAGCCATGCTTCAAGGTCGACCTTCACTCGACCATTCGAGGAAATAATTGGAGCTACACCGCTACGCTTCTTCCCACTAGTGACCCTCATCCAAGTAATGAATTCTACTTTTCTTCCTCCGTCTTTCTTTTCTGTCTTTTTCTTCTTCTTTTATTCCAGTTCTTCCTATTCTTCTACTCTTTCAACATTCCCCATATCGCAACTCCTCTTAAATAAAATCCCCAATTTAATCGACAACGACCATCTCTCCATCATTGCACCCCTCCATCATCTTGTCTAACCTTCCACAACATATCACTGACTCAATTACTTCCCGACCAACGAAGCCTTCGCTCATCGTTCCTCGCAACAGCTACGATCCATAGTTGCCATGCCAATTGACCACAACATCAGCCACCAGATGCCTCTACATCCTCTACCAACTCATCCGTTCGTTCGCCTCTCCACTGAGCAGGGCATCATCATCTCCATTGCCTTTGCCCAGTTACAACTACTGTCCTCCCACTTCGGCAGCCGCTTGCCACCCCGACGTCCTTTGGCATTGTGTCGGCCAAGTATAAGGAGTAGGACCTGCGTAGACAACCACACGCCTCACCACCATTCGCCCAACCAAGCTTCCACTGTGACTGGTCTCAGCCCTCTACTCCTGAAGCTGACCCACCACCCTGTCTCGGGTCGCATGCTACCTCGTCGTTAGCTCCACGTCATATGCATGGCATGTGGGAGTAAGGAGAATTGCTTCGGCCCCCCTCTCCATTCTGCATATCACATAGCCCACTCAGAGTCAAACTGATGTGCAAAGCATGTGAGGCCGTGGGATATTTGCGCTTGAGACCCTCCAATTTCCAACGAATAGTAAAGGCACCCCTGCTCCTGCAGGCCACATGCGGTGCACTCACATGGACGATAAATTACGCAATAACCATTGCAAGTATCAGTAATAACACTTTGGCCCCTATCAACATGTTTCTATTTATGCATTTTATTTTGTAGTTGCATTTAAAACCCTGTGTTCTAGCCTTGTTTTGAACTATCATTTCACATCTATTTTTCATTCTAAAAATTGCAATTTGTAGAACAACTGATGTTTTGTCATTTTGATGATTGTTTGACTTTTATGAGCTATGATTGATTTAATATAAATATTTATGTGAAAAATGACATTGTTTGACCATTACGTTATCTTTAATTACTAATAAATCATCACTAGCTTAAAAATCTCTCAAAAATTCACAATTGGTAGATTTTAGTTTGATTTACATTGTCAAAATTCATGATGTTTGCACGTATATCGAGGTCATAATAAATTAATTGATGATTAGCGTAATTAGTTTTTAATAAACTGTAAACTCAACTTTTTTAGGGATTAGATTTTTCTTCGATAGAGATCCTCAATATATACATCTAGGATAATTTTAGTTCATTTAAATAGTTAGGTTTTCTATTTATTAAAATTAATTTGTGAAAAATCACCTTACATGCATATTTAATTACTAATGAATTCGTATTTTATTAAAAAATCCAAAAAATATTACAGAGCATTAATTTCATCATTATACACATTTTAGTTAAGTTTTATTGGGTTTGGAGTTCATTTGATCAAAATTTATAGTTTAACCGCTAAACTTGACTGAATTTGCATTTTCATTTAGCATAAAAAAATTATAAAAATTGCCTCTTCGAAAACTTGCATTCTAGAACGCCTAGTAATCAACCTAAGAAGATAGCAGCCTCCCAAAGTTCGACCTTAGGCTTGACCAAGTAAAATACAAATTGATAGCTTGCTTTAATCGACAAATTAATTAAGTAATCATTTTTTATTAATCTGAATTGTCCACCTGCAATGAAATTTAATGTTATTTCATGTAATTATTGAAGGTAGTTTTGGGTTTTTCAAATGGCACTGTTGTCAATGAGGCACAACTTAGGTTAATTTTTAGAAAAGTTAGTTTTTCGATTTTCCACCCACGAGTAGGTTGACCACTGATTTTTCTTGTAATTATCAATCTGTTTATTTTCCCGCATTATTTTATTTTCTTTTATTTTATTTTGTTTCTATGTCTCTGACATCGTCTTGTTTTTGTGGGAGGGACACGTCGTATGGAGCGGCTGATTAGGTGGTAGAGCATCTCATGAGCATTGGAAGCTGGCTTTTCTATGAAATAAGCTGACTGAAGGATGCATAAAATTATGATTGATTGGTGAGTCGTAGAGTCTAAGATTTTATTTCATCCATTCATTTTGACTTTTATAATAATTACACATTTCTAGCATATTCCGTTTGAGATCTCATATGTGTACATGGACATTTGGACTTTATTTTGTGTTATGGCGAGACCTATTTCACTCTTCGGTGAGAGTGGGGCTCGACTTTAGTGGCTCATAGGTTAGACCTGCACTTGCAGCTATTGGAGCTTTATTAGGCCAAATATTTTCTTGTGCTGGTAAATTCTTGGACCATACATTCACATTTAATAATACACACAAAAGAATGTTCTACTTTGTTAAATCCAATTCACTTCTTCCGACTAATTAGAAATATCAGCTAGGTGTGGTTTCATCCTCTGCATTTCATATAGTATAAAATTTTTAAATTTGAATTGCATCCCACAAGTACAGAGTGAGGATCACTGTAAATCTTCTGAATTGGGCATGCATAATTGATTTTATTTTCGCATCAGTTTGTCTTGACTACTTTCCTCTTGGTTTTACAACTTAGGATTAAGGGAATCAGGACCATCGTTTGGTGTGCCTAATGTGTTGCATTAAATTCAGTAATAATCAAACATAAAATCAAGACTGCTAATACAACTTCGACTAAAAAATTGACTAAAATTAACCCTTATTTGGAGGAGAGAAACCCTATCATTGTATGCATTTTATATTGCTTGTTTAGAGGTGAGGACAAATCCTTAAGATAGTGCCCAAATGCCACATCTAAATCTTGCGTAAACGAACTTATATCTTATTTAATCACTAAACTAAAATCGAAAAGATAATGGATGGACCTTAATAACCATCATTGTGTTGAGTTGGTGAAACTATGGTTTACTGTTCCGTTTGATTGTGGGTGTTTGTGTCTATCCTTCTGTGCAATTGCACATTTTCGACCACCATCCACTTACATTCATCTCTCAAAGATGTCAGGGATATTGGTCCTCATACACTGACCTCTTCGGTTACTCCTCCTTGTCCATATACCGTTCATCTTTACCATCTCCTTCTTCCATGTATCATCCACCATCTGCAGGAGATCCTTACCCGTGGTTGGTTTCACCCTACCCTAGTTATGAATTCAAAACTTCGACTGACTTCTCCACTTTGTATTTGTCACCTACTCCACATTCTATCACTCCTGATCCACTTCCATCATGGGCTGACTCACCATATTCTCAAGAGCTTACTGGAATTAAAGAACCATTTGATGTGCGAGCCACGACTGAGACAATATCTGGCAGAATTAACCACCCCAATTCGATTTGATCCATTCGTTTGTAGGACTATTTACTCAATCACAGACATTTCTGAAACACCTCTAATAGAGGAACAAATAGTCAATTTGGAAAGAACTTTTTGTCAACATTTTTATGACATGAATCTATTTGATTCAGAAGGGAAGAATGTGCATATGTATCTCAGTTTCAATTCAAACACAGGTTTGATTCAAACTCCATGTTTAGAGATATATTGGCCATCCAGAAAGAGGAAAAAACATAGTCTTTATCTAAAGAAATGCATTGAGAAATGACCCATGTATAGAACCTGGAGATAATGCGTTTTCAAATCTCATAAAGTGGAATCTATTCCAAACATATATGCTATGGTTCCTTACTTTGATAGTGTGCAAATATCTAAATTGAACCATTTTAGATACCTTTTCAAATACTTCATATCCTCCTCATATGAATGATGGGACATGTCAACGAATCGCACATACACATCCTAATTTGACCTTAGGTTACAATATGGTCGATCGAACAACCCGAATGGAGAGGCCTGCACATTACGATTTTCCAAACTTGATTGAGTTTAGTGATCAAGCTCACATTGACCAGACTTCATACTATCCATTCGGAGAGCCCTCAGATACAGGGGATTAGACTCATGAGCTCATTATACAAACCCCCTATCTACTGACTTAACCACATGAGGCTCCAACTAATTTCTACCACACATATGGTCTATACTCGACCCAACATTACATACCAGAGTCTAGTTAAGTTGAATATGTGAGCCCAAATTCTCAACAATATCCTCTAAATAAACAAACTACTGCCAAGACTTGTCAGGAGGAAGTTTTGGAGGATGACATTTCTAGGATTATTAAGAGATATATCATTATTTTATATGCATTAACATTCATTATTTATTATGTAAATATTGTATATAATACAATGACTAAATCCAACAATAAAAGAATAAAGAAAACAAAAAAAAAGAAATGAAATGCCAAAGGTACTTTTTGACCCTAAACTCCGAGACCTAGGCATCGTGATGACTAAGTCGACAAGGAATAAAGTACAGAAAGATTATTGTCAATAATTCATTTTTGGGACCCATTTTATTCTTTATTATTAATCATAAAATAAACAAACTTTATACATGAATGTTTTAGATAAAAATATATAGAAAAATAGAAAATTTACTTTACACTAAAATAATATAAATTGTACATTTTACACTCAAATAAAAAGCCAAAACCCAAAATTCCCAGACCCATATCTTCTCCATATGAACTCAAAATGTACAAAATCACCTCTAATTATATATCTTTTAATTAGAAATTTAATGAAGGTGGTTTAATTTAATTTGGAGTAAAGAAGCAAAAGATAGGTTTTGGATCCCTATTGTACTATATACCTGACTACAAGATTCATTTTGTTTATTCTTTATCTTTTTTTATTTATTTTTTAATTTTTTTTAAAAACTATATATAGTGTATGTATATATATAGAATAGAATAAAACCAACATAAATACATTAAAATAAAAAAAGTATATGCAATACATAGATGAATATACTCTACATATACATATATAATTACTACCCTTATTTTTTTAAGTGTACATATTATATCAGAAAAATATGACAAAAATATACTTGTGTGTGTTTTAAATAAGTTATAAATATATAAATTATGAAAATAAAATAATAAAATATAAAATACAAAATTGAAATATAAAACACATAATATAGGTAAAAATACCTACAAATGGACCCTCAAAATGTAACTCAAATAAATAAACTCATAAACTTAAATAAAATCATATTAAAATACTAAATAAGAAAAAAAATGTTTTTCATGTTTTATTGAAAAATTAAATAAATAATTTACCAATTTTTTTTCATTATTTTTGAATTTGAATCTGATTTGTCTTTTTGGCCTGTCACCCATTAACATAGGTCAATTTCTCTGACCCAAGTCATAGGCCTGTCAGACCTCGTAGGACCCCGATTTTCTTCGAGTTTTGTAGCTTGAGGCTTTCTTTTTTTAGGTCAATTCCTTCACGACATCTACTCCTTGATCCTCCACCTTTCACGTGCAACTGATTCTTTGACCTTTGCATCATGAGATCGAGCGCTCTTCCCAATCTCCTTCCTCCATGTACATAAGACCTCCACCTCCTTCCTTGACTTCTCAGTTCCTTCTTTGCTTTGCCTCGGCGCCTCAGATCATGCCCTATGGCTTGAGCATTGTGACAGGAGGCTCGTCCAGTTGATTTGTAGTGAGTAGGGCCGAGTAGGAGGTGTTACCATTCATCTTCGCCGCTCGCCGACGTGAGGTCCCATCTCATTTGCTCCGACCAAATCGAGGTTAGTTTGATTGTTTCTTTTCTTTAGTTCTTGTCCTTAGATTCAATAATTTATTTTGTGATTTGAATCCGGTTCTAGCATAAGTTAGGTCTATTTAGCTTCGTCGAAGCTCTCTTGCTCTGGCCATTGTTCCTTGTCGTGTACCCTCCTATTCTGACTATTGTAACCACCCCACTGCCTTCCATAGCTGCTTCTCCATCGTTCGTGCTCCACTATCCCCTTAAATATTCCTCAGATATGAAAATTGAGGTCCCCATCCATCGCCTCACCTGGACCGCACCACCTCTTCACCATTCCACCCCCACTCGCTACCAATAACAGCCAGGGACCTCCCCAGAGCATTGTCGTGCCCTCTATATTTCATACAGACCTTGAACAACTCATTCTGAGGGCTAGTTGAATCAAGAAGTATACCCATGTCCTTCGCCAAAGACATCGACCTCCATGGCTCACTCTTTGAGCGCTGGACCTTTTTGAAGCATATGGGGGATGCGTGGAGGTTGCAAGAACAAGTATAGCACATCGGAAGGCTTCCAGGCGGTCAGAGATGCCCACGACATCGATTCCAAACTCGCATGTTGTGAGTTCTTCCACTGTTCTTCCCATCCCCCTCAGCATTGTATAATAAAATTCATCCTCCCAAGCGAGTAGGAAACGTCAAATATAAAGATCCAACACTGTAGGATCCTCTTCCACTATCTAGTCTTGGACGTCCAGCTCGAAGCATCATTGTGCCCTGAGGGCATGACACATGTCAAGTGAAAAGAGCAGAATCGTTCGATCCAGTGCACGTAGGGGATAATTTGATGATTCTTCCTCTATTTTGTTTATTTTTGTTTAGTCCAGTAAAATAATAAGTATGCGTTATATTTTTTGTGAAAAATTGCAAGGAACCCCTGATACTTCTTGTCGATTGCCTTTAAGTCGTACTAGCTCACCTCACGTGCACTCCCACATGAGGTTGGCATATTATGCATAATGATGAATATGCATTTCATCATCTTTATTCATTAATTTTAGCTTAAAATCCGTTATAAAACACCTGTATATAATACTAACTCCAACTTTATATTCTTAATAACTTGCGTCTGTATGTAAATTTGTACATATATTGTTATTTTAACCAAAAAATAGAGAAACAAATACAGGAAAAAAAGAAAATAAAAAAAGATTGTATATATGTAATAGATACAGGCTGAACGAACCTTGAGAGATGGTCAAGACTTGTCCTGATCGACTAGGAATAAAGTAGGGTACATAGGGTCCTTAATCAGAAAATCCAAAAATCTGTGTTGTAAATATTTTTCTATGTATTTTTGTATACTTACACTATTCTATTTGTACATAAATTAACCTCAAGTTAAATATTTTTTAAAACAAAAGTTGTAAATAAAAATGTTTTCTAAATAATAAAAATAATTGCAAAATAAAATTATGTACAGAATAATAATAACCACATCTAGATAAGGTCATAAAGAGACAATTGAAAAACCAATTTCGATTCCATATGAAGTCAAATTGAACCAAACTCACTTCCATTGTATTCTAAATTAAATTATCTTTAAAATTGTTGTGGTTTCATTATTTTTGGAGTTACGGTTTGAAAGATGATTTTATGGGGTGGTTTGTTAATTTTACCATTTATTTGTACATATTGTATTTGTAAATAATTGTAAATATTTTTAATATTTTAAAATAAAAATAATATTAAAATAATAAAATAGAACAAAAAATAAAACTAATTTCCTTATTTAACTATGTATATAATTTATCATATGTATATATTATATGTATATAGTTAAATCCCTTAAATAACCCTCACAAAAAATAAAAAAATTAACATTTATCATTTAATTTAATAAAGTGACAAAAGTAAATTAAAAAAATATGTAGATAATTTTTACACTAATTTCTTTTCTTATCTCTATCTCATTTCAATTTTTTTCATTATCTTTATCTCATTTCAAAATATGAATTTCAAATTATTTTCTTTTCTATTTATATGGCTCCTCCTCACTCGTTTCAATTTGATCAATCTTTTGGAGAGGAGCTTATCTTTTCGAGAGCCATCTTGTTGAAGAAGAGCACCCAGCCTCCGAGTCGTACGGTGACAGCGAGTCGGCCTTCATTGAGGCCATCACGACATTTTCCGCTCCTACAGTGAGATCCATTTTTCTTGTTCTTAACAAAGGTTAATCGCAATTTAATTTTTTACATTTTTGTTTTGTAATTTTTTTTCTATATATAAGAATCAATCACCACGATTTGATTCTCCCATTCTAGATATTCACCTTCACATCTTGATCTATTCACGTTTCTATTCTATCTCACATAATCTATCCACTCCGATCACACACAGTGATCGGAGACCCGAATCCATCTCCCACATTGCAAGGATCTGCATACAATCACATTACCGTATTGGATTTAAGAGCGAGCCGTTGTGCTCGAGTCATTTTTTATCTATTTTTTTATTCGTTGGAATGATAAAATTATAAAAAAATATAGTTGTTGCCTTTTCACAACAAATCTATAAAAAAGTTAAAAAATATTTAAAAAATACTAAATTTTTTATTTTTTTGTTTTTATAAAAAAACTAAAGGGGGGGCAGCAACGCGACTGGCGTCGCCTCCTCCTGCCTGCTGGTGGCACCTACTACCCTTCACCATGGCGTCCCCCTCTGCCCGCAGGACCTCCATCCGTACGGCCAAGTCCTCCTCTACGTCGTTCACCTACCATTTATCCGCAACCTCCTAGAGTGAGCCGCCAATCGCCATTGACCCACCTCTGGCCGACCAAGGCTCATCGCGCACCACCGTCATCCTTGGAAGACACTGCCACCTCCTGAAGCTTCATCGTCACCAGCAACCGTAAGGAGGCGTGTGTCGCCCCTCAACCGCACACAACTGCCAAGCGTGAGGTCTGCTGTCACCACAGATGGACCACCATCACCGATTTGCCGCATCCACCGTTGACAACTGCACTCTACCAGACCACCGTCATCCACCACCTACTGCACCATCGCACGAAATCCACATTGCGCATGTGCACGCCACCACTCTTGGAGGAGATTGCCCCCTCGTGCCCGCTCTCCATCATCCGCTGCATGCCAGATCTGACTCCCCATGAAGAAGATGCCACCAATTATCCTTTGTAGCAACCACATGTGGCTTGGAGGAGAACAGAAGCAAGGTTGACGACACCTCTACCAATTTGGAGAGAAGATCGCAAGGGGCGGTGCCACCCTTTGTTTTCTTTGGGGTGAAGAATCGGAATGAAGTCCCACTTGTAACCCTATTTTCAGTAAATATCATTAGGATCCCCATACGTTTCTGAATTTGCAGAAGAGCACCTACTAGTTCAAGCACGTGCGTAGCACGTTTATAATTGGGAAAATTGTGTGGAGCCCACAGAAGTTTTTAAGAAATTATAAATCAACCCTTATAGAGCCACGCACGTGTAGAACATGTATTTCCCTGGGTAATTTTCACTTTTCTCCCTCGCTTTATTTCATGTTATATATCTATGCAAGAACAATAAGCATTTGCATTTCAATCCCTATTATCCGAACAATTAGTTTCATGTTCTTTTGATTCAAATAAATATTTTTGTTGCTCAATAATTTCCCCAAAAATCATGATATGCTCCTGATGTGTGTCTCTTTCTATTGTAAAAATTTCATTGTATTTTATTACCATATGAAATTATTAAAAAATCGAAAACTACACAATTTTCCATGCTTGTACTTTGAAAAATAATAAAAATTCGAATAGTGCTTCATGAATCCAAAAAAAATTTAGACTCATTTTATTTTTATGAGTTTAACCTCCTGTCCAATTTTTTTGGATTAATTATTTATAAAACCCAAATAAATGCAAAATAGTAAAAAACTTTAAAAATCAAATGAAATTGTAGAAAAATAAGAATTGTGATTTAAGTTCCTGTTTGTAGGTAATTTCCTCTAGTTTTTAAGAAAAATAATTGTTGTAATTTTTTATTTCATTTCATATTTTTAAATTGCAAAATAATCTCGTGTGCTCACTATTTCAATTTTCTCATGTTTTTATTCATTTAAAATCTTAGAAAAAAAATATAAAATCTCTAAAAAATTTCAAAAAATCTTAAGAAATACAAAATGATTATATTTGGACATTTTGAGCATTTTTTTTATATTTGAAAATCCAAAAAGAAAAAATGCATTTATATTGTGCTTGAATTTATTTTGGAAATCATATTTTTGAAAATTAAAAATTGTAATATTTAAAATTATTGAAAATATGAAAATCGGAAAATTAAAAAAAATAAAAATTAAAAAGAAAAAATTTTCACAAAAAACCAAGGTAGTTTGCAATTGAGGTTCCTTTTTCCTTTAATTGAATTTTTTTTCGATTATTTGAATAACCCTCGGGATTTGTATCCTCCTTGAGTTTGATCTTTTTAGCTATATAGGTAAATAAGTAGCAAATTTATCTTAACTAGACATTCTTCTTTTGTAATTAATTCAGCTTGAGAGGAAGAAATAAATTCTTTTGTAGTGGGATTATTTGGGTTGCAATGACATTGCACTTATATCTGAATTTAAAACCTAAAAATCTCGCTCAACAAAATGGTGTCGTTGCTGGGGAGACACAACGAGGTATTTAGGTTTCTCTTTTGACCTGCTATTCTTGGTTGTGCATATTTGTTCATATTTTTTCACATTTATCCCATTTTTCATATTCATTGTTTTTATTAATTTTTCGTGCTCATTATTTGATAATTGTGTTCCTTACACATTCTTTCTTTCCTTTTTCTTGCGAGGGCTCGCAGTGTGAAGGAGGTGATCCTAGGAGAGCCAAAGCACCCAAGCGAAGTGGAGGCAGCTTGATTCATCACCGAGCCCCTGAGAGCGTGAGAAGAGGAGAAGAAGAATTGAAGGAGACCAAGCCAAAAAATAGACTTTGTTTTATTTATTTCTAGCATTTGAACTCTTGTAAACAAACATTCATTTGTTACGGGGTCTGTTTCGCCAAGTGCCAGTGCACTTGGGGGACCTCATCAATTTTATTTTCATCACCATATTTTTCTTTGTTTCACGTGGATTTTGTGAGCTACCTATTGATTTCTTTAATTAATTTGCTTGAACCATGTAATTAATTCGGTCCAAACACCAAAAAAAATATTTTTTGCACCTATAGAATATAGTATAATTGGACTTTATCAAATTTAATTGGTTCTTCTCCGTTAATAGAAGCTACTGTTAGGACGATTAAAGGTGAACGGTATCTGATTTGACCATCAGCGAAACCCATCCCATCCGTTCGGACAATGTCAATTGGGTTCACAATAAGGTCAGTGACCTACCCACCACATTAAGGGAGGTAGACAACAGCGGTACCATCAAATACAATTTTAGCCTCACTATCAATCTCCACCACAATTCCAAAACTGGAGACAAGGATAGCCACAACAACGGTCTAATTTTTTTCCTCATCCTAACCAGCAATCGATTGCATATTATGGACATTATCCTCCTCCTCCTCCCTCTCATTATCCGAATCCGTATGGTTATCAACAACCTCTGTACTATCAGTATCAATGACAACCAGTCAATGAGCACCCTGAGGCCCCTTTAGTCAGACCAGCACTAGACAAACCTGCATTACTCATGAAGAACATGAACAAACTGACTTGGCAGATTGACGACCGGACCACCACCAAGACACTGATTCCAGCATAGATTGAAGCCAACCCCAACAATTTTTGATGCAAGGAGCATGTAACCAATAGCCTACCCACCCCCGATATAGGTATGTCCCTTGATTTTACATGTTTATATGACACCATTCATCTCATGAGCGGTAGGAGACTGCAGCCGCCTACGCACTAGTTGGGACAACAGTCGAGAAGACCAGTGTAGCAGCACCCAAGTCTGGAGTTTCATCACCTTTACCATCTCCTTCACCAGGCAGATGTAGATCACCATAGACAAAGGAGAGTATACTAGTCGCAGATTCTTCCTCTTCACCAGCAGCAACATCCTATTCTGTTTTAGATCATGTTTTTCCATCACCTAATTTGTACAACACTATATAGATTGATTATGGTTGTCCTTTTTTATATGAGTATTCTATTATGAACAATGGAAATGAACGTTTGAATGTTTATTCTTATTCTGTGCCATTTCCTTCTGCTCTTAAATCTAAAAAAAAATCAAAAATTAAAAACAACCCTGTCTGATCCTGGAGTGGTTGAGATCTTAAAGAACATATTTTTAAAGATTCCACTTCTTAAGGCCATGGAATACATGCCTACAGTAAAAATGGAATGAAAGAGGCATGTATACAAAAGCGTAAACCAAAGCAGAACATGCGAAAGGAAATAGAGAAACACATCTTGACCATGGCTACAGTTCATGCCATCAGTAACCTCCCACCAAAAAGAAAGACAAGGGAGCACCTCACATGCATTACCATATCTTTGATCAAGAATTCAATCATACTCTTCTCGATAGCGGTTCCTCCATTAATCCAATGCCTTCCTCTTTACTACCTAAATTTCGGTTAGGGGATCTTAAAACAACCAGGATGATCCTTCAGTTTGCTGACAGATCGATTAAGAGGCCAAGAGGCATTTTAGAGGACGTTATTGTAACGGTGCAGGGAATGAAATTCCCTGTTGATTTTGTTGTCATGGATATGGACACACTTGCACTGTTACTCCATACCCCAATCATACTAGGTCGTCCGTTCCTCTGAACGATCGAAGCAACACTTGATTATGATACTGGAGAGATCATCTTTCACTCTCACAGTGACAATGTGAAAATTGAGGCGATCTATGATCCTACACCATCACCGCCACCAACAGCAGATGAGTCAGAGAAAGTTATATCAGAGCCAGATGACTGTGATTTTCTTGCTTAATTCCAAGAGACATAACTTTTCACTGATTTCATAGATACCCAGGAGTTCCTTTCCGAAAAGGACTATATGGAAAGCGCAGTCGACATGAGTTCCCTTGGTGCTCCAATTAATTTAGTTGCTAATGGGTAGTTTGAGCTAACTTCGGAGGATCAATATGAGTTTTTAGAGGAACTTTTTGATATTCCTTTTACACTTTTTTGAGATTACTGATGATATGCCTCCTTCTGAGAGTTCGGATGTACAGATATCTGAGCCATTTGTTGTATTTCCTAATTTATGCACAGATTAGAGACATCTTTATGAGATTATTGCTGAGATATCTGAGCCATTAATTAAAAAAATGCTGAACACCCTGATGATCCCCTCCTTTCTAAGCAGAGATCATTCATTGCAGATCTATCAGAGATTTTACTTCTTGAGCCATTAGTAGCCAATGTGGACAATGCATACAGTACGGATCATAAACCGTCAACCAGTACAGTAGTAGAGGTTATTGTAGAGCTAATTCAGACCCCAGCTGAGCTCAAGGTTTTACCATCAACGTTGAAATATGCCTTCCCTATGAGTACCACTAAATGTTTCCGGCCATCCTCAGCTCGTAGTTGACCGCTGAACATGAATCTCATGTGCTATGGGTTCTCGAGAGAAACTGCAAGGTCATAGGATTGAATATCTCAGATCTGCATGGAATTAATCTAACTTTGTGCTCGCGTCATATCTACCTAGAGGAAGATTGTAAACCCTCCCGTGAATGTCAGCGTCGTCTACATGCAAATCTAAGGGAGGTTGTAATGAAGGAGATCAAAAAATGGTGTGATGTTGGCTTTATATATCCCATTTCGGATTCCAAGTGGGTCAACCCTTTACATGTGGTCCCGAAGAAATCTGTGATTGCTATAGTAAAGAATGATCGTGGCGAGGAGATTCCAACCCGGATACCAACTTCATGGCGTATCTGTGTATATTACCGATGCTTGAACTCATCCACCAAGAATAATCACTTTCCGTTGCTCTTTATTGATTAGATTATTGAGATGTTAGCCGGGATAGAGTTCTTTTGCTTCGTGGATGGGTATTCGGAATACGACCAAGTTGTTAACGCTCCTGAGGATCAGGAGGAAACTACATTCACATGTCTGTTTGGCATCTACGCCTTTAGACAGATTCCCTTTGAATTATGTAACACCCCCTCTACATTATATTGGCTGTTTTTGCAGACATGGTGAATAGTTTCCTTGAGGTCTTTGTGGACAATTTCTCGATCTACATAGGTATTTTTGACACATGTCTTGCTCATTTAGATCGAGTTTACACATGTCTTGCTCATTTTGATCGAGTTCTTCAATGTTGCTGTGAGGTAAACCTAGTGCTCTTATTGGAGAAGAGTCAATTTATGTTAACTAATGGGATTGTATTGGGCCATGTCATCTCCAACATGGTATGGAGGTTGACCTGGCCAAGATTTATGTGATTTCCATGTTAGAGCCACCTCAGAATTTGAAGGAGTTGAGGTCATTTCTAGGAGACGTAGGATTCTATAGGCGATTCATAAAGGACTCCAACAAGATCACCATACCTTTGACTGAGCTTCAGTGTAAGGAGAGTGAGTTTGTTGTCGATGAGAAACTCCTCCTTGTATTCAATCAGATGAAAGAAATGGTTACTAGTGCCCATCTCTTACAACCACTTGATTGGTCTTTTCCTTTTGAGATCGCAACGGATGCCTCAGATTTTGCAGTTGGAGCTAATATACACTATATTAGCAAGACTCTAGATGAAGCACAACGAAATTATACAGTTACAGAGAAGGAGATGTTAGCAGTTTTGTTTGGGCCAGAGAAGTTCAGATCTTACCTCATCGGTTCCCACGTTATTGTATACACGGATCACACTACCACACGATACTTGCAGGAAAAGAAGGATTCCAAACCACGCCTTATATGATGGATCCTTCTTCTCCAGGAATTTGATTTGTAGATTCGAGACAAACCTGGAGTGAAAAATGTTATGGCAGATCACCTTTCCCATATTTCAGATGTAGAGACCTCTGAGTAGAGCATGCTCCCTATTTCTGAATCCTCTCCAGATGAGGCCTTTTTGTCTGTGGACTCACTCCCATGGTATGCTGATATTGTGAACTATCTTGTCTCCAAGAAATCTCCACAAGATTGGCAGAAGTATAAGGTAGATAGATTTCTGTCAAAGATTCATTATTATCAGTGGGAGGCTCCGTACCTATTTTGCGAGGGTGCGGATTGTATCTGGAAGGTGCATTCCTCAGGAGGAACACACACGTGTACTTAAGCACTATCACAAACTAGAATCTGGTGGGCATCATTTGGGGAAACGCACGACAACAAAGGTTTTACAGAGTGGCCTATGGTGGCCCAGATCGTTTAAGGATGCTACAGAGTATGTTCGAGTTTGTACTGACTATCGGAAAATGGGAGGAACTACTGGTTCCAAAGATACCATGCCCCTAAGATATATTCAGATTTCTGATGTTTTTTATGCTTGGGGCATAGACTTAATGGGCTCATTTTCTGTTAGTCATGGATTTCAGTACATCCTACTCACCATGGATTATGTTAGTCGATGGGTATAGGGCTCCCCATCCGAACTGCAGATAGTCGTACAGTGTGTTCCTTTCTCAAGGACCACATTATTGCATGGTTCGTGATTCCCAAAATACTGATTTCAGATGGGGGAAGCCATTTCATTAATAGACAAATAAAGAATCTTGTGAAGGAGTACTCCAATGAGCATAGAGTTGCGTCTCCATACCACCCACAAACTAATGGCTTGGTAAAAAATTCAAATTAGGAGATCAAGATGATATTGCAAAATCTTTTACATCCAGATAGGAAGAACTGGTTCCAAATGCTTGATTCAGTTCAATGGGCTTATCAGAAGGCGTACAAGTCTTCTTTGGGAATGTATCCCTATAGATTGGTGTATGGAAAGCCATACCACCTGCTAGTAGAATTAATTGACAAATCTTTATGGGCACTCTGTGTATGTAGTCTTGAATATGAGAAGGCAGGAAAGAACAAGAAGTTGGATTTGAATAGATTATTGGAATTCTGAGACTTTGTATATGATAACTCACTCATGTATAAGGTGAAAGTCAAGCGTTGGCATGATAAACACATTTTAAGGAAGACTTTCTCTCCTGATCAGAAAGATTGGTTATTTGATGCTATCTTGAAGCTGTTTCCAAGAAAATTGAAAAGCAAATGGTCAGGATTGTTCATTGTGAGAGATGTATGTGACAATGGGAGTAATGTCATATATGGGTTGTCATCTGACGTACAGCCATTTGTTGTGAACGGATAGTTTCTGAAGCCATATCTTGATCATGATACATTCATGTCCGTCGTTGATTCTATATCTATGGCATCAGACGATGATCTTTCGATCCCATCTTCTGTGTTTGATAAATGAGATGACAACCTCTTGTATATCCTTCAGTTTCATTCTTTCTTCTCCCATTTTATCCTTCACCCCTTTCCGTGTGTATATATTCTATACTTATGATGTGCTTTATCCTAAGTATGGGGGGGTGAATGATTTGTTTTGTTCATATTCGTCATGTTCATCACTCTTGTTGTAGCTTATACATAGGGATACTCTACCCTAAGAATATGGGGAGTGATGTTGTTCATACAGTCTCTTTTGTGTTTTTATTCTTTCGTTCTCTTGATTGTCCCCCAACTTGTTTATATCCTATACTTAGGGCTATTATACCCTAACTATAGGGGGCAAGTCGATCTGCTGAGTTCATACATTCCCTTCATCATTTTTTTTCCTTTGTACAATCTTCTATACTTAGGATTACTTGATCCTAAGTATAGGGGGGATCACCGACTTCTGTTCTTTTCATATTTTCATTGAGTAGTTGTATCATAGGGGTCTTTTCACTTTTCTATACTTAGCATGAGTTATGTCTTCCTTTGCTGTTATCTGATCACAATGAGGACATAGTTCGAGCTAAATATAGGAGGGTGTCGTATATATTGTATATATACTTTAGACATTACTCGTACTTTTCAATATGATTTTCTTGGGATATGTATATAAATTCGTAAAATCCACGTGTATGTATATAGACTTTGATCACCTTTTATTAAAAAACAAACAAAAACACAAAAAAACTGAAAAAAAAAACAAAAAAAACAACAACAAAAAAACAACAAAAATAAAATAAAAAACAAAAATAATTAAATAAATAAAATGAAAATTTCATTGCATATACTTCTTTATATTTTATTAACCTTTTTTTCCTTTAAAAAATCCCTAAAAACTATAAAACTAATTAAAATTTCAAAAAAAATCTCTCTTTTTACATATGCAACATTTTTTTCTTCTTTCTTTCAAGAAATCCATAAAAAGTTCAAAATTATAAAATTGTTCAAAAAAAGTTTTTGCTTTCTTTTTGCATTGTACATATTTTCTTGCATTTTTCTAGTGCATTTTTCAACATAGTATTGGCATTTAAACTAAGTCCGGAATAAAATTGAAGAATAGAGTTTAGTTGGACCTTTATCCACTTAATTTCAGAGGAACCTTATAAAAACTGGAGTTAAGACATTTCAGATCCTTGGGACTTAATTCTTTGAGTCCATAAGACTATGTTCATATGTCGTATTGATTAGTCTAAGTAGAATATTTAACAACACATGCATGATTCTTTCAGACCGTGGCTTATCTTGGACAAGCACTCTACACATATCTCTTCATGGAGGAGGTAGTGAGGAGGCAGAATCTTTTGGCTTGGATTAGCATACAAGGGTAGTACATCTAGCTGAAACCTCTCATCTTTCACTAGGGAGGGATGTGCATCTCAACCTGATCTAGTAGCATTGAGGTCTAAAGACAGGATGTTGTGGGGTTGCAATAATGCTTCAAAAGTGGGATAGTCTATGAGCTCAAGAGGAAAAACTCCTTATGTATATGTTGCACCTTGTATATATACTCAAAAAAAGAGAAAAAATGCAGAATCTCCAAAATTGTACATGTATGATTGAAAAAGTAAAATGCCTGTCGGAGTGTATATACAAGGATAAAATAATAATAATACGAGCTTCAAAATCAAATTTTTGTAAGCTTGCAGCTTAATGACGTTGCTACACTGGTCATGAATCTAAGTATAGGTAGCTACACTGGTTACCGTCCATTCTTTTCTCCATCTCCACTTCTTGAGCTGGTTGTACTTGATCTTATAAGGGAATATCCCCACTCCTCGTGGAAAGAGCTGCTAGGCTGGGGGACTAGAGTTACCTTATTGAGAGAGGTTGTTTCTTTGCTACTTTTGAGATGGGGAGCTACATTTCACTTACACCGTACAAGTAAAGATTCATAGTCATACGAATTTGTGTATCTAGACTTGTTCTAGCCTGACTTTTGAGGAGACCTGAATAGGAGTCTTGTCGAACTTAGAGGCTGTTGGGTTTTAAATCTATTTCACATTAAGGTTCCGCCACACTAATAATCCAAAGGTCTGATAGAGCTCCATACTACAATTTTATGAAGATAAGTTTAATACTCAACATTGTCCAAATTTCTTTATTTTTCCTTTCTTTTTCTTTATTTACTTATTCTTTCAAATAAGTTTTTGCTAAGGGGCTAGCGAAGGTAAAGCATAGGGGGATGATGAATATGCATTCAATCATCTTTATTCATTTATTTTATCTTAAAATCCCTTATAAAAAACCAATATACAATACTAACTCCATATTCTTACTAAATTGCAACTGTGTGTAAATATTGTACATATATTGTTATTTTAATATAAAATAAATAAATAAATAAAGGAAAAATAAAAAATATTGAATATATGTAATAGATACAGCTTGACCCAAACCCCAGGAGAAGGTCAATACTTGACCCGATCGATCAGGAATAAAGTAGGGGGAGATAAGGTCCTAAATCAGAAAATCCAAAAAAAATGTGTTATAAATATTTTTTTGTGTATATTTATATACTTAGACTATTCTATTTGTACATAAGTTGACCTCAAATTAAAAATTCTTAAAACAAAAGTTGTAAATAAAAACTTTTTCTAAATAATAAAAATAATTTTAAAATAAAATCATTATAGAATAAAAGTAACCACATCTCGAGAAAGCCATAAATCGATAATTGAAAAAACAATTATGGCTCCATATGAAATCAAATTAAACCAAACTCACTTCCATTGTATTCTAAAATAAAATTATCTTTAAAATGGTTGTGGTTTCATAATCATTGGAGTTACGATTTGAAAGACGGTTTTCTGGGGTGGTTTATGCAATTTTACCATTTATTTGTACATATTGTATTTGTAAATAATTGTAAATATTTTCTAATATATTTAAAATAAAAATAAAAATAAAAAAAAATAAATTAAAATTTAAACTAATTTCCTTATTTAACTATATATAGTGTATCATATGTATATAGTATATATATGGTTAAAACCCTTAAATAACCCTCACAGAAAAGTAAAAAAATAACATTTATTAATTAATTTAATAAAATGATGAAAAAATATAAAAAATTATGTAAATAATTTTAACACTAATTTCCTTTCTTATCTCTATCTCATTTAAAATTTTTTTCCTTACCTTTATCTCATTTCAAATTTTAAATTTCAAATTCTTTTCTTTTCTATTTATGTGGCTCCTCCTCCCTCATTTCAATTTGAGGCAGAGGAGCTTATTTTCTGAGAGCCATCTCGTTGAAAAAGAGCACCCAACCTCTGAGCCGTCTGGTGACAGCGAGTCAGCCTTCGTCGAGGCCATCACGGTATTTTCCGCTCCCATTGTGAGATCCATTTTTTTATTCTTAACCAAGGTTAATCATGGTTTAATTTTTTATATTTTTATTTTGTTACCTTTTCTAGATCTTAGAATCCATCACCATGATTTGATTCACCCGATCTGAATTTTCACCTTCACATCTTGATCTATTCACGTTCCTATTGTATCTCACATAATCTATCCACTCCGATTATGCACAGTGATCGGAGACCCGTATCCATCTTCCAAATCGCAAGGATCCGCATCCACTCACATTACCGTATTGGATTTTAGATCGAGCCGTTGTGCTCGAGTCATTTTTTATCTATTTTTCTATTTGCTGGAATAAAAAATATGAAAAATATAGTTGCTGCCTTTTCAGAAAAAAATATAAAAAAATATATTTTTTTACTATTTCTGTGTTCACAAAAAATAGAAAAAATAAAATGGGGTCGGGAGCAACGCGGCAGGCGTCGCCCCTCCAGCCTGCAGGCGGTGCCCACTGGCCTTCACCGCCGTAGCCGCCACGGCTTGGCGGCCCCCTCCACCCTCAGGACCTCCATCTGTGTGGCCAGGTTTGCCATCGCCGCGCCTGGACCGCCATCGCCGATCTGGCACGTCCACAGTTGACAACCACACTCCACTAGACCGCTGTTGTCCACCGCTCCTGGATGAGATCACCGCCTTTTGCCCACTCTCCATCATACGTCGCACGCCCATATTCGACTCCCCGCAAAGAAGACACCGTCGATCATCCTTTGATGTTGCCGCCACCTTTGGCTTGGAGGAGAACAGAAGCAAGGGCAACGACACCTCTCCCCCTTTCGAGAGAAAATCGTAAGGGGTGGTGCCCCCTTTGTTCTCTTTTAGGTGAAGAAAAGAGACAAAGTCCCACTACCCTATTTTAGGTAAATAT
Source organism: Ottelia alismoides (assembly GCA_037367405.1). Taxonomy (NCBI): domain Eukaryota; kingdom Viridiplantae; phylum Streptophyta; class Magnoliopsida; order Alismatales; family Hydrocharitaceae; genus Ottelia; species Ottelia alismoides. The sequence continues at coordinate 832,997 of JAZKJV010005828.1, forward strand.
TTTCAGGATCCTCAGACGTTTCTCAATTTGCAGAAGAGCGCTTGGTAGTTCTAGCACGTGTACAACACGTTTATAATGGGGGAAAATTACGTGGTGCCTGATGAAGTTTTTAATAATATGCAATGCAACCCTGACAGAGCCACGCACATATAGAGCACACTTTTTCATGGGTAATTTGCACTTTTCTCCCTCTATTTATTTCTTTAAATATATTTATGCAAGAATAATAAACACATGCATTTCAGTAGTTGTTATCCAGAAAATTAGTTCGTATGTTTTTTTCATTCAAATAAATATTTTTGTTGCTCAATGATTCCCCAAAAACCATGCTATGCTCCGGATGTGTGTCTCTTTCTAATGTAATAATTTCATTGCATTTTATTACCACTTAGTATATTAAAGAAAACTTCACAATTTTCCCGACTTGCATTTTAAAAAATCATATAATTTTGTAAATTGCTTCAAAAATTCTAAACAAAAATAATAGTAGTTTTAATTTTGTGTTTTAATTTCCTACCCAATTTTTATGAATTAATTATTTATAAAACACTAAAAATTACAAAATACTAAAAAACTTCAAAAAAATCATATAAAATTGTAGAAAAATCAAACAAATGCTATTTATGTATTATTTGTAGATAATTTCCTCTACTTTTTAAGAATAATTTCTATAATTTTTTATTTCATTTCATATTTTTAAATTGTGAAATAATCCTATGTGCTCATTGTTTGCATTTTTCTCATTAGTTGTTCATTTTAAATATCTTTAAAAAATCTAAAAATCTTTGAAAATTAAAAAAATATAAAAAAATCATCAAAAATACAAATATATTTTATTAGGACATTTTGAATTTTTTTTATATTTTAAAAATCCATAAAGAAAAAAAATTGCATTTCTTTTGTGCTGGAATTTGTTTTGAAAATCATATTTTCGAAATTTAAAAATGGAAATATTAAAATCATTAAAAATTTGAAAATTAGAAAATGAAAAATAGAAATAAAAATTTGAAAATATAAAAAGATAAAAATTTCACAAAACCAACGTAGTTAGCATTTGAGATTCCTTTTTCCTTTAATTTATTTTTTTGATTATTTGAATAGCCCTCCGGTATTGTAGCCTCACTGAGTTCGATCATGTTTGCTATATAGGTAAATAAGTTACAAATTTATCTTGTCTGGACATTATTCTTTTGTAATTAATTCAGCTTGAGAGGAAAAAAAATTTTTTGTTGTAGGATTATTTGGGTTGCAACGCCATTACACTTGTATCTGATTTTAAATCCTTAAAATCTCACACAACACATAACCCCTTGTGGGTTTTAGTATTTTAGTTTATTATTAAAAATTTAAATATTAGTTGAAAACATTTGGGTAATTTGCACTATAGCTCCAGACTTTTAATTTATTTTAAAATATACCCCTACTAGTGCACTTAATTGTTATATTTGTTTTCTACTTTCTAAAAATATCATCCACGCTCCAAAATTAATGAAAAATAGGGTTAGTTGCATGATTTTATGATCTTTAATACTACATAAATATTTTTGCATTTTAGGCATTTTATCTATGTATCAAATATAAAGAATAACACATTTTATCCCTGCTTGATTTTTGAAATACAAAAAAATATAAAACATTTTCGAAAAATTCGAAAAAAATACATTTTGTTTATTATTGTACTTTATATCTCCAAACCAAAATTTCCTAAAAATAGATAATGAAAATTATTAAAAATATGAATGTTCCAAAATCCTTTTAAAAAATAAAAAAATTCACCAGATTTCTAAAAAATATTAGTTTCTATTTGTAATATTATAGACCTTATTATCAACATATCTAAATTACTTTTGAAAAATTTTGTTGCTTTTTGCTTTTTTTAAATCAAATCAATTCATCCTATTTATTTTATCCCTATTTTAAGATATTTTGGAATATAAAAATATATAAAATTAGCAAAAATTCACCCAAAATCTTAAAATTAGCGGAAATTAAAAAATGAAATAATATAATATTTTGTTATTTTTAATCATTTTTTTATTATTTATAATATATATCTAAATATATATTAAAGAGAAAAATAAAAAGAAATTAAAAATCAAAAAATATAAAAAGAGAAAAAAATTCAAAATTAAAAAAAACTATAAAAACATAAATACATAAAAAATATATAATTAAAAACCCACACGAAAATACAATAAAAAGACATGAGAAGGAAATTGTTTTGCATTAACTTGGACAATCTATCACGTTCACTACTTGATCTATATTGTGGCTTAATTGTTGACTCATTTAGGTTTCGTGAGTTGTTGCTTTGACGACTATTAATCTACCTTGTGGGTTGACAAGACCCTCGCAAGAATCGAGTTTTTAGATGGCGTAGTTGTCGAAGAGCAACGTAGTATAGATTGATTTTTGAGTTCCTCTTGTCTATGTATTTCCTTTATTTTATTCATTTTATTTGATATTATCTTTGAACTGTCTAACCCTTTTCCTTGTTTGAATTTGTTGCGGGGGACCGTGAATCGAGGAAGGTACTCCTTGGAGCACCCACGCATCCACGTGAAATGAAGTCGTCTTTTTAGCATAAGCTGACAGGAGAGAGCGATAAAAGAGGACTTGGAGGATTTTTCGAAGATATTGCTACTTTTATTTTATTTTATTTTATCTTGTAATTTAAATGAGAGAGAGACACATTATTTTAATAATTGGACTCTCCAAGATACTTCTTCTTCACGATATCCATTGATCGAGTGATTGTTCACTTGGGGGCCTCTTCAGCTTTTTTGTAGTTTTCTACGTTTCTTTTTCTTTTTTCATGAGGTTTTGAGTTTTTCGACTTTCTTTTTATTTGTTTTGTGTGATTGAGCCATAGTGTCGGACTTGCTTGCTCAATAGATCAACGTTCAAAGCCCTAATTAAAAGTTGCATGTACCTATAGTTCGCTTTTGTATCTAGTCAAATTGAATTGTTGATTATTTAAACTTGAGACCGTGTGCCGAGAGAGGTATCATACAACGTTTGCTGGACTCGTTGTTGTGGGCACCAAGGCTATCTCGAAGACCAGAATCTATATTTCATATCTAAATAATTTGCATCTGGTGCATCATGCTAATAGCAGATTCTGTCCTTGGTCGATTTCATCGGCGCATTGTGATGAATCTCGTATTCATCATGCTAAAATTGGTCATTTAGGCTCTGTCCCCCATCATCCACTTGTAATTAATCATTAATAGAGCATTATTAGCCATCATATATGTGTGAATAATATCTGCATTTCATCATGCATAATTGCATTTAAAATCCAAGTGTAAATTAGCCCAAAAAGCCGCTAACTTCTCACATTTTTAGTTAACTCATCCTAACTCCGATTGACCCAAAATCACCTCCATTGTGTAGATACTACTAACTTTATCAAATAAAAAATAAAAAAATTACTAACCCCGATAAGTGTCAAATAATCCCAAAGTCAAATTTCACATCTGACAGACTAAAAGGAGCATATCTCCCACATACAGTGTCCGACTTTGGTCTACTCACTTTCAAAATACTCCATTTTCAAATACCTTCAAAACAAGACCAATTTCATAAAATTCGGGGCTCGTATGTGAAAGTTGGGTTTTGGGCCTCTTTTTCTCATTTTAACTTTTTGCTAATTTTGACCTGAGATTTTATGTGCATAATTAACTCTCTTAATTTTATTTCTTTTTCATTTGTGTCCTTTGATAAAAGTTTTAATAAGAAATGCAAAAATTCAAATCCATATTAAAACTGAGATCGAAGAAATTGACCAAGTCCAAGTGTTCGTTGTCGGTCTGTACAAAAGTTGTGCGTTTCTAACTTCTATTTTATTTTCCTATTTTCTTATTTATTAAAAATCCAAAAAAATTAGATTAGTGTGTAATTAAATTTATTGTATTTTATTATATTTTTCTATAATTTTTATCCTCGCTAAAACCACCAAAAAAATACAAAACCCCAAAAAGTCGGCTTTCTATACACATGGAGAGCCACCAAAAATACCACTTCGCACAGGTGACCTTTTTTGCTCCCGGATCCTTCATGAAAGTTGTAGATCTCGACAGGACGAACAACTTTTTTGAAGAAAATTTTTCGATCAGAGGTTTTCTGCTACTTCTTTTCTATTTTTCGTTGCTTTTAAATTTTGAAAATTTTTTGGGGTGCCACGTGGCACGCCCAGGGGCTGCCACGTGGCACCCCATTTTCTTCACTCCATCTCCCCCCTCCCAGGTCACGTGCCCGGCACGTGACCCACCTTCTTCTTCCTCCAACAAACGGCTCCCCTTCCCGCGACCTTTCCCTCTCCCCCTTGTAACCGTCGCCGCCATGCGCGGCCATAATCACCACCACCTCGCCGGTCGTTACTCCGCCCCCTTCGTGTAACGCCCTCCGACCACCCTCCTATAAAAGCCCCTCGTCGGGCGCCCCAAACCTCATCTGCCATCTTCAAGGAAGAAACCACCAGCCTCGATTTCCCTGTGGTGACAGCACTAGGGCGAGTCCGAGGGCGACAACGACCTTCTGATTTTTGGGCATGATCCACAAGGAGTTCTCCTCGTGTTGCTGGACCTTTCCCGAGGACAGCATAGCCTCACTGGCATCCGTCGTGCAGTTTTAGGCGGCCATCAGAGAAGCACAGTTGTGCTCTCTACCTTCAGGCGTGATCTCCACTCCCATGCGAACTTCGCACCTCTTCTCTCGTCGGAGCACCCTTTGAGAGACAACCTCCAGGTATACTCCTTTTCCAGCTCTTCTTTTCATTGCTCTGAAATCAAACCAAAATTCATTTTTCCTACGAATCGAAACCCCATCACTGATCTCACTCACCGTCATCTCCTACCTCCTCATCTTCACTTCTACCTCCCAAAATCTCTCATCTCCGTCTACTTCGTTGGCGGAGGGCTATTAGCTCCTTCCTTCATCAATCTCTAGGAGCCCCACTTCGCGCATTTGCCTCCTCCATTTCATCTTCTTTCTTTCTCTTCATATTTCTCTCTCCTTGCTTAACCTTGTCCTCACACTAAATCACCCAAGAATTTATCTTTTCGCCGTGAAACCATCCTTTCTAATCACAAATATGATTTTCTAGTAATTTTTTGGGATGATTTGTAGAATCGATTAGTTCATTATTTTCCCTCACTAAACAAATGCATGTAGTTCCCCTGTTTCAACAATAATCCCCTGTTTCATTTTTTTTACTCGCTTTCGTCTACACCCAACAAAACCAAACACGACTACATACCACACATAAGGAGCTCGGTCATCGTTCCCCTTCCGTTGTTCTTAACACCATTATTTCACTGTTCATTCCCATATTTATTTCCCAAGATTGCAACAAGTTGTTAATACAAACATGAAAGAGACGATGCATACACATTTTCATGTGAATCCTTGCTGGTAATTTGGAGTTGTTATTATGGACATGGATGGATTCACATCTCATAATATGCAACATTGGATCATAAAGTTAAGATTGTATGATTGCAGGAGAATCTCCACTTTGATTATTTATTTGTGATTACAGTAGATCATGGATGTAGAATTTACGTTTCTCATCTTAACAATGGGTTATTTTTTATTGAAACATTTGGAGATCCGATTCTCTGCGAATCGAGAATACAATTGAGTTTGCAGGTACTGATATTGATGCAAGAGATCGGAGAGATGAGTCCTAGATCTGAAGCAGCCGCTGCTCATCCCTTTTAGCCACCCGGTGTCGTATTTACGCACTGCTCACATACACGCACAACCAGCAACTGAAGTCGCACTTTTGATCCCCTCGTGCCGTCGGAGGTCTACCTACGTTCCTTGCTCCTCACCACCTACAGAGAGAACACGAAGGAGGAGTCTCCCTACTCGAGCTACAGCTACTGTTTGATATAGGCCTATGCTTTAATCCAACGGTCTGCTGGGAAAGATTAGGACAGCAACTGGAACTTCACGCATGCCCCCACCCTTGGAGAAATTCCAAAACACCCCCGTCATCTGGCTATAATGACAGATAAGCCCCTATAGGGACTGTTTTGAGATAATGGTTTGTTACTTCTATTACATTTAGGTCCTCAATTTAAACATTGAATAACTTTCTCACTTCTTATCCACAAATTGCAAATCTTATAATATTTTGCAGCTATTTTTCTTTATCTATCATGCAAGATATTATGGACTTGATTTAGTGGCTAATGAAATCAAATATTTTGAGTACCAATTGGTTGATCAGACATTGTTGCAAAGTAATTGAGATGTTTATCGGAAGATGAATAGTTTCTTAACTTGCAGGGGATATTGAGGATATTGGGGCACCACTACTTGGAGAGTTAATATTGATTTCGATGTATGAAACAAATTGTGATACATGATAATCTAAATTGACTAATCGTTTTTTTACTAAATCCATTATTTTTAAGTGCCCTTTGAAGAAATAATCTGTACATGGGCTTATCCAAGGAGTATTGATCATATCATTGAGAATTGAAAATATAAAATTCCAGATCCCGAACTTGATTATTTTCTCAGCTTATTTCCTTCACATTGCATATCATTTGCATCTTCATCATTACATTGCATTTTTATTTTTCCAGCACATAAATTAATCGAACTTTAATTAATTATTTAATTTGATTAAAAGACCGCGCAACTAAGAATAACCGTTCCATGTGTTCGACCTTGGTAAACTTGCCAAGTAAAATATTCCACAACATTCAAAGATTGTGGTATTTTGACGGCCGAAATCCGCCTTTTATACTACAATTTTTATTTTTTAAAGAGGTGGATTTCGCGTTCATCAAATGATGCCGTTGCTGGGGAACGACGAATTTTTAGGGTTTTGAATCATTTTTTATAATTAATTGTTGTGAAGTTAATTCTTGTGTCATTTTTTTTCTCTTGCATTTTTTTTCCTTTTTGATTTTTTTTCTCTTTTGATACTAACTGCACTCTCTTTCTTCGCAGATTACTCGGAGATAATTTTGGATATAAATCAAGGACCTGCGAAGAAGACTAATTTTTATTTTAATTTTGTGAGAGAGAGTTAGCATTGGTTTAAATTTCTGCATTATTCACAGGGTCCCTCTCTCCTTGTACCCTGTCAATTTGTAATATTCAGGACTAGACTCTCTGTGGCTTGACGTAGAATTTAGGAGCACATACGGTAGATTAGAATTATTTGATTGTGTTTGTAATTTTTAGGCCACACTCTCACTAATTAAACACATTGTAGATCTTCAACATTAGCCAAAAATTTCAATCAATTCTTCCCGCTAATAGAACTATCTGTTTAGGGCGTTTTTCATCTGTGCATATCATTTAGTGCAACTTAAAATTCATTGTCTTGCATCCCGCATGAAGAACGCGAGGATTCACTGTAAGTCCTTCTCTTAAGCATGCATCATTGATTTACGCTTGCATTGCCCTTTTGAATTCTCCCTCCATGAGTTTTACAACTTAGGAATTAACGGAATTGGGACTGCTCGTTAGGCGTGAATTTCTGTGCTCACATAAACTACAGTGATAACCTTAATCTAAAATTGGGACTGCTAATCAAGGTGACTGTAAATAAACTGACCTAAAATTAACTTTTGTGTGGTGGAGAGAAACCCACTCATTGTTTGTAAGGACCAGAACGCACACTTAGGAAAGAGCCTTAAACCGAAGTGGTTCATTCAGACTACTGATTTTAAACAATTAGCTACTTTTCAGTGAGGGTCTCGGGTAGCCGTTTACGGTCCGACTTCCCTTAGCAGAGTAGGTGGTTTAGAGGACACCACGGAAGGCTCCATCCTCCAGTAACACGGGTAGCCGTTTACGGTCCGTACTTACACCTATACTGGCTGAAAGTAGGAGCAACTAGTTGTATGAACTCGGGACAGTCTTTGTGAAATATTTCAGCACCTAACAACTCTGCTTAATCTGCAAGATTGTTTTGTCATTAAATTAAAATTGAAAAGATAAGCGGCCGAACCCTAACGTGCCTTCATTAGAGTTGAGTGGGTGAATCAACGTGTTTGTTTTGTGTTTGATTTGTGTGCGTCAAAGACCTAGCAATTGCAAGCAAATCGTGGTTCGTTGATCATTCCATCCCTCTTGATAAGATGTCGGCACAGTGGTCTTCTTTCCCGATCTCCACGACCATGTCCCGATATTCTTCTTCCCCTCAGCCATCATTCTCTTCCTGCCCATACATCCCACCCTATGACCACACTTCTTCTTGGAATAGTCCTCTCTCACATTCTGACAATTTTATGGACACGAGAGAGAGACCAGAATCGAGGATGAACAACAGAGTGACCGCTATTGATAGAAGAACACAATTTCCGGTCACTAGGATCTCACAGCCTCTTGAACCATCCTCTACTCAGGATGACTATCCTCTTGAGTATAATCAATTTTCCTTCGACAATCCATGAGAAAACCAAAGTCAAGGAAATACAACTCATGACCAGACCATAATATGAACAATCAACACTCTACATGAGGTTACATGCCAGAATCACGACACATGGAGACTGATTATTCAATCACTAGTCATGAGATGTTTGAGGATGAGATTTCTCAGATTAATCATAGAGCAGACACTTTAACTATGAGAATATATGATCTCATCCAATCAATGCAAAATTCAGAAGAAGTAAGGCCACCACCATGCGAACCACTGGATCATCACAATCAGACACAACCACTGACCTCTGACCCCCCGACTGACCATATTACAGAAAATACCAAAAAAATTGAAAAATTTGAAAATTCAAAAAAATTGGACAATTCTGAAATGGAAGCATTTTGCAAGAGTCTGATCTTAGAGCTTCCATTGATCAAAGCCATAGAATATGTGCCCGATCTTAAGAGATTTGTGAAGAGTCGATTGAACCCCAAGAAGACGGGCAAGAAACGATCCAGGACTGAATATCATGTCATATCTATGGCTAGTTCTTTGGTGATGAATCATAAACTCAAAAGCCGCAAAGTCAAGCAATTGACTCGGGTCACATGTGAAATTGAGGATTCGATATTCACTCATGTTCGGTTGGACGACGACTCCACATTAAACATCCTCCTGAAGTTCGTCTTTAATCAACTTAAATTCGGACAACTCAAAAAGACTAGGGTGATCGTTCAATTACCTGATCGATCTATCAAAAGACCGCGGGGGATCGTTTCTGTCGTCGTAAATTTTCGAGGTAAAGAACATAAGATGGACTTTATTGACCTTGACATTGAGCACCCCGGAAGGATGTCTGAGTCTCCTATTATTTTAGGAAAGCCGTTCTTAGCCTCCGCTAAGGCGATCGTCGATTGCGAGACTCAGGAAATCAAGTTCGCGAACTCGGAACACAATGAACACGACCCCAATGACACATCCTGCTCTAAGGAAAACCAACTTGAAACCAACAGTTTTGATCACGAGACAAATAAGTCACATTATCAGACATCTCCGCATGATACACAGAGACAAACCCTAGGAGAGTCACCTAAAGGATTGACTGTTGGACAAACTTCGGATTCTCACCACCTTATTACTGCTAATAGGAAAAATCAAGATTTTGGAGCTTATGAAGAATTGGACCATATTATTGAGGACTGTCACGATTATCTGAGTGGACCAATCTTCGAGTCAGAAGTAATTCATGAGATACTTGAACCATATAAGGAACCGACTCCGTAAACATCCGATGTCACCAAAAATCACGATCATCCGAAAGTGACATCAACACCCCCAGCCATAAATCACAAGATCCGCAGGAACAATCTCCCTCGATCGAAGCAGTGCATGACCCTTCAAGAATTGGTCGACTTTTACGGGGATTCGTCTGATGAGGAACTCACAAATGCCACATCGGTTACTCGAGACAGGGAGATGAAGACTGTCCAACTTCCTCCCAATAATCCACAAGGAAACAAACCGACCAAGAATGTCACCTTTGACCTTAGACATCAGGTGATTTTTGACAAGTCCTCATTCGATCATGATGTGGTTCATCAGATAAGTGCAATAGGTACACTCTGATCCAAGGGCACTTACCTCTGATCGACAAAAGTTGGAGATCCTCTGCAGACGACTACTATTCTCCTGAGGACGACTCCGACGATGGCTGGTCTTCTTCATCGGCCCTCTCTTCATCACACTCCACATCTCCATACTATCTCCCTCCACACTCCCGCAAGAAGGTCTGTCGCAAACCTCCTTGATCTTGTACATCCGCAAATCTACCTGGTTCCCCATCTGTAATTATCCGATTATACTTAGGCTAACCTGAGCCTAAGTATAGGGGGACCGCATCCATTGTTTATACATCACTTCTCTTCTTTTATTTTTTGATCCTTCTTTACTTCGTACGAGCTATGTCTACATTTCACTTTGTGCCATGAGGACATAGCACAAGCTAAGTATAGGGGGGTGTGTTTGTATATATTTTATCTACTTTATCCATAAATCGTACTTTAATCGTTTTTATCTAACATCGGGGATGGGTACAAGTAGTGTGTTTAATACCTGTTTAAAAAAAACAAAACAAAAAAAACAACAAAACAAAACAAAAAAACCAAAAAAAACTTTTTGCAAAAAAAAAATTCTTTTTTATAAAAAAAAACTCATGGTCTAGCATTTCATCAAGCATCTCATGCATTCCTTGGTCGATATGTTCCTGACACATTCACTATCACTCAAGGCTTGAGGATTTTTGAGGACACTTGATTTCTGAAATCTTGAGATTCTTAGTTAGCCTGCCTTAGTCATTAGAGTTTTTAGAACTTAATAATCCACACTTCCCTAGTTTGAAAGATTTGAGCGCTATATTGCACTCTTCATCTCTACCATTCAAAAAGAATATGACCAGCACAATCACTCCCAAAACTGCATGATTGATGAGATGAGTTGAGATATCACTTAAGGAACTAGGACTAGAGACATGAGTTTAGACCCGATCTGATGATATTCGAGGATGGGATAAAGTTAATGAAGGCTTCAGAAAACCTGAGTGTCAGCAAAACACTAGCCAGTATGTGAACAAGATTCATATGCTATCTTTTTGATATTGACCTAAGTGCCAAGGTGTGATGAAACTTAAGGAAAATTGTTGATCAGTGTGCGCCAACTTTTGGTAAAAGCAGTGGAGCTAGCCAACAAAAGAAAAGAAAAAAGAAATGTCAAAGAAAAGCTCTATCATCCAAAGTCAAATTCCAAATGAGCTTCCACCATTGACGAGCGCTCCCAAACATTTTCAAAGTGTCCACTTGGACCAAGCGCTAATTAGGACCAAGGAGTCGGGCTGACACCACAAAAGGGCTCTGCATCGTAAGCGATACAAGTCTGGGTGTCGAAGGTATCTTAGATACTCAAAAGAGACACACCCCGGTGTACTCCCAGAAAAACAAGTGCAGACGAACCCAAATTCTCTTGACGGACACATTGATCAACAAAATAAAATATACGTGTGTTGAGTAATAAGGCACTCGAGAGGCACCTTGTTCCAATGTGAGGGAGAGAAAATGAGACACAATCCTATGCCCTCCATCAACTTGCCGTCCATATACACTTTCAAGTCTGACAAACTAATGAGACGGTTGACTGAAGCAAGAATAGACTTATTCTCTAGTGTTGAGGATTAGATCTAGATGAGGATCTTTGGGAATGGAACTTTGACTGATGCCCCGACTCGACTCTCATGAAATGCAGTACACTTAAAATCATATCCTTATATTATATGTACAAACAGAGAGTCTGAAAATTAGAAAAGTTGGATTCCTTTTGATTAAAGCCTTTTTAAGCCCAGATATTTAGGGTCGCTCATATTAAGGGTCTTCTATGAATTAAGCCTTGAAAATTCACATCCACAGTCAGGGATATATTCAACTAAGTCATTCATTCATTCTAAACTTGGTCATTTAGGCTCTGTCCCCCATCATCCACTTGTAATTAATCATTAATAGAGCATTATTAGCCATCATATATCTGTGAATAATATCTGCATTTCATCATGCATAATTGCATTTAAAATCCCCAGTGTAAATTAGCCCAAAAAGCCGCTAACTTCTCACATTTTTATTTAATTCATCCTAACTCCGATTGACCCAAAACCACCTCCATTGTGTAGATACTACTAACTTTATCAAATAAAAAATAAAAAAAAATTACTAACCCCAATAAGTGTCAAATAATCCCAAAGTCAAATTTCACATCTGACAGACTAAAACGAGCATATCTCCCACATACAGCGTCCAATTTTGGTCTACTCACTTTTAAAGTACTCCATTTTCAAATACCTTCAAAACAAGACCAATTTCATAAAATTCGGAGCTCGTATGTGAAAGTTGGGTTTTGGGCCTCTTTTACGCATTTTAACTTTTTGCTAATTTTGACCAGAGATTTTATGTGCATAATTAACTCTCTTAATTTTATTTCTTTTTCATTTGTGTCCTTTGATAAAAGTTTTAATAAGAAATGCAAAAATTCAAATCCAGATTAAACTGAGATCAAAGAAATTGACCAAGTCCAAGTGTCCGTTGTCGGTCTGTACAAAAGTTGTGCGTTTCTAACTTCTATTTTATTTTCGTATTTTCTTATTTATTAAAAATCCAAAAAAATTAGATTAGTGTGTAAATAAATTTATTGTATTTTATTATATTTTTCTATAATTTTTATCCTCGCTAAAACCACCAAAAAAATACAAAACCCTAAAAAGTCGGCTTTCTATACACATGGAGAGCCACCAAAAATACCACTTCACACAGGTGACCTCTTTTTCTCTCGGATCCTTCATGAAAGTTGTAGATCTCGACAGGACGAACAACTTTTGTGAAGTAAATTTTTCGATCCGAGGTCTTCTGCTACTTCATTTCTATTTTTCTTTGCTTTTAAATTTTGAAATTTTTTTAGGGTGCCACGTGGCAGCCCCTGGGCGTGCCACGTGGCACCCCACTTTCTTCACTCCACCTCCCCCATCCCAGGTCACATGCCCGGCACGTGACCCACCTTCTTCCTCCTCCAACAAACGGCTCCCCTTCCCGCGACCTTTCCCTCTCCCCCTTGTAACCGCCGCCGCCATGCGCGGCCATAATCACCACCACCTCGCCGGCCGTTACTCCGCCCCCTTCGTGTAATGCCCTCCGACCACCGTCCTATAAAAGCTCCTCGTCGGGCACCCCAAACCTCATCCGCCATCTTCAAGGAAGAAACCACCAGCCTCGATTTCCCTGTGGTGACAGCACTAGGGCGAGTCCGAGGGCGACAACGACCTTCCGATTTTTGGGCGTAATCCACAAGGAGTTCTCCTCGTGTTGCTGGACCTTTCCCGAGGACAGCATAGCCTCACTGCCATCCGCCGTGCAGTTTTAGGCGGCCATCAGAGAAGCACAATTGTGCTCTCTACCTTCAGGCGTGATCTCCACTCCCATGCGAACTTCGCACCTCTTCTCTCGTCGGAGCACCCTTTGAGAGACAACCTCCAGGTATACTCCTTTTCCATCTCTTCTTTTCTTTGCTCTGAAATCAAACCAAAATTCATTTCTCCTGCGAATCGAAACCCCATCACTGATCTCACTCACCGTCATCTCCTACCTCCTCATCTTCACTTCTACCTCCCACAATCTCTCATCTCCGTCTACTTCGTTGGCGGAGGGTTATTAGCTCCTTCCTTCATCAACCTTCAGGAGCCCCACTTCGCCCATTTGCCTCCTCCATTTCATCTTCTTTCTTTCTCTTCATATTTTCTCTCTCCTTGCTTAACCTTGTCCTCACGCCAAATCACCCAAGAATTTATCTTTTCACCATGAAACCATCCTTTCTAATCACAAATATGATTTTCTTGTAATTTTTTGGGATGATTTGTAGAATCGATTAGTTCATTATTTGCCCTCACTAAACAAATGCATGCAGTTCCCCTGTTTCAACAATAATCCCCTGTTTCACTTTTTTTTTACTCTCTTTCGTCTACACCCAACAAACCAAACACGACTACATACCACACATAAGGAGCTCGGTCATCGTTCCCCTTCCGCTGTTCCTAACACCATTATTTCACTGTTCATTCTCAGATTTATTTCCCAAGATTACAACAAGTTGTTAATACAAACATGAAAGAGACGATGCATACACATTTTCATGTGAATCCTTGCTGGTAATTTGGAGTTGTTATTATGGACATGGATGGATTCACATCTCGTAATATGCAAAATTGGATCATAAAGTTAAGATTGTATGATTGCAGGAGAATCTCCACTTTGATTATTTATTTGCGATTACAGTAGATCATGGATGTAGAATTTACGTTTCTCATCTTAAAAATGGGTTATTTTTTATTGAAACATTTGGAGATCCGATTCTCCACGAATCGAGAATACAATTGAGTTTGCAGGTACTGAGATTGATGCAAGAGATCGGAGAGATGAGTCCTAGATCTGAAGCAGCCGCTGCTCATCCCTTTTAGCCACCCGGTGTCGTATTTACGCACTGCTCACATACAAGCACAACCAGCAACTAAAGTCGCACTTTTGATCCCCTCGTGCCGTCGGAGGTCTACCTGCGTTCCTTGCTCCTCACCACCTACAGAGAGAACACGAAGGAGTCTCCCTACTCGAGCTAAAGCTACTGTTGGATATAGGCCTATGCTTTAATCCAACGGTCTGCTGGGAAGGATTAGGACTGCAACTGGAACTTCACGCATGCCCCCACCATTGGAGAAATTCCAAAACACCCCCGTCATCTGGCTATAATGACAGATAAGCCCCTATAGGGACTGTTTTGAGATAATGGTTTGTTACTTCTATTACAATTATGTCCTCAATTTAAACATTGAATAATTTTCTCACTTCTTATCCACAAATTGCAAATCTTATAATATTTTGCAACTATTTTTCTTTATCTATCATGCAAGATATTATGGACTTGATTTAGTGGCTAATGAAATCAAATATTTTGAGTACCATTTGGTTGATCTGACATTGTTGCAAAGAAATTGAGATGTTTATCAGAAGATGAATAGTTTTTTAACTTGCAGGGGATATTGAGGATATTGGGGCACCACTACTTGGAGAGTTAATATTGATTTCGATGTATGAAGCAAATTGTGATACATGATAATCTAAATTGACTAATCGTTTTTTACTAAATCCATGATATTTAAGTGCCCTTTGAAGAAATAATCTGTACATGGGCTTATCCAAGGAGTAGTGATCATATCATTGAGGATTGAAAATATAAAATTCCAGATCCTGAACTTGATTATTTTCTCAGCTTATTTCCTTCACATTGCATCTCATTTGCATCTTCATCATTACATTGCATTTTTATTTTTCCAACACATAAATTAATCGAACTTTAATTTATTATTTAATTTGATTAAAAGACCGCGCAACTAAGAATAACCGTTCCCTGTGTTCGACCTTGGTACACTTGCCAAGTAAAAATACTCCACAACATTTAAAGTTTGTGGATTTTGCTGAACCGAATTTGCCTCCTATACTACGACAATTTTAGATTACTAAAGAGGCATATTTCACGTTCATCACATTACATATAGATAGATTTCAATTATGCGTAGAATCTTGCACGAAAAGAGCTGAAGGCAAGGTGAGCATCTCTATAGGAGCATACATCATTGATTTTCGTTTGCATTACTTTTCAGACTCTCTCCCTCTAATTTTGACCACATTGAATTCTAAAAGAATTGATCCCTCATTAGGATCCGCGCATTTTTATTACAAATCCAAAATAGTGACAACGAATAAATTTGGGACTGCTAAGCTTATTAGATCCTAAAATCATAAAGAAAAATCACTGTCTTGGAGAGAGTAACCCCCTCATTGTATTCACATCTAATTCTTGATATGTACACACTAAATATTTAGTGCCCCAATCCCATGCCTACGTGCATGCTTGGACAACTTTTTAAAATTTAACTAACTCTAAAACCTGAAAAGATAAAAGAGCGAACCTTCATGGTTATCGCTATGTGGAGTTGGTGAATTGAGGGGTTTTCGTTTGTTTATATTTGTTTATTTGTGTGAATACTAGATCTTCTCTATGCATTTGATCCTTTTTCTTGCATACCTTGGCGTGACTTCCGTGCTCTCTCGATCACCGTCTTTTATTTAGGAGATGGCCGATTGGAAGATTTTTATCCGTACTTCATAAATCCTTCTTCTTCTCCAACCGGACCACCTCCATTTTATCAGGAGGACTTTTCTCTTGACTTTTCCTTTTGTACATATCCACCTCAACCATAGTTTTGGGCATCAAAATTTTACCCAATACCACTACCTTCAAACTTCCCATCTCACCCACCCGAGTCTGACCTGTTGGATCACCTCTTATGGGTACTACTCTTGAGTACATGACCTGGTTGATGGATCAAATGAATCAGATGATAGATGACCTTACTAGCCTAAATAAGAGCCAAACTTCCGCTTCACCACCCAATTTCATGGATTCATTTGAGGATACCTATGAGAGCTTGCAATTGCTGAAAATACAAAAAATGAGAAAATTCTAAAAACACAGAAAGAGTTCGGTAAACACCTAGTTGAGTCATCTCGTGAGGAGAGGGCACCATTTCTAAATCCTATACTCACACACACATCCACTCATGTTACCACCCTTTCCCCCAAGGATGACACTATATAGACTACTCTTAGTCATCCTTGTGTAGATGACGATTCTGATCTCCTCCCTTGTTGGAGGAGATCCAAAATATTAAAAAAACTATTTTCTAAACCAGAAGTGGTAGTAGCTATTCATGAAATTATTGAGGCCTCTAGGACATGAAGCAATTATCTACTCCCACACCCAGAAAGAGAAAGCAATGACGTAGGTCTGAGCGACACATTTTGACCAAGGCCAATGCCTAGGCCATCACTCACCATCTATAAACTAGGAAAAGGGAAACTAGCAAATCTCTTATAAGAGTGATATTTCTGACTATTCTTGTGTTCAAACTATCCTTGACGATGGTGCTTCAATCAATTTAATACCCTTCTCACTGGTATAGTCTCTTCACTTAGGGCCTCTCATGAAAACTAGGATGATTTTTCAATTCACTTATAGATCAATAAAGAGAGCAATGGGTAGTCTAGAGGACGTCGTCATTTAGATTTAGGATATGAGATTCACTATTTATTTTATTCTATTGCCCATAGAGATCTCCACCTTTGTCGGGCACACTCCAATCATCCTGGGGCGACCTTTTCTAAGCACGGTGAGAGCCATTATTGATTATGGATCTGGAGAGATTCGCTTCCATTCTATTGACATGAGTGTTGTCTTGATCACCGCATCTACTGCTGACTAGAGACCTGCTTCTGATGAAAGTGTACTAGTGTTAGCCGACCTTGAGGACTATGACCTATCTGCTGATATCCAAAAGGTTTTCTTTTTGTTGGATTATACTGAGACCTGAGAATTCCTCTTCTGGGAGGAAGACTCGGAAAGCATATACCTTGGAGTTCCCCCTTCCAGTCAATGATGATGCATTGATAACATCTGTGGTATTTACACTATAGACACCTTAGTGAAGAGGGAAACTTAGGAGAGATCGCATATGCCGATTATGACCTTACTACTTTTATAAATGAGTTCGAGCCTTTCTGCTTTTATCTAGCGGAGACTTTTCCGACCGTGCATGACCACACTACTTCCACTAACTAGTTTGTGCCTTTCTGCTTTGAGACAACTGAGGATCTTCATCTCGTCGAACATGATCTGGTTGAGTTAGCTGAGGACCCTAATATCGACTTGCAACTTGTTAGATACATTCCTTTGTAGTCATGTATCTTGCCTTACTTAGGACGTACTTTGTCTAAAGTATAAGGAGGTGGATGAGTCGGGTGTTCATTCTTGATTCGATTTCATCACTCTTGTTTGTTCCTATATTTAGGGTTGTTTTACCATAAGCACAAGGAGAGTGATGCATAAATTCTCCTCACGTATTTTTTTCATTTTTATCGAATTCTTCTATAAATCCCTTCAACGATCTCCTCTCCTTGTTTATACTTAGGGATATATAACCCTAAGTATAGGGGGAGACAGACAGAGCTCTGATATGTTTATTCCCACCCTCAACCCTCCTACATGTAGATACATCCTGCTATACATAGGATTATTTCATCTTAAGTATAGGGGGGACAGATGACTTCTCATTCATAGATTCTTTATTCATTAGTCGTTATAGTATAGGCTCTTTATACTCAGTATGAGTTATGTCTTCTCCTTTTCTCTTTGATCTATCAGGACATAGTGCAAGCTAACATATGGGGGGTATATAAACTTTGTATATGTTTTATCAAAAACTCATACTTTTGTATTTTTAATAATATGGTTAATTAATAAAAATTGAAATAGATAAATTCTTTGTATGCACTGATTAATAAATCAGGTTGAAAATGCTTTTCGCAAAATGTTTGAAAAACATTTTAAAAAATATTTTTTGAAAAATCTTTTGAAAATTATTTGGAAAATATTTTGTTTTTTGTTTTGTTTGTGAAAACATCTTTCTTTGTATGAAATAAAATGTTTTGAAAACCTACCTATTTGCAAATGGTTTGAAAAATGGTTACAAAAATAATTTAAGAAATCTATACATATTGTTTGAAAAATCTTTGAAAAATAGTCTTCAAATTATGTAAATGCTTGTAAAATTATTTGTCCACGCGGTTTACAAAATAAAGTTTTCAAATGATTGGGAAAATATTTTCAGATTATCTTGAGAACTATGTACATAATTCAAGCAAGTAAAGATCTTTTAAATCTTGAATATAAATATCTATAAATTCTTGAATCCTAATTCTTGTAATTAAAAGGGATGCACTCACATGTAATTACCTATAAAAATTCCCCTTTCAAAAACTTTTTGCTTTTGAAAAAATCAATAAAAATCTACATAAACAAAAATACCAAAAAACATTTGCAACATCTTTTCAAAAGTAAAAAATTTGCATAACTTTTTTAAAAATCCATAAAAAGTTCAAAATTAGGAAATTGCATCATAAAATGTTCACAGCAATTGCATTTTTCAGATTAAGCTTGATAATTAACGAATCTAAATAAAATCTAAAGATTGGAGCTTGGTTGGACCTTAAATCTACATAATTACATGAACTTTATATTACTCGAATTGAGATGCTTCAGGTCTGCTAGATTTTATTCTTTGGGACCACAAGACTTGGTTTGTCATGTTGACTGCCTAAGTACAATACTTCAGAGCACATGCATGATTCTTGTTGATAATGACCTAACACGCACACTTTCTCTTTACACTTTGCTCACCTCGGTTGAAGTAGTAGAGGGTTGTATTTGTCGGCATGGGACATAAGCCAATGGAAACATCAAAAGTCACACATTTGTGGCTATTGTACCCCAGCCCGATCTAGCAATGAAGAGGTCTAAAGACAGAAGTTGTGGGTTGCAATAAAGCTTCAAAAGAGGGATAGTCTATTGGCTCAAGAGGAAAAATTATTTATGTAAATACCGTTGTATATAATATTCAAAAAAGGAAAAATCAATAACTCCAAAAAGAAAAGGCGGGCAAATTCCAAGAAAAATCAATTCCTGTTGGAGCATGTATATGGTTGTTTAGTCAAATAAGCAATCTTAAGCTTCAAAGTCATATATATGGTTGTCTAGTCTGCAACCAGATGACTTGGCAACACTACTCAAGCATCATAGGATAGGAAACTACACTAGCTACCATCCATTCTTCTTCCCACCTCCTCTTCTTGAGCCGGTTGTACTTGAACTTAGAAGGGAATGCCCCGCTTCTCGAGGAACGAGTTATTGGATTGGGAATTAGGGTCATCTGAGGAGACCTGCATATCACACACATTGTCCAATATAGAATCATAGTCATAAAGGTTTACGTATGAGTTGACTTATTCTGACTTTACTATTGAGGAGACTTAAGTAGAGTTTCATGGTTCTCAAAGACTTTTGTGCTACATATCTATTTCCCAATAAGGTTTGACCAAACCTATGTCCAAAGGTCAAACTTAAGCTCCAAACTTTGATTTTATGAAGAAAAGTTTGAAAGTTAAAATCAATGCTAGTTCTTTCTTTTTCTTTTCTTTATTTTGTTTTATGTGCTTATAGGCATAAGTGTTTGCTAAGTACTAGAAAAGGCAAGTATAGGGGGTGATGAATCTCTATGTTATCATCTTTATTATTTCAGTTTGGCCTTTAAATCCTAGGTAGATGCATTCTTATATGATTATTTTGCATGAATTAACATTCATTATTTATTGTAAAAATATTGTATAAAGTACATTGTTTAAAGCTAAAACAAAAGAATAAAGAAACGAAAAGAAAAAGAAATAAAATTCCAAAGGTATTTTATGACCCTAAATCCCGAGACCTAGGCATCATGACGATTGAGTCGACAAGGAATAAAGTAGGGAAAGATAAGGGTCAAGAACATAATAAAAACCCTGATTTTTAGTTTCCAATAACTACTTTTTGGGACCCATTTTAGTCTTTATTATTTATTCATAAAATCAATAAACTTGTACAAGAAAGTTGTAGATAAAATACATACAAAAAAATACAAAATTTACTATAGATAAAAATAATACAAATTGTACATTTTACACTCAAAATAAAAAGCCAAAACCCAAACTTACCAGACCATATCTTCTCTATATGAACTCAAATTATACCAAATTCACCTTTAATTGTATATAACTCTTTTATTAGCTATTTAATGAAGGTGGTTTCATTTGATTTGGAGTTAATATATAAAAGTTAGATTTTGGACCCCTATTGTACTATATACTTGAATAAAATATTCATTTTATTTAGTCTTTATCTTTTCATTATTTTGTTTTTTATAATTTTATAAATACACTTTATAGTGTATATACATATTTATAATAGAATGAAACCAACAAACAGATTAGCTTAAATATAGTATATAAAAAACACATATGAATATACTCTACAAATACATATATAATAACTACCCTTATTTATTTGGGTTAAATGGGGTTGCCCCTTGGGGGGAGCTAACTTGGCTCCCCCCGCACTGTTTTGCCCGATTTTTTTTATTTTTTTTGAAAATTTCTTCCGTGAATATTCATCATTACATCCCTATATTATGTTATTAAAATTTTGTGCGAAATAGAGACTCCTACGACCTCCATCCAGACAGACATTTTTTAACGATAACAGAATTGCTAAAAAACGACCCTTCTGGATGGAGGCCGCAAGAGTCTCTGTTTCACGTGAAATTTGAATGACATAATATAGGTATATATTGATGAAAATCCACAGAAGAAATTTCGAAAAAAATAAAAAAGGGGCGAAATGGTGCGGAGGGAGCCAAGTTAGCTCCCCCTATGGGGGCAGTCCCATTTTACCCTATTTATTATGTGTACATATTATATCAGGAAAATATAAAAAATATATTTATGTGTGTTTAAACAAGTTATGAATATATAAATTATGAAAATAAAATAATAAAAAATAAAATAAAAAACACATAATATAGGTAAAAATACCTAAAAATGGACCCTCAAAAAGTAACCCATAATAAAAAAACTCTTAAAATTAAATAAAAATCATATTAAAGTACTACATAAAATAATAAACAATTTTCCTAATTCAACAAAATATTATTTAAATTATTTAAGAATTTATTTTTAATTATTCTTGAATTTGAATTCTGATTTGTCTTTTTGCGGGAGACATGGTCCAATCTGGGCTTATCATCCGTTGACTTGGGTCGACGTCCATGACCCAAGTCGTACGGTTGTCAGACCTCATAGGACCTTGATTTTCTTCAATGTTTGTAGCTTGAGGCTTTCATTTTTCGAGGTCGATTCCTTCACCGCATCTGCTCCTTGATCCTCCACCTTCCACACGCCATTGATTCCTCGACCTTTGCATCATGACATCGTGCATTCTTCTCAATCTCCTTCCAACCTATACATAAGACCTCCACCTCCTTCATTGACTACTTGGTTCTCTCTTTGCTTTGCCTTGGACCCTCATATCATGCCTTAGGGCTTGAGCATTGTGACAGGAGGCTCCCCCAATTGATTTGTAGCGAGGAGGTGTTCCCATTCATCTCCGCTGCTCACCGGCGTGAGGTTCCATCTCGTCGGCTCCAGCCTACTTGAGGTTAGTTTCCTTGTTTCTTAGGTAGCTTTAGTTATTGTATTTAGATTTTTCACTTTATATTATGATTTGATTGCGGTTAGCATATGTTAAGTCGATTTAGCTTCGTCGGAGCTCTCAAGCTCGGCCACCGTTCTTTACCATGTACCATGGTATTTCGACAATTGTAACCACCCCACTACCTTCCGTAGCTGCTTATCCACTGTTCGCGCTCAACCAACCACTCAGATCTACGTAAGATATGCTAATCGAGGTACACATCCAACACTTAACCGGACCTCGCCGCCCCTTCACCATTCCACCCCCACCCACCACCAATAATAGATGAGGACCTCCCCTGAGCATCGTCGTGCCCTCTATTTTTCTTGTAGGACCTGAAGATATTGTCTGAGGGCAATTATATTCTAAAAGAAGCCCAGGTCCTTCGCTAGAGACATCGACCTCCAGGGCTGACTCTTTGAGCTATGGAACTTTTTGAAACATCTAGGAGATGCGCGGAGGTTGCATGAACGAGTATAGCCCATCAGAAGCCTTCCTGGTGGCCAGAGACTCATGTGACACCGATTCCAAATTCGCTAATGACGAGTTCTTCCATTGTTCTTCCCAGCCCCCTCAACATCGTCCAATCGAGTGCATTCTCCACGCGAGCAAGAACTGTTAGATCTGAAGAGCCAACATTGTTGGATCCTCTTCCAGGATCTAATCTTGGAAGTCCAGCTCGAAGCTTCATCGTGTGCTGATGGCATGATACGTGTCAAATGAAGCGAGTAGAACCGTTCGATCTAGCGCATGTGTGGGGTAATTTGCAGATCCTCCCCCCCTTTTTTATTTATTTTAGTTTAATCATGTAAAATATTAAGTACATTATATTTTTTTGTGAAAATTGCAAGAAACTCTGTGAGTTATTCAATATTACCTTTGAGTCCTTGCCAGCACACCTCATGTGCGGTCCTACGTAAGGTGGGCATTTTGCACATAACCCCTTGTAGCTTATTGTATTTCTGTTTGGTATTAAAACTTTAAATATTAGTTGAAAACCTTTGGGTAATTTTCCATGTAGCCCTTGACTTTTATTTTAATTGCAAATATACCCATGGTAGTTCCCTTAAATTTTATATTTGTTTTCTACTTTCTACAAATATCATCTTTGCTCCAAAATTAATGAAAATAGGATTAGATGTCTGATTGCATGATCTTTCGCACTACATAATTATTTTTACATTTTGGGATGTTCTCCTATGCATTAAAAATAAAAAATGCACTGTCCCTATTGGACTTTAAAAACACCAAAAAATATAAAATATTTTGGAAAAATTACAAAAAAACTATATTTTTTGTTATTGTATTTTATATCTCTATTCCAACAATCCCTAAAAATAGAAAGAGAATTTTTTTAAAAAATTTAAAATATCTAAAATCCTTTTTAAAAAAATTTAAAAACAACAAATAATCCAAAAATATTAATTTCTATTATGTAATTTCATATACAATATTATTTATATATTAATATTGAATTTAAGAAATTTTATGTTTTCTCTATTTTTAAATCTCAAATCTATTCAGTCTTTTTATTATATTCATGTTTTCGAAAATATTGAACTTTAAAAAAAATCTAGAAAATAACAAAAGTTTCATAAAAATCACAAAAATAGTAGAGAAAAAAAAAGAAAAAACATTTCATTATGTATTTTTTTGTTATTTCTAACTGTTTTTTATAATTGTGTATTATATATTGTTATAAATATATATATCTAAATTATGTATTAAAAAAATAAAATCAAAAAATATAAAAAGAAGATAATAATATATAATTAAAAATATAAAAAATATATTAAAACAAAAATCCAAAAAATATAATTAAAACACATAAAAATTACAATAAAAAGACAAGAGAAGGACAAAATTTTGCATTCACTTGTACCGTCTATCACATTTGCTCCTTATGTTCGACACTCTACATACTTACATTTATACTTATAATTTATAGAGTTACAATAAATTTTATCTCCACATTTTATTTTCCAGTGCTTCATCTATATTGTGAATTAGTTGTTAAATCATTCGGATTCGTGAGTGGTCACTTCGATGAATATTGACCCGCCTTGTGGATTGACAAGGCCCTCGCAAGAATCGAGTTTTCAAATGGTGCCAATGCTGGGGAGTCATGTCATATAGATTGATTTTGAGTTCCTCGTGTCAATATTTTTCTTTTATTTATTTTCATTTTATTTGTTATTATCTTTGAACTGTCTAACGCTCTTCCTTGTTTGAATTTGTTGTGAGGGGCTATGAATTGAGGGAGGTACTCCTAGGAGCACCCATGATCCCATGTGAAGTAGAGTCGGCTTTTCATGATATGCCGACTTGTGAGAGCGATAAAAGAGGACTAGGAGGATTTTTGGAAGACAGTGCTATTTTTATTTTATTTTATCTTGTAATTAAAGTGAAAAAGAGAGACATTTATTGTAAGAATTTCACTCTCCAGGACACTACTACTTCACGAGGTCAATTACCCGAGTGATTGTTCAGTTGGGGGCCTCGTCAGCTTTTTCGCAGTTTTCTGGCTTTTTTTTCACAATGTTTTGATTTTTTATTTTCTCTTTATCTGTTTTGTGTGATTGAGACCAAGTGTAGGATTGCTTGCTCAATAAATTATGGTCAAAAACCTTAATTAAAAATTACATGTACATATAGCTCGCTTTTGGATCTAGTCAAATTGAAATGTTGATTATTTAGACTTGAGACCACTCATGGAGAGAGGCACTATACATCGCTTGCAAGATCTGTTGGCACCGAGGCGGTCTCAAAGATCAGACCCTATGTTTCATATTTTGAGAATTATCATCTAGTGCTTCACGCTAATAGCAGATTCTATTCTAGGGTGATTTCATCTGCTTGCATTGCATATAGAAAGGTTTCCATTCTGCTTAGCATGCTACACGAAGAGAGCTGGAGGCAAGATGAGCATCTCTATCTGAGTATACATCATTGATTTTCGCTTGCATTACTTTTCCATCTCTATCCCTCTTATTTTTACCACATAGGATACCGAAAGAATTGATCCCTCATTAGGATACATACAATTTTATTAAAAAAACCATAAAAAAGATAATCAATAAAATTTGGATTGCTAACTCTACTCGACCCTAAATCCAAAATGAAAAATAATTATCTTGGGGAGAGTAACCCCTACATTGTATTCACATTTTTTTCCTATATACGAACACACTAAGGATTAGTGCCCAAATCTCCTTCCTACCTACGTTCTTGTGCAACGTTTTGAAACTCACCTAACTCTAAAAACTGAAAAGATAAAACGATCAAACCTTTACGATTATCGATGTATTGAGTTGCTGATTGAGGGGTTTTTTTATTTATGTTTGTTTGTTTTTGTGCATACTAGATCTTCTCTGCGTATTTTCAATTTTTTCATCCATACCTTGACTTGACTTTCGTGTTCTCCCGATCACCATCTTTTGTTTGGGAGATTGACGACTGGAATGATTTTTATCCAAACATTGCGGATCCTTCTTCCTATCCAATTGGTCCACCTCCATTTTATCCGGACTTTGCTCCAAAATTTTATTTCTGTACATATCCACCTCATCCACAGTTTCAAGCATTAGAGTTTCACACCCACAACCACCTTCACACTTCCCATGTCACCCACCCAAGTCTGACTTGCTGGAGTCCCCTCTTATGGGTACCGCTCTTGAGTACATGACCTGGTTGATGGAACATGAATCAAAGGATTGATGACCTCAATAGCCTAAATAAGAGCCACACTAACGCTTCACCATTCGAATTCATGGATTCATTTGAGGATACCTTTGAGAGCTTGAAATCACCAAAAATACCAAAAATTGAAATAAAAATCCTAAAACATAAAACGAGACAGGGAGACACATAGGCAAGTCATCTCGTGAGGAGAGGGCACCACAGCAAGATCCTATAGTCATATACACATCAACTCATGTTCCCACCATTACCACCAAGGATGACACTAAACAGACTGCTCTTAGTCATCCTTGTGTAGATGATGATTCATTAGATTATTGAGGCCCCACTTCGTAAGTCCATGAACCTATTATCATCGATACATTGCCATCCACATACTAGGAAAAGGGAAACTAGCACACCCCTTCTTATATGTGACATTTCTGACTATTCTTGTGATCACACTCTCCTTGACAGTGGTGCTTCGATTACTTTAATACCCTTCTCACTAGTACAGTCTCTGCACTTATGGCCCCTCAAGAAAACCAGGATGATTTGTAAATTTGCTGATGGCTAAATAAAGTGTTCGAAGGGTAGTCTAGAGAACGTCATCATTCATACTAATGACATGAGCTTCACTGTTGATTTTGTTGTTTTGCAAATGGAGATCTCCACCTCTGTGGGGCGCTCTCCTATCATCCTTGGACAACCTTTACTCGCCTCGATGAGATCTGCTAGTGACCGTAGATCTGGAGGGATTTGCCTTCGTACTGTTGATGATAGCGTTGTCTTGATCACCGCTCCCACCACTGACCAGAGACCTGCATCTGATGAAAGTGTGCCAATATTAGCCAACCTTGAGAACTCTGACCTATCTACTGATACCAAAGAGGTTTTCCTTTTGATGGACGATACTAAGATCTGGGATTTACTCTTAAGGGAAGAAGACTCAAAAAGGATAGACCTTGGAGTTACCCCTTCCGCTGAGTGGTGCATTGATGACATCCGTAGTATTTACACTATAGTGAACTTAGTGCGGAGGGTAGACTTATGAGAGACTACACAAGATTAGTTTGACCTTACTACTTTCATAAATGAGTTCATGCCTTTATGTTTGATGTAGCGGAGATTTCCAAGGCTGAGCATGACCATAGTACTTCCACTGACCAGTTTGTGCCTTTCTGCTTTGAGTACCTAGAGGATCTTCATCAGGTCAATCCAGATAGGGTTGAGTCAGATGAGGAACCCGATATTGACTTACACCTTGTTAGATCCATTCCTTAGCGATCAGGCAAGAAGGTATGCTTTCTACCTCCTTGATCGTCGTACGTCCTCCACTTTGTATATACGCTTTAGTTTTCTTATCTCCGTCCACTGTTTTGTTCATCCACCCCACTCCGTGATTTTGACTTTTTAGGTCATACTTTGTCCTAAGTACAAGAGGGGTGGACGAGCCGAGTGTTTATTCTTAATTCGGTTTCATCACTCTTGTTGTTTCCTATGCTTAGGGCTCTTTTACCCAATGTATAGGAAGAGTTATACATAAATTCTCTGCATGTACTTTTCCCTTTTTGTCGGATTCTTCTCTTGATCCCCTCAATTGTCTCCTCTCCTTGTGTATAGTTAGGGATATATCGCCAAAACTATTAGGGGTGATGGACTAAGTTCTGATATGTTTATTCCCACCCTCAACCCTCCCTGTATGTAGATACAATCTACGATACTTAGGATCGTTTCATCCTAAGATGAGCGGAGATGGTTGACTTCTCATTCATTGATTCTTTATTCATCAATCGTTGTAGTATATGTTCTTTTATACTTAGTACAAGTTATGTCTTCTCTTTTTCTCTCCGATCTTTGAGGACATAGCTCAAGCTAAGTATGGGGGTGGGGTCATATATACTTTGTATATACTTTAGCAGTAACTCATACTTTTGTATTTTTAATAATATGGCTAATTAATAAAAAATAAAATACATACAAATCTTTGAATACACTAATGAATAAATCAAGTTAAAAATGTTTTTTTTGCAAAATATTTGAAAAATAGTTTTAAATTCTCTTTGAAAAATCTTTTGAAAGCTATTTGGAAAATATTTTGTTAAATATTTTTTACATTTGTAAAAATGTTTTGTTTGTATAAACTTCTTTCTTTCTTTGAAGTAAAATGTTTTGAAAACCTAATTGCAAATGGTTTGAAAAATGGTTGCAAAAATAGTTTGAAAAATCTATATATACTGTTTGGAAAATCTTTGAGAAATGGTATTAAAATTTTGTAAAATTCATGTAAAAATTATTTGTCAACATAGTTTGCAAAATAATTTTATTTAAAATGATTGCAAAAATCTTTTCAAATTATTTTGAGAACAATGGACATAATTCAAGCAAGTAAAGTTCTTTTAAACACTGAATATAAATACTTGTAAATTCTTGAATCCCAGATCTTGTAATAAATAAGATGCACTCCCATGTAAATACAGGTACAACTTCCCTTTTTCTAAAACATTTTTCTTTTGAAAAATATCAAAAAATCTACAAAATTAAAAATCCGAAATAACATTTGCAAAATATTTTCAAAAATCAAAATTTGCAAAACATTTTTAAAAATTCATAAAAGGTTCAAAATCTGAAAACTACATCATAAAATATTTTCCTTGCATTGTACATAGCATGTGCATTTTTGGGATTGAGTTTGATACTTCAATGAGTCTAAATAAAATCCAAATATTGGAGCTTGGTTGGTCCTTAAATCCAATTAATCATAGTAATCTTATAGGAATTGGAATTGAGATGCTTCAGGTCTGCTAGACATAATTCTTTGAGACCACGAGACTTGGTTCATTGTCATCTTGATTGTCTAAGTAGAATATTTTCGAGCACATGCATGACTTTGTTGATAATGACCTAGCTTGCACACCTAAACTTTACACTTTGCTCACCTCGGTAGAAGTAGTAGAGGGCTGGATTTGCCGGCATGAGACATAAGCCAATGGAAACATTGAAGTCACATATTTGTGGCCATTGTACCCCAACCAGATGCAATAGTGAAATGGTCTAAAGACAG
Organism: Ottelia alismoides; assembly: GCA_037367405.1. NCBI lineage: Eukaryota > Viridiplantae > Streptophyta > Magnoliopsida > Alismatales > Hydrocharitaceae > Ottelia > Ottelia alismoides. The sequence goes on from JAZKJV010005828.1 coordinate 861,889, forward strand.
AGGGGTTGCAACAAAGCTTCAAAAGAGGGATAGTCTAGTGGCTCAAGAGGAAAACGTCTTTATGTAAAAGTTGTTGTATATAGTATTAAAAAAATGGAAAAAATCAACTACTCCAAAAATAAAGACGGGAAAATTACAAGAAATATAAATTCTCATCGGATTATATGTATGATTGCCTAGTCAAATAAGCAATCTTGAGTTCAAAGTCATATTAATGTGAGCCTACAACCGGATGACTTTACTACAACGGTCAAACATCCAAGAATAGGTAGATACACTAGTTACCATCCATTTTTCTTCCTACCTCCTCTTCTATAGCCGGTTGTACTTGAACATCGAAGGGAATACCCTGCTTCTCGAAGAAAGAGTTTTTAGATTGGGGAATTAGAGTCACCACGTTAAAAAAGGTTGACTTTTGCCGCTTCAACCAGGGAGAGCTACATATCACACACATTGTCCAAGATAGATTCATAGTAATAAGGTTTTGCGTATGAGTTGACTTTTTCTAACTTGACTATTGAGGTGACTTGATTAGAGTTTCCTGATTCTCAATGTCTTTTGTGCTTCAAATCTGTTTCCCAATAATGTTAACCAAACCTAAATGTCCAATGGTCCGACCTAAGCTCCAAACTTTGAGATTGATGATAAGCTTGAATATTAAAATCAATCCACATTCTTTTTTTGTCTTTTCCTTATTTTTATGCACTTATAGGCATGTGTTTTCTAGGGACCTACAAAGGCAAGTAAAGGCGGGTGATGATCTCCATTCATCACCTTTATTCTTTCATTTTAACCTTTAAACCTTAGCTAAATGCATGCGTATATCATATATTTGCATGAATTAACATTAATTATTTATTGTCTAAATATTGTATAAAATATATTGTTTAAATAAAAAAAGTATAAAGAATAGAAAAGAAAAAGAAATAAAATTCCAAAGTTATCTTTTGACCCTAAACCTCGAGACCAAGGCATCAAAATGACTGGGTCGACAAGGAATAAAGTAGGGAGAGGTAAGGGTCAAGAACACAATAAAAACCCTAATTTTTAGCCTTCAATAACTCATTTTGAGACCCATTTTATTCTTTTTTATTTATTCATCAAATCAATAAACTTTGCGCATGAAAGTTATAGATACAAATACATAAAAACAAAATTTACTTTACACAAAAATAAACAAGCTGTACATTTTACACTCAAAATAAAAGCCAAAACCAAATCCTTCTAGACCCATATCTTCTCCATATGAACTCAGAATGTACCAAAATCACGTTTACTTGTATATAACTTTTAATGAGATATTTAATGAAGGTGGTTTCAATTAATTTGAAATTAAGATACAAAAGAAAGGTTTTGGACACCTATTGTAATATATACTTGAATAAAATATTCATTTTATTTAGTTTTTATCTTTTCATGATTTTATATTTTTATAATTTTGTAAATACTCCTTATAGTGTACGTACATATTTAGAATAGAATAAAAAAATACATTAAAATAGAAATAGTATACAATATATATATATATATATATATATGAATATACTCTCCATATACTTATATAATAACTACCCTTATTTATTTAAGTGTACATACTACATTAGAACAATACAAAAAAATTATGTGTGTTTAAATAAGTTATACACTTATAAATTATGAAAATAAAATAAAACATATAAAATACAAAATAAAAATAAAATACACATATTATCTTTATAAAAACCTACAAATGGACCTTTAAAAAGTAACTCATAATAAATACTCTCATAAACTTAAACAAAAATCATAACTACATAAAATAATAAACATTTTTAATGTTTTAACCATAAATTAAATAAATCATTTATGAATTTATTTTTAATTTTTTTAATTTGATTTCTGGTTTGTCCTTTTAGGGGTAACGTGGCCCAATCAATGTCCTTCACCTGTTGACTTTGGTCAAGTTCACTGACCCAAGTCGTAGGCTTGTCAGACCTCGAAGGACCTTGATTTTCTTCAATTTTGTAGTTCGAGGCTTCTAGGTCGATTACTTCACGACATATGCTCCTCGATCCTCCACTTTTCACGCGCCATTAATTCCATGACTTTTGCATCTTGACATCGAGCGTTCTTGCCAATCTCCTTCCTCCATATACATCAGACCTCCAACTCCTTACTTGACTTCTTGGTTTCGTCTTTGCTTCACGTAGGCCCCTCAGATCATGCCCTAGGGATTGAGCATTTTGATAGGGGGCTCACCCAGCTGATTTGTAGCGAGGAGGGCAGAGCAGGAGGTGTTCCCATTCATGTCTGTCGCTCACCGGTGTGAGGTCCCATTTCATTGGCTCCATCCAACTCGAGGTTAGCTTCCTTGTTTCTTAGGTAGCTTAATTCTTGTCTTTAGATTCATCACCTTATTTTATGATTTGATTGTTGTTTTGGCATATGTTACGCTGATTTATCTTAGCCGAAGCTCGAACCATGTACCCTTCTATTCAAACCACTATATCCACCCCACTGCCTTCCCGAGCCACTTCTCTACCATTCGCACTCCATCAGCCATGCCGATCTGCCTCAGATTTGCGAATCGAGGCCAAATCCATCGCCTAGTCGGACCTCGCCACCCCTTCACCATTTTGCCTCCGCTCGCCACTAATAACAGCTAGGGATCTCCCCAGAGCATCATTATGCCCACTATTTTTCTTGCAGGACCTAAAGAGCCGCTCCGAGGGTTGTTTGATTCCAGAAGAAGCCCTAGGTCCTTCGCATGAGACATCGACCTCCAGGGCTTGATCGTTGATCTCTGTCCCACTTTGAAGCATCTGGGAGACAGACGGTCTGGCTGAGAAGTGCGCGTAGGGCAGGTCGGCGACACAATGGAGGGGCGTAGCGGCATGGGGCGTCTGGTGAGTAGCACCATGCTAATGCAGTGGGGCGGGGAAACAACCATGCGTGGAGGGTCTGGCGTGTACAAGGTCTGGCGACCTGGAAGCATAGACGACGACAGAGATGGTTGTAGTTGTGGGCGACGCAATCGTTGGAGGTGTATGGCGATGCGAACATGGGGGAAGCACCTGCGTGCAAGTGCGGCTGGGAGTTGTTGGCCAGGGTGTGGTAGCTGGTTTGACCACAACGGAGGAGGGCGGTCGGCGGCTGAGAGGGATCACTGCATGGAGATAGGTGGGCGGCAGCAGCAACTTCCCCTGTTTCTTTTTTTTTTGATTTTTTTTATAAACAATAGAGAAATATAGAAGTGAAATGAAATAAAGATGTGATGCATGAAATGGTGATGATGATAGCTGTGATTATATGGTGATGAGATGTTGATGAAAATGTTTTGTTTAGATAAAATAATAAGGGAAAAGAGAGAGAAAGATATACTTACCTGTGATTTCGCCGAAGGAAGGAGCTACGGTGCACGGCTCCTGTCATGGCCTCGATCAGCTTGGCAAAAAGGTGAGAATCTAGTCAATCCCCTGGTCGAGGAATACTACGCGAACGAGGCTCGCGGATCTCGCCTGAACTTGTCGTCGCTCAACACCAATGGAGGAGTTGTCACCTCGCACCTTGGCGGAGCTGGAGCTCTTCTTACTCGTAGAATGAGAGAATGAAGAAAAATGGAGGATGAGATGTGAATATAAAGAGGAGGAGGGAGTTAGAAAAGAGGTGGAGAAGATGGAGGGATGGTGGAAGAAGTGGTGAGTTGATGGCTTGGAGTGGAAGACAAGTAAGGGGAGAAGAAGTAAAAGCGGAATAAAATAAATAATTAATAAAGTAATATAGTAGGCTACTAAAAATAATTAAAATAGTAATTAAAAAATATAATAATAAATCGGAAAATAATAAAATAAATCTGAAAAAAAAGGGGTGACTTATGGCGGCTCCAGGAGCTGCCACATGTCGCTCCTCGAAAATTCAAAAACTAAATGTAAAGAAAATTCAAAAAGATATAACAAAAGGGATTAAATCAAAAAGTGGTCAACATGAAAGTTGCTTGTCTCGACGAGATCTACAACTTTCGTGATGGGTCAAAAATCAAAAGAAGTCATATGTACAAAATGTATTTTTGGGTGGTACCTTATAGATATAAAATACCGCATGTTATCTTTTGTAATTTTTTTGTCATTTTTAAATAAGAGAAAAATAAAAATAAAAATAGAGAAAATTAAAAATAATATTTACAACTTAATCTATTTTTTGGATTTTTAATAATTAAGAAAATAAAAGGATAAAATGCAAGGGTAAAAAGGTTAATATGTACAATAGACACTAGGGGCCCAAAACCCAAGTTTTGCATACGAGCTCCGATTTTAATGAAAATGGTCTTATTTTGAAGGTCTTTGAATGTATATTACTTTAAAAGTGAGTAGACCTAAATCAGACTTTTAATGAGAGAGATATGCGCATTTTAAAGCTCCTAGTTTCAAACTTGGATTGAGGTTTTATTGGTCAATTTTACAAGTTAGTATTTTTTTTTGATATATTTCTTTTATTAGTGTTAGATATACACACTATGAAGTTGATTGTATTGTATTTGGAGTTAGTATAAATTATATACAAAAAGGTTATTTTAGCTAAGATACATGTGAATATTTACAAGTGAATTATGCTCCTTATTTAATGCAAATATGAATGCTAAAATACAGATATTATATATGCAGGCATGAATGCTAATTATGCAATATAAGTAGAAATATGCTCCTAATTACTCGGGAACAAAGCTCTATTTTCAACTTTTAGGGTGATGAATCACATATTCATCAACCCCCTATACTTAAACCTTGCTCGTCCCCGAGCAACTAAAATGAAATGCAAGAGTGAAATGATTTTGGGTTCCATAACAAAGGTCATGAACAAAAGTTGAAAATGGAGCTTGACTTGACCTTTGGATTAATTGTGTGGCGTAACCTTATTGTGATCTGAACTTAAGACCTAACATACTTCAACTTCCACAAGTCTTCTATTCAAGATGCCTCACTAGTCAAGTCATAACAAATCCTCATACACAAATTTCTGATGACTATGATTCTTACTTATTTTGTGTAAGTGTAAAATAGCTCTCCACATCAGAAATGGCGAACAAGCAGCCTCCGCTGATAAGGTAGCTCTAATTCCCTTGTCTAGTAACTCTTTCCTCGAGGAGCAGGGTATTCCCTTCTAAGTTCAAGTGCGACCAACTTAAGGGGAGGGGGTAGAGAGAATGGACGGTAGCCAGTGTAGCTACCTATCCCAGGATGCCTGACCAGTGTAGCCAAGTCATCCAGCTGCAGACTTCTTGCTAAAATACATACTCCGACATGTATTAATTTTCTATCTGTCATGTATACATTTTTTTGAGTTCTTGTATTTTTTCTATTTTTTTTCTTTTTTTTGAACTATATACAAGGTGCAACATGTACATCAGGAGTTTTCCTATTGAGACAGTAGACTATCCCTCTTTTGAAGCATTATTACATCCCACAGCGTCCCGTCTTTAGACGTCAACACCGACTAGTTTGAGATGCACTACCCTCCCTAGAGGAGGACGGATGTTTCCACCCGTGTGCTACTCCAAGCTAAAGGATTCTACCTCCTCACCACAACATCAATGAAGAGCTACGTGCATAGTGTTTTTCTAAGTTAGGTCTCTGTCAATAAGAATCTAGCATGTGTACGAGATATTCTACATAGACTAATCAAGATGACATGTGAACGTAGACTTGTGGACTCAAAGAATTAAGTCACTTGACTTGAGAAATATTAACTCCAGTTCCTATAATGTTCCTCTGAAATTAGGTGGATTAAGGTCAAATCAAGTCCATCCTAAATATCTACTCATAACTTGGTTCAGAACCCACTAGCTTTTCACCTTGCATATGCAAGATATGCAGATGAGATGTATATGACATGCTATGTAGATGAATGAAAATGCAATACTCTTTTTTAGATGCAAGGATCATATGCAAGAGTAAATAAGAAGCCTTTTTTGTTTTTTTTTTGTGTTTTGTTTTTTTCAAAATTTGGTAAACCTCCTATGTTACAATAATTTACATGAGTTTTATAAATGTTATACAAATAATATAAGTGTTATACAATATACAAGTATACATGTAAATTTTTTTCCTATTTCAAATGTTTTACAAGTATTATACAACAAGTAATTTTTTTTCAATATTTACCCACCCATAATTATTGCATAATATATACAAAAATACGTGAAAAATACGTGAAAGTACGAGCTATGGGTAAAGTATATATGTAATATATACACGGTCACCTATACTTAGCACGTGCTATGTCCTCAAAGCACGAAAAGCGAGGAAAAAGACATAGCTCGTACTAAGCATAGTAGAGCTAAAGTAATATGGAGCGGGGGCGAGTGATTCGTATCACTGGGGAGGGAAGGAAAATATATACAAGAAGGAGTGAGAATATACAAGGATCAAGAAGATTTGTCATGAACCTTCTTGTGGGAATGAGGAGGTAAGGAATATACAAGTGTGTCGCTGTCAGAGTCATCCTAAGATGAATAGTAGTGAGGTGAATGGATCGTCCAACGAGGGTCAACACACGACTGCTTCTTAGATACGACTTAAGAATAGCCGAACTGAGCAGACTCATATAAATCACCTTATTCGGACCTGATGAGGATTCCTTTGAAAATTCCTTCTCCGGAATGTTGATAGAAATTTTCTTGGTCGGCTTTCTATAACCTGAATCATTGTGAGGGAAATGAGAGCGAAGTGCCTTGAGAGGTTCGGGGGAACACCTCGAGGAATCTATTCTCGACTTCCTCTCACTAGATAACGGACTAGAAGAGGGAGCAACCGTGTTTTTATGTGGAGTCAATTCAGTCTTGGTTGTTTCCTTTGAAGGTCCGGGATGTGGTGCGGTGCAGACCATGGGTTCCTCATCAGACGAGTCAACATATAGATTGGAGTATTCCTGAAAGGTCAGCATGCATATCGAGAAAGTGCTAGTGATCTCAGTTGGCTTGGCATAATTGGGCTCTTTTGTCGGATCATCAAAATGGTCAAGGCAATCAACATAGGTCGTGTCCGACTCAATGATAGCTTCTCGTCACGAGTCCTCCTTAGAAGCTATCACGTTGGTGGTGCAAGCAGTTGATGAAGTGGAGGTGTGGGGATTCTCGGAACCAATGATCATTGGGATAGTCGGTCTCTCGGGTGTAGCAGAGAGGTGGGACTCATCTTCCTCTCGATGGTCGGGACTGACAATGGATGTGCGGGTCACCTTAGAGAAAAGTGTATCAAAGAATGGGTGAGATCAAAGCGTTCCCAATGCTGTAAAATCGATTTCTCGAGTCTCGCAATCTATATTCGCCTTAGCCAAGGCTAAGAATGGCTTCTCGAGAATAATTGGAGACTGGGAGAACTCTCCTTGGTGCACAATGTCAATGATTATGAAGTCCACCTAGAGTAGAGCACCTTGGAAAGTTACAATGACTGAAATGATTCCTCTCGACTGTTTGATGGATCAATCAGCCAGCTAAACGATCTCTCTTGACATTCTGATTGGCCTGATTTTGAGCTTGTCAAACACAGATGTCGGGAGGATATTTATCGGGGATTCATCATCGATTCTTGCATGGGTAAAGATAGTGTCTTTGATTTCACATTCAACTCGGGGCAACCGCTTCATTCTGTGGCTCTTGGTCTTTCTACCCATCACCAAGGAGGTGGCCATAGACACTATGTGTCTTTAAGTCCTTGTCCTCTTATTGCCCGACCTCTTAGGCATCAATTTACTTCTCACAAATCGTTTGAGGTCGGGAAAGTGATCTATGGACTTTATTAAGGGAAGATTAAAAATCAATTCTTCATTGAGTGTTTCTCTTCAAGTAGTATCCAAATTTTTTAAGTCATTTCCATTTTCTATTTTTATGGATTTTTCCGATTTTTCAATGTTTTTGGTCTTTTTTGGATTTTCAATTTTGTTTGTATTTTTGGTCGATGAATTATCAAATGGAGGGTAAGTGGTTAGTAGAAGAGGGAGATAGAATGGACTCTAGCTGTATAAAAGGTGTGGGTTCCTTAATACTCGCTCGATTTTAAACATCATATCTACTTATTTCCTTCTCCACTTTCATACTCAAGATGACAGAAATTGAGCACAATATGTCGGTTACATCTCTCAACTTGTTACCAAATGATTCATTTTTCTCTATATGTTGTTACCCAGCAACGGTGCCATCTTAAGAGCTGCGTACTACCCTTGTTAATTCGATCAAATTAATGGTTAAATCAATGTCATGTCATTCGTTGTAGTCAGGTAAATACGGACTAATCAAAAACAACTTCCAATTTAAGTTCAATTAATTTTGAGCGGCAAATTTATTTTACATGGGCAAGCCTAAGGTCAAAATCAGGGAGGCTGCTGTCTCCTTAGGTAAATTTTAAGCAAATTTCAGAGGTCAGATTTTCAGAAGATTCTTTTTGGTATTTTTCAACAATTTTTATGCACTTTAAAAGAAAGACAATGCAATATCAAGCCAGTTTACAAGTTAATTCAGAAAAGTACTCGAACCAAGTCCAAAAATTATGAAACTTGGCAAGAAGGTAAGATGTAATGAAATTAAGTTACACTAATTTTTGAGGGTTTTTCTGACACTTTATGAATTTACTGTGAATTAAATATGAATGCAAGGTGATTTTTAGAAAATTAATTCTAATATATACCAAATCACAATATTTCTAGATATTAAAATTATCCTGGACAGATCTAAGTGTGATGAATCCAGGAAAATTGATAAACCTAAAATTCTATGTGAATTGGACCTATTAAAAATCAATTAAGGAAATAACAATTTAATTTATTCATGCATCGGGATGCGTGCAAATTTGTTGATTTGTGGGCACAATGTAAACTAAATTATCCTAAGTCCAATGTGAATTTTTGATTATTTTTGGAGCAACAGAGAATTTAATGCAAATTAAAGGCATCAAATGGCAAATTATGGAAAATTTCACTAATTTAATCATATAAAAATCCACTGATGTCACAAAAAATAAACAAGTGTCACATACGAAAGAGGACAAGATAGGCTACATAATGCAATTTTTAGAACTTAAAAATGATGCCAAATGAGTACCTAAAGATGTGTGCAAAGACAAGGACCAAATTGCAAATACATGAAATTAAATTGCTAAAAATTAAAAAAGCTGACAGGGACTTAAATACAATTACCTATATTAAGGGGGGCATGTATGCAAAATGTCCATTGAAACACGTGCACCTCACATGGTTCTCCTGGTAGGGACTAAAAAGTCATTTTCAAAACCTCCAGCGGCCTCAGTGCAAAATGCCCAGACTGCATGTGAGAAACACGTGGGGTTCAAGGCTCGGGAGATGTCGGAGGGTCGTATGTTGGCTCGGGGGCGCTACAGTCTCGGACGTGGCCTATGATAGCTTCGGGGATCCGAGCCAAATGGTCTGGGAGGAGGCTCGGAGGAGGCGATGTGGCTAAATCCAGGCCGCTAGATTCGGTGGAGATCAAACGGTTGTTGATGGCCGGTACGTGGCATGATGTGGACTGTTGGATCAAGATGGATCCAACGACATCTGGAGCTCGTTGGAGATGAAGACGTGGATAGTCGAGGTCCGTTAGATCATGATCGATCCAATGGCATCTGGAGCTCAGGGGAAGCGGTGACGTGGCGTGATGCGGAGCGTGGGATCCTCCTGATCTGACGGCGGCGGGGGGATGGGAACGTGGATCGCTCAGAACCATCCGATTAAGGGGATCAGACGACTACTATGCTTCATGCTCAAACGGTCTGTCGCCTCCTGCGACGGAGGTGGCTGTGCTCCGGCAAAGAGCTGCTTGCTTCGCCTCCTCATCCTGTCGTCGGTGAAGGGTGCTGGAGACCCCTAAGCAGCTGGGAAGGATCGTAGAGGCATCAGGTAGCCGCCGGAGTGTCTGGATGGTTTTGAGGAGGTCCCGTAAGACATTGGTGATTAATGTCGAGGGAGTTCCAGCAAGGCGTCCGACCAATCAAGGAGAGTGTACCAGCAGGGTGAGCTCGATAACTGAATCGTGCACAATGTTCATGAGATGAACGGGAGCGGAGGGAGCCCTATGGTGCGGTGAAAGTGGTTCGGTAGTGCTGCTCAGCCAAGGTGGCAGAGCTCTCATCGTAGTGAAGTGCAATGGGTCTTCTGAGCAAATGGAGATGTGCGCGAAGATGGCAGCTCCGAGGAGTAGCTCAGAGGATGGTCAGGCGAGTGTGAAGATCCGCAGAGGAGGAGAATAAAATTCGAGAAAAAGAAAGAAAATGAAGAAGAAGATCGGAAGGGAGATGGAGGTCTACCTGGGGATTGAAGCTCGGAGATGGGCTCCTGGTCGTCGCTTGAAGGCCGGCAGAGGTCCTGAGCTTGTGCATCTCACGAGAGGGGGTGCGGCATGACGGGGTTGGTCGTGGATCTCGCCGAGGAAGAATCTCGGTCTTCGCTCGGAGATTGACCTAATTACTGTCACTAATAGGTGGAGACAAGCTCTGGGTTTCTCTCTGGAGTGGCGGATGGGGTCGAAGGTCGATGAGGATGGAGTATTTATAGGTTGGATGTGATGGTGATATGTAATAGATGGAGAAGTTGGTGGAGGTCATGGGGCGGCGTGGGTGGAGTTCATGGCGATTGTGGAGGTCGGCGAGGATGAGGGTAGAGTGGGCTACAAGGTGGGGGTTGTAGAGGACGGAGAGGGTGGCCGGAGTGGTTCCCAGAATAGAAAAGTCTAGGTGTGGGTGCGGGAGCTGCGTGAGGTAGATGACGATCGTTGGACCGTTGGATCGAGCAATCCAACAGTCAGGAGAAAGGTGTGAGAGGAAGGCTGGGATTAGATCAGAGGGGCGAGATCGAAGGGTTATGATGGTGCCACATGCGGGGCGTATGTGAAGGCGGAGGGACGGTCTGGATAAAGTCTTGAAGATCTGATCGTGCAGTCATGAGATGACACGTGGTGCGCTAAGACTTAGGCGGAGACGGAAGGTTGTGATGAAGTCTGGAATTTGATCGATGGGTCCATATGTCGCACGAGATGAGTGGCCTTGATTGAGGGCTTCTGGCGAAGATCGGAGGGCTCTTAGCGCAACACGTGTCGAGCTGAGGGTGAGGCGAGAAGGGATGACCCTAATTTGATCTGGGTTTGATTGGGTGGCTGAGGAGAGCTGTTAAAATGGAGGTCCTAGATCAGGAGAGAGGGGAAGAGATCAGACGACGGAGGGTGAAGGGTGCGTGGCGCGCAATGGAGCGGGCCGCATGGCGCAATCAGAGGGCGCTACGTGGCCTGCTCTAAATGGCTGAAAGAGAATGGTGAATAAGAGAGAGAAGGAAGCCGAATTTGGAAAAACTCAAAACATGAATGTGGTAGATCTCGATGAGATCTATAAGTTTCATCTTAATAGAGATGAGGAAAAATATGATACAAAAATACAAGGGTACAAATATACATACATATAGTACACAAATGGGCCCAAAGACCCATGTTTTGCATACGAGCTCCGATTTAATGAAATTGGTCTCATTTTGAAGGTATCTGAATGTGGATTAATCTGAAAGTGAGTAGACCTAGATTGGAGGTTGTATAAGGTAGATATTTGCATTCTAAGGTTTGGGGTCTCCAACTGTGTTTGGGATTTTTATTGGGTATTTTACAAGCTAGGAATTTTTGGACTTTTCCTTTTAGTAATATACACAGTATATGATCAGTTTTATTGACTTTGGAGGCGGTATAAAATACATATAATTAGGTGAATAATGGTGAATATTTAACAAGTGAATTAGGCTTCTTATTTAATGCAAATATGGATGCTAAAATGCATGTATTATGTATGCATGTATGTATGCTAATTATGCAAGATAAAAGGAAATATGCTGCTAAATACTCGGGAACACGACTCTATTTTCAATTTAAGAGTCACGAATCACAGATTCATCAACCCCCTATACTTAAACATTGCTCGTCCCCGAGCAACTAAATGAAATGCAAGAGTGAAATGATTTGGGTTCCATACCAAGGTAATGAACAAAAGTTGAAAATGGAGCTTGACTCAACCTTTGGATTAATTGTGCGGCAGAAACTCGTTGGGACCTGAACTTAAGACCTAACATACTTCGAGTTCCACAAGTCTTCTATTAAAGACTCCTAAATAGTCAGGTCAGAACAAATCCTCATACGCAAATTTCTGGTGACTATGATTCTTACATGTACTGTGTAAGTGTAAAATAACTCTCCACATCAGAAATGGCTCAGAATCAGCCTCCTCTAACAAGGCAACACTAATTACCCGGTCCAGTAACTCTTTCCTTGAGGAGTGGGGTATTCCCTTCTAAGTTCAAGTGTGACCAGCTCAAGAGAAGGGGGTAGAGAAAAGAATGGAAGATAGCAAGTGTAGCTACCTATCCCAGGATGCCTGACCTGTGTAGCCAAGTCATACAGCTGCATACTTCTTTGCTAATATACATACTCCGACAGGTATTTTATTTTCACTTGGACCTGTCCGATTCTTTTGGATTTTTTGCATTTTTTCCGAACTATATACAAGGTGCAGCATGTACATCAGGAGTTTTTTCCTCTTGAGCTAGTAGACTATCCCTCTTTTGAAGCATTATTGCAACCCACAACATCCAGTCCTTAGATGTCAACACCACGAGACTAGGTTGTGATACGCTACACTCCTTAGAGGAGGATGGATGTTTCCACCCGTGTGTTACTCCAATCTAAAGGATTCTTCCTCCTCACCACCTCATCAATGAAGAGCTACGTGCATAGTGCTTGTCCAAGTTAGGTCATTATCAAAAAGTATCATGCGTGTGCACGAGATATTCTAATTAAACTGATTAAGATGACATGTGAACATAGACTTGCGGACTCAAAGAATTAAGTCACTTGATCTGAGAAATCTTAACTCCAGTTCCCATAAGGTTCCTCTAAAATTAGGTGGATTAAGGTCAAATCAAGTCCCTTCTCAATATCTATTCATAACTTGGTTCAGAACCCACTAGCTTTTCACTTTTCATAAGCAAGATATGCAGATGACATGCTATGAGATGAAATGCAAGACTTTTTTTTCTTTTTTTTCAAGGAAGATATGCAATAAGAAGCCTATTTTTTGTTTTTTTTTGTTTTCTTTTCTTTCGAAATTTGGTATACCTCCTATGATACAATAATTTACAAGAGTTTTATAAGTATTACAAATTATACAAGTGTTAAACAATATACAAGTGTACATGTATTTTATTTTTTTTTAATTTTTAAAAATATTTTACAAGAATTATACAATCGTATTTTATTTCAATTTTTACCCACCCGTAATTATTGCTTAATATATACAAAAATCCTTGAAAAATACGCGAAAGTACGAGCTATGGGTATTGTATATATGTAATATATACACGCCCCTATACATAGCGTGTGCTATGTCCTTAGAGTACAAAAAGCGAGGAAAAAGACATAGCCCGTGCTAAGCGTAGGAAAGCAAGAATAACAAAAAGTATAGAAGTCGCTCCACCCCCCCTATACTTAGTCTCTGGCAGCTAAGTGTAGAACAAGATCAAAAATGGGACATGCGAGGTTTGGAGGTGAAATGGAGGAGTATATACACGGCGGGCATCAGTTCCCCCTATACTTAGGCTCTAGATAGCCTAAGTATAGGACAAGCGTGAGTGTAAGAACCGATGAGATCTAGAGAATATACAACGAATGGTGAAGAGACTCGGGTCACACTCCCCTATACTTAGGATATGGTCATCGTAAGTATAGCCATAAAATGAAATGATATTATGCCGGGGCGAGTGATTCGAATCACTGGGAAGGGAGGGAAAAATATATACAAGAAGGAGTGAAAATATACATGGATCAAGAAGGTTTGTGACGAAACTTCTTGCGGGAGCGAGGATGTGGGTAATATACAAGTGTCTCGTTGTCGGAATCATCCTCAGATGAATAGTAGTGAGGTGAAGGGAACATCCAACGAGGGTCGACTCACGGCTGCTTGCTTAGTTACAGCTTAAGAACAGCCGAATTAAGCTCACTCATATAAATCACCTTACCCAGACCAGATGATGACTCCTCAGAAAACTCCTTCTCCGGTATGTTGAAGAAAACTTTCTTAGTCGGTTATATAGAACCTGAATCATTGAGAGTGAGATGAGAGCGACGTGCCATGAGAGGTTCTGGGGAACACCTCGATGAATCAATTCTCGACTCCCTCTCATTAGATAGCCGACTAGAAGAGGGAACAACCGTGTTTTTATTTGGAGTCAATTTTGTCTTGGTTGTTTCTTTTGAAGGTATGGGATATGGTGCGGTGTTGACCATGGGTTCCTCATCAGATGCGTCACCATATAGATTGGAATATACCAGAAAGGGTAGCATGCATCTCGAAAAGGTGCTAGTGATCTCAGTTGGCTTGACATTATTGGCCTCTTGTGTTGGATCATCAAAATGGTCAAGACAATCAGCAAAAATCATGTCCGACTTAATGGCAGCTTCTGGTCGTGAGTCCTCCTAAGAAGCTGTCATGATGGTGGAGCAAAATAAATAAAATATAAATTTGGAATAATTGTACAAAAATAAATAACTAAAAATAAAAAAATACATATGTGTATATACCTATATATAATAATATAATGTAAATACATTAATTATTTTTCAAAAAAAAATAAATATCACTAAAAAATTCTTTGAAAATAAATAAATATTTTTTATTTTGTAAATATTTTGAAATAAGGTCATTATTTATTTTATTTTGATTTTCTAAAATAATTTCCAATGGTAGCTCCTGATTGGTCCACGCGGGATGTTGGCCCCCGGTCAACTCCCCCCCTGGACCACTCGACCCGGACCCCTGCGCCCCGACCCGATTTCTCAGAATTCTCGCGCATTGATCCGTCTTCCATTCGTCCAAACCCTGGGTCCTAATTACACGTACATTATCCCTAATCCACGCCTGATCATCTTTAAGGAATCCGTGCTTCGCAATCGCATGCCCGACTCCATTTTAGCCTGACCCCTACCACTATTAAGCTGAGCTCCGGTCAACATTTCAGGGCATCTTTGGCCTTCGTATTCCATCCGAGGACCTCCATTCTCTTCCCTAGTGTGACAGCTAGTAGAAGGGAGTGTCTCGGCGAGGAGAAGGCGGCCCCAACCACTGATCCGGCGACTTGCGCTGCCGTACTCTGCCACCGAGCGAGCCCAGCCTCTGGCCCAGACGAGCAATCGAGGCGACAACCCCAGGAGCTTCCTTAGCCCCAGCCCAGTCGCTTGCATCCATCAGGTACCTCTGATACACCTTAGGTTCTCTACATTTCCATTTTCGCCCAAATTGCGCCGCCGGCCTCGCCTGCCAATTCACGCCGACCCCACCATCCATCTGCTCATCTGACCATTGGCGCACGTCCACGAGACCTCTACCCACCTTCTACGCCCCTCTGATCACCTTGGTTCGCCCCGGAACCAAGAAGTTGGCCTCCATCGCTGTCGCCTCGCCGGAGGCCTCCGCTCCGCCTCACCTGACCATCCCCTTCGCACGAAACCGGGTCGAGGCACTTTGCCCTCGACCCAGTATTCTTCCTGTGCAAGTAGCGTCAAAGAAGGACCCCATCTGGGTGTCCAACAATCGAAGAACATGAGCTCCTCACCGCCTTCATCGCCGAAGCTCTCCAGAGCTCTTCCGCTTCATCGGAGCATCCTAAGAGCTACGGACCATCGTGAACGATCTATTCCACATCAGAGCAGCCTCATCGGAGCCCCCCACCGTGTGCATTGGGCCGACGAACTTCGCCGACGAGGTGTTCTTGGAGGAGCTTCAGATACCGTAGATCCAGCCCCCTCGCGCCAAATCAGATCGTGACCATCCATTCACGAGAGCTGACGACCGTTGGATCGAGCCAGAACTTCATCTGAGGCATCGATCAAGTCAAAGGGGTAGCCACCTTCTCAGCCGTTAGATCTCCACATGGCGCTTCCTCGACCATCGATCCTTAATAAATGGGTAATTTCATTTAGGCCCCTATCATTTTTACTTTTAGTCGTGTAGTCTTGTAAATATTAGTTTACGTTGTCTTTATTTTGGAACAATTGCAGTTAGGACCCTAGGTTTATTTTATTTGCATTGTACTCCTTGTTTATGTGAGCTGCGTGCATCGACATGTGAGGTTTGGGATATTTGCTTGTTTGGTCCTATATTTCCTTTATGTTATTGATTGCATATTTTTAAATAGGAATTACACTTATGCCCCTCTGTGTCTAAACCACGTCCTACGCGCGTGTTATTGTGGGCTTTTTTGCATAAGGGCCCTTGGGCTTTCTTTATTTGTTATTGTTTGGCCTCTGGAATTATGTTTCTTTGCACTTAGGTCCTTGCTTGTTGTAGCTTTTTGATTGATTAAATAAAATTGCAAATAAACTCCAAATTAGGTGAAATTTGGACACGTGGCTCCTGCCACTGTGTAAAAATTTCATAAATTTTTGGGATATTTTCGAGGATTTTTACTATTTAAAAATATAAAAACATGTATATTTAATACTGTTTGAAAAAGAAAATAAAAGAAAAATATAAAAACTTTTCTAAAAATTCTAAAAAAATAGGGATTGTTAGTTTAGTTGTTTTCTAGTTTCTATCCATTTTTTGTGCAATTTGGATTTATAAAAACCATAAAATTGAATAACCCAAAAAATCTTATAAAAAACATTAAAAATTCTATAAAATTAAAAAAAATGCAAACTCTTTCTCTGTAGCTTAGTCTTTGTATATATTTTTCTTAAAAATTGTCTCTCAGATTTTTATAGACCAATTATATATTTTTAATTGGTCTTTCAAGTCTGGCTGCATAGTGATCTCCTGTTTTCCTTCTTTTTGATTTTTATAAAATCGTATACAAATTAGAAAATTCTGTAAAATTCACCAAAAACACTAAAAAAATAAAAAAAACACAAAATAATTGTAATTGAATTTTTTGTGCATTTTTGAGTGTTTAAATAAATTGTTGAACTTGCTTGTATATTCATTTTCTTTTATTTTCTTATATAATTAAAAATCCAAAAAAAATAAAAACAATTAAAATCCACCAAAAAATTATTTTATTGTTTATTTTTGACTTTCACTACTTCGTAGGGCGTCTCGGTTATCTCGTGCTCCCTGAGTCCGACCCTGGTCGCTATACCAGGTTAATAAACTAGCGAGGATCGCTTTTTGATTTTCACGATTTTATCATTGATTTTGGTGGTTCTATATTTTTCTTGATGAGTCCCATTCTCCGAGATCCGGGTCGCAATAACCCGAGTTTGATTTCTACCTTGCCCGGATTTATGTGGTGATTCTTCGGCTCATCAATGTGGTAGCATCGTCCTTTGTCACGATCAAGGTAGCATCGATGTGGTCCATAAGTTTACACAGTTGTCCATGTACCAGTAGAAGAATCAGCAGCTCCTGTGGCCCCTGCTTCATCAGGTGTAACTCCAGGTTGCGGAGTGACTTCATTCCGATTAAAAGATCTAGTCATAGATTCCATTATCAATTGTCTTCTTTGTTTATTTTGCATCACATTTCCATAGCACTAATTTTCCATTTAATTTTTGACACAAATATTAACCTCGCTATATATTCATTATTTAACTCAATTTGAAACTATGCAATTAAAAATCACCACTCCCTATGTTCAACCTCGGTACACTTACCAAAAAAGAATTTTCCACAACATTCAAAAAGTGTGGTTTTTGATTTCTCGATTTCTGCCTCCTATACAACAATTTTCAAATATTAAAGAGGTCGATTTCACGATCATCAAATGGTGTCATAGCCGGGGAACGATGTATTCTGGGGGTTTTAAATTATTTTCTTTAATTTATTTCTATGAAAGTAATTTCTGTGTCATTTTTTTTATTTTTGCATTTTATTTCTGCATTTTCTCCGTCAAAAGATACTAACCGCTTTTCTCTCTTTGTAGACAACTGGGGGCAATTTTGGATATAAAATCAAGGATATGCGGAGAAGACCTGAATTTTATTTCTGTGAGAGAGAGTTAGATTAGAATTATTTTCTGCATCATCTACAAGGTCCCTCTCTTTGAACCTCATACTTGTCATAATTTGGATTGGACTACTTTGTGGTGTGTCGAGTATGTTTCAACCCCTTCCATGTGGTTTGGACTCGTCTTGAGTGTCGTAGGAATTAGGCACACATATGCTAGCTTAGATTTTTATTCTTGATTGTGCTCGTAATGGATAGATCACACTTTCACTAACTATATGCACTATAGATCATTCAACATTAGCCAAATCTGAAATCAATTATTTGCTGGTAATAGAACTATCTATTAAGGATGATTTCATCTATACATTCCATTTAGTATATTTTTTTAAATCCTTGTATCGCATCCTGCATGCAGAACACGAGGAATCACTATAAGTCCCCTTCTTAGAATGGATCATCGAAATAAATGCTTTCATTGGCTTTCTCGATCTTCTACCTTAGTTTGGCACATTATGAATTAAAGGAATTGGCCGATTGGGTGGTTAAAGGACAACGTATAAACAAATATCCTAATGTAATATCGGTAGCCAATATATGGTCTGTACTTACATCCATACTAGATAAAAGTAGGTGCAACTAGCAGTATGAATTCGGTCCAGTCTTTGTGACACTCTCCTAATCCTACAACTCCGATTAATCTACTCAAAGATTGTTTTGTCACTAAATTAAAATTGAAAGGATAAGTGCCAAAATCTATCAAGCCTTCACAAATGTTGAGTAATGAATCTACGACTTTGAATTATGTTTGCTTTGCTTGTTTATTCTCTATCCTTTGACTTAGTCGTCGTGCTCTAATCGATACTCTTGGCATCAGAGATGGATTTCCGGGGGGATCTTTGGTCGGAACTTGTGGACACGTCATAGCACCCTTTAGATTTTACATCTATTTGGATTAGAGATGACCCTTTTCTCGAACCAGCCAGGTCTTTGGAAGACCCTCTTCCCAAGTCCCTTTCATGGTTCAGTCAATCCCAAAATAACCCTCACTTCTACTCTCCTCCTACCAAAGAAACTTTTATCTTTGATAGGCCCCCTAAACCTTCTAGCCATATATCTAATTCAGACCTATCTATATCTAAAGGTGAAAAGGAAATCAAGATGCCTCCCAAGATGAACCCAGGCTAAGATGAAGACAATGACCCACTGCGAGAAGTTTTGGCTAGGGTTACTGCAACTGAGCAACACAATGCAATGTTAGAGCTCATATGGTAGAATTGCAACGTGGAGAGGCTGTGATGAATCTGTGATTCATCACTCTTAAAGTTTAAAATGGAGTCTTGTTTTCGGGTAAATAGCAACATATTTCCCTTTATCTTGCATAATTAGCATTTATACATGCATACATAATATATGCATTTTAGCATCCATATTTGCATTAAATAAGAAGCCAACTTCACTTGTAAATGTTTACTTATTTATATGTATTTTATACTCACTCCAAAGTCAATAAAACTATCTTTATACTGTGTATACTACTAACTAATAATACAAGGAAAAGGCAAAAAAATCCTAGCTTGTAAAATTACCTAATAAAACTCCAAACCCAGTTGGAAACCTCAGACCTTAGAATGCAAATATCTACCTCATACAACATCTGATCTAGGTCTACTCGCTAGAATAATGCATACTCAAAGACCTTCAAAATTAGACCAATTTCATTTAAATCGGAGCTCGTATGCACAACTTGGATTTTGGGGCCCCTTTGTACACTATACGTATGCATTTTTGTAATCTTGAAATTTTCTATATTATTTGACCTCATCTCCATTTTTGGTCAACATAAAACTTGTAGATCTCATCGAGAGCAACAACTTTCATGTTTTGAGTTTTTCCAAATTCGACCATCTTCTCTCCCTAATTCCTTATTCTCTTTCGACCATTCAAGTTAGGCCACGTGGCGCCCACTGATTGCGCCACGCGGCCCGTTCTTTTCATGCCACGCGTCGCCTCCTCTCCGCCGTCTGATGGCCTTCCTGCTCTCCTCATCGTCGTCGTCCAATCTTGACGTGATCTTTGCCATCCGATCAAAGCATGGACCCCATCCTGGCCATCTGCTGGTGGCTCTTCCTTAGCCCGCCACGTTTCACTACCTCCTCTGTCCTATCTTCTCCATCTCAGCCGCTCTTTTCCCCCATTCCCTCTTACGTCCGATCAGGCGCCTTATTTCATCACAACCGCATGCTATCGTCGTGCCCTCAGAATGACACTTAGAGATACCATCACCCCTCGATCGGGTAGCCCTAGATCTAATCCCAACCGCCCCATCATGCCCATCTCCTGGCCATTGGATCGCGAGATCCGACGGTAGAGACCTCATCATCTACCTCCGGCAGGACCCTTACCTACGTCGTCCACCTTGCCCGTACACCGCCCCCTTTCTATTTTGGTCTCCACTCCGGCCATCCTCTCCGCCCCCTGTCACCTCCACCTCTTAGCCCATTACACCCTCATCCTCGCCAACCTCCACAATATCCATAAACCCCACTCACTATCGCTCCATGACCTCCACCAACTTCGTCACCTCGTCAACTACACCCTCACCTCCGACCTATAAATACTCCATCTCCATCGATTTTCAGCCCTATCCGCCCCTGTCGAGAGATACCCTGAGCTCCTATCCTCTTTTTGGTGACATCAATTATGTGAGAAGTCGAGCGACGACGGCCTTATCTTCTCTGGCGATATCCATGGTGTCCCCGCCATGCCGCAGTTCCTCCCGCAAGCAGCACGAGCTCACGACCTCTACCGACCTTCAAGCGAAGACTAGGAGCTCCTCTCCGAGCATATATACCCAGGTAGTATCCTCCATTCCTCCTCCGATCTCCTTTTTCTTTTTCTTTGTTTTTCTCCTAATTTCTCAGCCTCCTACGATCGATCCCACACTCTCCTGATCATTCACCGAGCTCTACCATGGAGCTCCAATCTTTGCACACCATCCCAATTCCTCTGACAGCACCTCGCACTTCACTTCGACCAAGAGCTCCGTCGCCACGGTGGAGGAACATCACCTGACCACCTTCACTCCGCTCTAGTCCTCCCGCTGCACTAGCATTTACCTTACGAACACGTTGCACGCCTCAGCTATAGAAACTAACCATGTAGGTACCACTTCCTTCATTGGTTAGAAGCGTCGCCGGAGCTGCTTCGAGCTTCGTCGCTTTCGGCCTTTGGACCACCTCCGCCTCATCCAGATGCTCCGATTGCTTCCTGAAGCTCCCATGATAATCTCCAGCTACTTAGGAGCCTCCGACGACTAACATCGAGCGAGAACCAAGTAGGCAGAGCTGCGGAGGTTTCGCTGGAGCCCAGCCACGTCCGCTGCAGAAGGCGGTGGACTTCAGGAGCACGAAGCACAGCCACCGTCTCATCCCCACGATCGGACGGTTTTGATCGAGCGACGTCGCTAGTGCCCCGTCTCCGTTGGATCAAGAGAATACAACTGCCCTCGTTCGTCCACATCGCCAGCGCTAGCCCAGCTACAGATACCGTTGGATCCATCTTTATCCAACGGGACGCATCACGCCATGTCTTCTGTCGTCATCATCCATTGGATCTCTATTGGATTCAGCGGCACAAGGCGGACCACATATCAGCTTAAGTAGCCGTTTGATCCTCATCGATCGAACGGTCCATCGTTCTCTACGTCACATCCTCCGAGCCTCCTCCCCGACCCTTAGGCTCGGAGCTCCCGAAGCTAACCCGAAGCATGCTTGAGCCTGCAGCACACCCGAGCCATAGACCGAGCCTCCGACGCTTACCGAGCCTAGCACGTCACGTGTTTCTCGCATGCAGCCTGGTAATTTTACACTGAGGCCCCTGAAAGTTTTGAAAATTACAAATCAGTTCTTGCCAAGAGCATCACGTGAGGTGTACATGTTTCAGTGGGTATTTTGCACACATATCCCCGGCATTATTGGTAATTACATTTAAGTCCCTATCAGCATGTTTGGCTTTTAGTAATTTTATTTTTTGTATTTGCAAATTAGTACTTGTCTTTGTACACATATTAAGGTGTCCATTTGGCATTATTTGTAAGTTCTAAAAATTGCATGATGTAGCTTATCTTATCCTCTATCTTATGTGACACGTGTTTCATTTTGGGAATTTAATATTATTAAATTGGTTAACTTTTACATATTTTTCCCACTATGTTTCTTTTAATTCTTATTAAATTCATGTTGTTCCAAAAATCATAAAAAAATCACATTAGACTTATGATAATTTATTTTACCTTGTGCCCAAAAATCATCGTATTTGGACACAATACGAGGCCTGAATGCATTAATTAGTGATTTCCTTAATTGATTTTTAATAGGTCCAATTCACATGGAATTTTAGGTTTATTATTTTTACTGAATTCATCATACTTAGAACTATCCAGGATAATTTTTATATCCTAAAATAATATGTTTTAGTATTTATTAAAATTAATTTTGTAAAAATCACCTTGCATTCATATTTTAATAGTAATAAATTCATAAATTGTCAGACAAATCCAAAAAATTAGTATAGCTTAACTTCATTGGATTTCATATTCTGGCCAAGTTTTATAATTTTTGGACTTAATTTATCACATTTGTGATTTAACTTGTAAAATTAGCCTGAAAATTGCATTTCCTTTTCCTTTATTGCATTAAAATTGCTAAAAAATACTAAAAATAATCTTCTGAAAATCCAACCTCTGAATTCGCTTAAAATTTACCTAAGGAGACAACTGCCTCACTGAGTTCGACCTTGGGCTTGCCCAAGTAAAATAAATCAGCCGCTCGCGATTAACTCAACACTAATTAAAAGTGGTATTTTTTACATAGCTTAGATTACCCGACAGCAACGAGCTTAAAATTTAATTTGACAATTAATTTGATCGAATTAACAAAGGGTGGTAACACGTACGTCAAAATGGCACGTTGCCGCGGAGGCCCGGCTTAGGTTAATTTCTAGAGAATTCTTGAGAGTTTGATTTTCCATCCTTGGGTAGTCTGATTCCTTGTTTTCTTGTTAATATTTTTCTGTCATTTAATTTTGAGTATTTTGTGTCATCCTTTATCTGACCTCAATTTGTTTTCGTGCGAGAATACGAGGAGTCAAAGGCGTTTCGAGGAGCTTGCATTTTGAACATTTTGAGTGATAGTGAGGATTTGTACTTCTTTCAATTTTCATTATTTTTGCATTCATTCCAGCAGTTCCCGTTTGGGTTCTCGTGTGTGTAAAAATAGTCAAAACATGTCCCTGTGTGCTGTGTGGATTGCTTTTTAGATTAGGCTTGCACTAGTGGCTCCTAAAGCCACTCTAGGAATTGCTTGTGCTCGTAATTCTTTTAGGACCACACATCACACATAAAAGATGCACTTAGACAACAGATCTAGTCAAACTTAATTGGTGCTTCACTCGCTAACAGAATTGCCTGTCTAGGAGCGGATTTTATCGGATGCATTTTGCATATAGTGTAAAAAGTTTTCAATTCTGTTCTGCATCCTGCATAAAAGCAAAGGGATCACTGTAAGTATTCTAAACATAGCATAGCATCATTGATTTATCGTGCATCGGCTTTTCTTGACTCCTTTCTCGTGGTTTTTCAAAACATAGATAAAAAGGAAATTGGTACTCGATGGTAGGCGTGCTGTGTGGTTGGACGTAATCAATTATAACCTAACATAAAATAGGGACTGCTAAATAGAATCGACCAAAAAAATCAATAAAAATCGGAAATTCTGCTTGTAGGAAATTAACCCCGACCTAGTTTTCAGGTTGAGTGAGGGTACTAGAGTGTGTGAGCACCCTAGGGCAGAGCCAAAAATCCCCGCTTTCCATATATAGTACCCTGATCCAAGAAAATATCAACGGCTGAGCTCCGGTTCAACTGACCAGTGCCAAGTAGCCTGCACCTACTCCGGTAGGTAGATAGGGGTGAAATTGCGGTGCACCGTGATAAGTTTCTAGTAGTCTCCGCCTACGCTTGCAGGTAGATTACGGTGAAGTTACAGCCTTATCAGCCTCTGCCTACTCTGTTGGTAGATAGGGGCAGGTCCTTGAACTTTCGGCTGGGGATAGGAGCAAAGAAAGGAAGTGCGTTGGTATCTAAAGCGACAAGTTAATCAAGGGAGACGCATCCGGCTTTTAGCCGACTCCCCTATAGGCCGCGTAACTTCTTGCTATTTGTCTGAAAAATCACACTTGAAATCAACCAACTAATCGAACTCGGTTTCAGTCCTTCACCGTGTTGAGTGTGAAAATACACGGTTTGGATTCAATTACTTGCTTCAGGTAGTAGTAAAATCATATCTTCACTTAGAACTCCTGATTCTTCTTCTCGCCAATCAAAGATGACTGACTGGGGGGATATCGACTCCCGATTCGCCAATCTTTCTATGAGCCCCCCATGAAGCTCATCTTCACCATCCCAAGCACAACTTGGACCAACTAGAGCTCATGACCATCTTGAGTTCTGGATCCCTTAAACCTAGGGTGGTTACACTCAAACCAACCCTTTTCTTTCCTCTGATCTCACCAGAGAAGACCATTGCCTCAGTAAGAATCCCTTCCATGATTTGTCCTCTAAACAAGTCCATTTTCCATTCCCAGTGCTAGAGGATAAGATGCCACCTAAGAGACCCCCGGATGATGAGGAACAAAGAGATGACCCAATACAACAAATCCTTGCTTGGCTCGCCACAACCAAATAACAGAATGCAGATCTTACGGTAAGGATGGGACAGATCATTATAGCAAGATTTATCGACCGACCCATGGTTGATGTTTACAACCCAATAGAAAATAAGATGCATAGTTGGTTGGCACCAGTGGTATTCCCAGAGGCATTTGATCTAAAGCCCCACTTTCTGAGCCTGCTACCGAAGTTTAATGGAAATACAAATGAAGAACCATATGCTTTCCTCAGAGACTTCGAGCTGGTTTGCAACAACTTTAGTCACCCTAGGGTTGGGCAAGATTATAACAGGCTGAAGGCCACCCCGTTTGCCTTAGGAGATAAGACATCTCATTGGTTGAAAAATCTCGAGGTGTGATGTACAAAATGGATGCAGTTCAAGGACCTTTTTCTGAAGAAGTTGTACCCACTCAGTAGGACTAATCAAATGAAAACAAAGATCGTGAGTTTCTCCCAGGGACCCGATGAACCGTTCCATGAAACCTGGGATAGGTCTAATGATCTAATTCAGAAGTGCCCTTACCATGGCATTTCAAAAGCAATCTTAGTCCAGACCTTGTTCTGTGGCATGACCCCGGTGATGTAGGGGTTAGTAAGTGTCTCCTGTGGAGGAAGATATCTTAACAAAAATGAGAATGCTGTATGGAAAATCCTGGAGCATATGGTATAAACATGCAAGTCGCAGGCCACCACGGCCTATAAGTTGTCTCCAACAATCTTATCCAACGAGACAACTGGAAGGACTATAGCGGATCTGACAGAGGACCTCATTCCCAACATGGGGATGATAGCTGACAAGTTAACCATGGTCGAGCAGATTCACAAGAGGGTCACTGACCTTGAGTCACTCACGAGATTGCCGAAACAAGTGGAGGAACTTATTGAGAGGGTTGCCAAGATTAAGCTACCCGCCCCTTCTGCACCACCTGTACCTGTACACCGAGTTCATCTTGTACAAGAATAGGCACCGAGACCTCAGAGTAGCTGGGTAGAAGAGCAGACATACACTCAGCAGGAGCAGCACGCACCCTCACAAGTGGAGACAAGATACAAGGAGCCTACGCCGGTGTTCGAGATCAACGGGCTGTGGTACAACCATGACCCCGTTGGTAGACAATCGAGGATGGGGAATGATCAGCCTCACCAACCTTCCCAGCTTACCAAGAAACCTGCTCCGTCCTCGCACCGCGCTTCGTACAGTGCCGGCCCGAACGAGGGTACCAGCCTCAGCAACACCAGCAGCAGCACACTTTCCACTCAGGCCAGCATGGCCCTCCACCACCGCCCCATCATCATGAGCAATATCGGAATGGCCAGCAGGGCCAATACATGAACTCATCTACGAGTCAACATCAACAAAACCAGCCCACTAGTGAATTGGAGTCCCTCACGTTGGTGATCCAGACGCTGACTGATAGGGTCCAACAAATTCATAATGACTACCTGGATATGAGAACCGGTTTGAATTGTGTCTCCTGTACCTAGGACCAGTAGATGGCGCCAAAGACCCCAATTCCCGCCTAGGTTCAGGCCAACCTGACTAGCTTAAACCAAGGCCAGAACCGACCACGAGATCAGGTATATTATTCAGATAACTCTTTATATGAACATGAGATCCTTTCGTATGATATTGTAAACCATATGTCCCTTAGGAGTGGAAGGACGTGATCGTACTCGATCGGGCATAGGCACTGGATGAAGAAGCCGCCAAGTTTCTACCTGATGAGAACTTGGAGGAAGAGGATCAACACCACCACCACCATTGGCAGAAGAAGAGGACTTTTGAGTCCTCCAAGAAGAAGGAGAACCACACCAGAAGTGAGTTTAGCGAGATCGATGAAGAGCCCGCACCTCCATCTGAGGAGGATGTTCTAGCAGTCGTGGGGATGCATCACTGATTTTGCAGCGGAAATTTTCTTTTCATCAGAGTCATAGACAGAGTCAGCCTTAGAGTTCGAGTCATGTACAGAACTCAGTTCCAATTTTAAAAGAAAATCTTTCAGTTTCAGAATCTGAGTTGGAATCAATAATCCCTTTCCACCGAGCTCTTAAGGGTGGAAAGAAGAAAACTAAAAAATACAAAAAGGCGGCCCTAAGATGGCAGAGTTTTGCAATAAACACATCAAGGTCACGATCCCCTTTGACAAGTATGTGGAGATGACGTATGCATTTAAGAAATACCTTATGGTGAGATGCACACCTACTAGGGTTAGCATGTAGACCAAAAGTTGTGTTGAGAAACACGTTTTGTCAGTAGCCACGACTTGCGCAATAAAGAATGCGTTTCTAAGGAAACGAAGAGACATGGGTGCACATTATGTGGTGAGTCATGTCGATGACACTACGTTTGCATGCACTCTCCTTGACAACGGATCCTCAATCAACTTAATGCCTACTACCCTCTATGAGCAGCTAAATCTAGACCTCTTAGGAAATCTAGAGCCCTAATTCAATTTACAGATAAATTAACCAAGAGGTCCCAAGGAGAATTGAGGAACATTGTCATCAAAGTCGAGGGTCAGGAAGACATGGTGGACTTTACCGTCCTTGATATGGAGACCCCTCGTAATTGGAGAGATTCTCATATCATATTAGGAAGGCCCTTCCTCAGAACAACAGGGGCCTTATCTAATTATAAGATTAGGAAAATTCTATTCCAAACTCCAGGCGGAGAAGAGGAACTTGAGATGAAGCAGACCAGATGGCAGAGATCGGATTCCGAATCCAGCATCGAGTACTCTTCATCTGAAGTAGATTGCATTCCTGTAGACATTGTTGGTCAATGGAGACAGAACCCAAATAGCACCGATGAGTCCCTCTCCTTAGAGAAGATATTGTGCATGAGTCAGTTTGTGAGGTCCTTAGAAATGAACGCATCACACAACATGCATCCCCCTACATCTTCGTTGACTTAGAGGCCCAGCTGGGCCTGTCAGTCCTTCCCTCTTTAGGACAATCAGAATATGAGGATGACAAGTAAGACGTGGCTTTTACCGATTGCTTGGAAACCATTAATGATTCGACTTTAGAGCCAAATGAGTTGGTAGCAGCAATTTCACGGACAGATCTCGCCATTACAAGCATAGAGCCAGATTCGATTGAGCCACACTTCCTTGATGATCACACATTACCTGAGCTCAAACCTTTACCCACAACACTTATTTATTCCTTCCTTGAGGGACAAGAGAAGAAGTATACGATCATCATTAGCTCGCGAGTGACCAAGGAGCAGGAATCTCGATTGCTAGAGTTCCTGAAGAAAAACCACAAGGCGATAGGCTGGAGCATCTCCGATCTCCACGGGATAAATCTCGCTCTGTGTTCGCACCATATCTACTTGAAGAATGAGTCTAAACCCTCTCGTGAATTCCAACATCGGCTGAATCCTAATTTACGAGAGGTAGTGAAGAAGGAGATAGAGAAATGGTGTGACGCAGGTTTTATTTATCCCATCTCCGACTCCAGATTGGTGGCCCCAATCCATGTTGTCCTGAAAAAGTCGAGAAGTCAAATGACCACCAATGAAGATGGAGAGGAGATCGGGACGCGAGTACCCACGTCGTGGCGTGTCTGTGTGGATTACAGACGCCTGAATGCTGTGGCGAAGAAGGATCATTTCCCCTACCATTCATTGATCAGATATTAGAGAGATTAGCAGGGAAAGAATTATTCTCTTTTTGGATGGGTTCTCGGGCTACAATCAAGTAGTCATAGCTCCAGAGGACCAGGAAAAGAGCACGTTTACATGCCCCTTTGGTACCTATGCTTTCAGGCGCAAGCACTTTGGGTTATGCAATGCTCCCGGTACTTTTCAAAGGTGCATGATTGCTGTATTCGCTGAAATGGTCGCCGAATTCCTAGAAGTCTTCATGGATGACTTCTCGATCCACAGTGATTCCTTCGATTCCTGTCTTAGGAATTGGGACTGAGTCCTCAAAAGATGTTGTGAGGTCTATTGGTGCTCTCCTGGGAGAAAAGTCACTTCATGGTGACGGAGGGCATTGTGTTGGGGCATGTGATCTACAAGAGAGGAATGGAGGTTGACCCTGCCATGGTAATTGTAATCAGACGACTCCAGCCACTAACCAACGTGAAACAGCTGCGGTCTTTCCTTGGACATGTCGGATTTTATCGAAGATTTATCAAGGATTTTTCTTAGATTGCCCGACCGCTAATTGAGATTTTTGGCAAGGACATAGAGTTCATTGTGGATGACAAATATCTCGAAGCCTTTAAGCTACTATGTGGAATGATCATGGATGCACCGATCCTATAAGCCCCATATTGCTCTCTGCCTTTTGAGATCATAAAGGACGCATCAGACTTTACTGTTGGGGCCTTGTTAGGACAGAGGTGGGATGGCGTCCCGTTCGCAATACACTACGCAAACAAAGTGCTTGATACTGCTCAGTGTAACTATACAGTTACAGAAAAGGAGATGCTTGCGGTAGTATTTGCCTTGGATAAATTCAGATCTCACTTAGTTGGATCCAAGGTAGTTGTGGTCACTGACCATAGAGCACTACCTTACTTAATGGAAAAGAAGGATGCGAAGGTGCATCTTCTTAGGTGGATTTTGCTTATCGAGGAGTTTGATATGGATATTCGTGATAAATCTGGAAAGAAGAACGCAATAGCTAATCACCTCTCCTGTCTCGAGGATCTCAATGCTTCTGAGGATTCACTGATTCGAGACTCCTTCCCTGACGAGTGGATTTTTGTTGTCGACTCACTACCATGGTATGCCAATATCGTGAACTATCTCGTCTCCAAGAAGGTTCCCGAAGATTGGCCCAAGAGCCACATAGACCGACTGAAGTCGGATTCTAGACATTACCACTGGGAGGATCCGATCCTTTTCTTTGAATGACCAGAATGTGTCTTGAGATGGTGTATTCCTCAGGAGGAATATCAGAGTGTCCTTTCTTTATGGCATAGTCTGGAGGCAGGAGGACACCAATCCAGGAAGAGGATCGCATGGAATGTACTTCAGTGTGGCTTATACTGGCCGACTCTGTTTCACGATGCCATCATCTTTGCGAAGTCGTGCCTAGTATGCCAGTGAATAGGAGGAATCGTTGGTGCCAAGGATGAGATGCCCATGCAGCCTGTCGTCATTTGTGATGACTTTGACGCCTGGGGCAATGACTCCATGGGCCCATTCCCTGTTAGACATGGATTCGAGTACATCCTTCTTGTGTAGACTATCTAACCAGGTGGGTGGAGGCTATCCCAACTCGAGCCGCAAACAACAGGACTGTCTGTAAATTCATTAGAGATCATATCATCTCTAGGCTCGGAATCCCCAAAATGTTGATATAAGATGGGGGTAGCCACTTTACAAACAGAGATGTGAAGAAGCTCTTGAAGGATTATGGTATCGAGCACCGTGCTGCTAGTCCTTACCACCCACAGACCAATGGTATGGATGAGGTGTCGAATAGGGAAGTGAAAACCATTTTACAGAAGCTTGCCCGCCCATACAGGAAGGACTGGTCTCATATCTTAAATCAAGTCCTATGGGCTTATAGGACAGCTTACAAGACACAGTTAGGAACCTCCCCATTCAGGATAATATTCGGGAAGCCGTGCCATTTGCCCGCAGAATTAATGCACAAATCAGAATGGGCAATCAAGAAGGTCAATTGGAACACACACCTAGGGCAGAAACAGAGAGACATGAATCTGAATGAGCTTGTGGAAGTTAGAAACCGAGCATATGACAACAGTTTGGTGTACAAGGAAAAAGTGAATCGTTGGCACGATAGATATAACAGACGAAAGACCTTTGTTCCTGGAGAGAAGGTATGGTTGTTCAATGTAAGGCCGGAGGTTTTCCAAGGCAAGCTAAAATCCAAGTGGACGGACCCATTCATTGTCAGTGCTGTGCATGATAGCGGATGTGTTGAGATCTCAGATCTCACAGATGACGCACAGACGTTCCTAGTTAATGGACAACTATTGAATCACTTCGTCTAACCCAATGAACAGTTAGTTCATATTGAGGAGATTGTATTTATGCGCGAGATAGATTCAGCAGACACACATAGAGCCATGCATGAGACCTTCCAGCAGTTAACTCTCGCCGTCATCGGTATCTGGAAAGATTCAAACCGCAATCCTTATATATACCCATCATTCCTGCACATTCTACCCCTCCCTCCCAAGACTCTTATCACTCACCCAACTTCATCTTCATCTACGACTATACTTAGGATGACTAGATCCTAACTGTAGGTGGGGAGAATCTCATCCCATTCACTGTATATCCTCCAGATCACATCGGTCCTCATACCACTCCTGTCCTATACTTAGGCTGGCCTGAGCCTATGTATTGGGGGGACCGATGCCCATGTTGTGTATATATTCATCCACTTCCCCTCTTGACCTCGTCCGCCCTATTTTTGATCTTCTTCTACACTTAGGCTGCTAGATCCTGAGTATAGGGGGGCATGACGACTTCTATACATTTTTACTATTTTGGCTTTTCTACGCTTAGCACGAGCTATGTCGTCTTCCTCGCTTTTCGTATTCTGAGGACATAGCACACGCTAAGTATAGGGGGGCGTGTATATATTACATATATACATTACCCATAGCTCGTACTTTCACGTATTTTTGTATATTCTACGCAATAATTACAGAAAGGATAAAATTGGAGAAAGTTTTTTGTAAAATACATGTATATTGTATAACACTTGTATAATACGTATAAAACTCTTCAAAAAATTGTTATAAGGTAGGATGTACACCTAATAGTTCAGAAAATGGAAAAATATAAATTAAAGGCTTCTTATTTACTCTTGCACATCATCTCGGCATCTGAAAAGAAAGAAAGAAAAAAAGTGTCTTGCATTTCATTGATCTACATAGCATGTCATCTCCATCTTATCTGCATATCTTGCATATGCAAGGTGAAATGCTAGTGGGTTCTGAACCAAGTTTTGAGTAGATGTTGAGGAGGGATTGATTTTACCTTAATCCACCTAATTTCTGAGGAACCTTATAGGAACTGGAGTTAATATTTCTCAGGTCATGTGACTTAATTCTTTGAGTCTGCAAGTCTATGTTCACATGTCATCTTGATTACTCTAAGTAGAATATCTCATGCACACGCATGATTCTTTTAGATAATGACCTAACTTGGACAAGCACCATGCACGTAGCTCTTCATTGATAAGGTGGTGAGGAGGTAGAATCATTTAGCTTGGAGTAGCACACGGGTGGAAACATCCGTCCTCCTATAGGGAGGGTAGTGCATCTTAACCTAGTCCGGTAGTGTTGACGTCTAAAGACGGGACGCTATGGGTTGCAATAAGGCTTCAAAAGAGTGATAGTCTACTGGCTCAAGAGGAAAAACTCCTAATGTACATGTTGCACCTTGTATGTAGTTCAAAAAAAAAGAAAAAAATGCAAGAACTCCAAAAGAAAGTAGACAAGCCAGATAGAAAATAAAATACCTGTCGGAGTATGTATATTAGCAAGAAGTCTGCAACTGGATGACATGGCTACACTGGTCAGGCATCCCGGGATAGGTAGCTACATTGGCTACCATCCATTCTTTTCTCTACCCCCTCCTATTAAGCTAGTCGCACTTGAACTTAGAAGGGAATACACCGCTCCCCAAGGAAAGAGTTACTAGACCGGGGAATTAGAGTTATCTTGTTAGAGGAGGTTGCTTCTTAGCTATTTCTGATGTGGAGAGCCATTTTACACTTACACAATACAAGTAAGAATCATAGTCATCAGAAATTTGCGTATGAGGATTTGTTCTGACCTGACTATTAAGGATTCTTGAATAGAAGACTTGTGGAACTTGAAGTTTGTTAGGTCTTATGTTCAGATCCCAATAAGGTTCTGCTACACAATTAATCCAAAGGTCGAGTCAAGCTCCATTTTCAACTTTTGTTCATGACCTTGGTATGGAACCAAAAATCATTTCACTTTTGCATTTCATTTTAGTTGCTAAGAGATAAGCAAGGTTTAAGTATAGGGGGTTGATGAATCTGTGATTCATCAATCTTAAAGTTGAAAATCGAGTCTTGTTCAGGGTAAATAGAATCATATTTCCCTTTATCTTGCATAATTAGCATTTATACATGCATGAATAATATATGCATTTTAGCTTCCATATTTGCATTAAATAAGAAACCCAATTCACTTGTAAATATTCACTTATTTATCTATAGTTTATAGTCAGTCTAAAGTCAATAAAACTATCTTTATATTGTGTATACTACTAACTAATAATATAAGGAAAAGGCCAAAAATTCCTAACTTGTAAAATTACCCAATACAACCCTAAACCCAGTTGGAAACCTCAGACTGTAGAATGCAAATATCTACCTCATACAACCTCCGATCTAGGTCTACTCGCTTTTACAATAATGCATATTCAGAGACCTTCAAAAAGAGACCAATTTCATTTAAATCGGTGCTCGTATGCAAAACTTGGGTTTTGGGGCCACTTTGTACATTATACGTATGTATTTTTGTAACCCTAGTATTTTTGTATCTTATTTGACCTCATCTCCATTTTTGGTCAACATGAAACTTGTAGATCTCATCGAGAGCGACAACTTTCATGTTTTGAGTTTTTCCAAATTCAGCCATCTTTTCTTCCTAATTCAATATTCTCTTTCGACCATTCAGATCAAGCCATGTGGCGCCCTATGATTGCGCCACACGGCCCGCTCTTCTCACGCCACGCGTCGCCTCCACTCCGTCGTACGATGGCCTTCCTGCTCTCCTCATCGTCGCCATCCAATCCTGCTGCGATCTCTGCAATCTGATCAAAGCATGGACTCCATCGTGGACATCTGCTAGCACCTCTTCCTTAGCCCGCCACGCATCACTTCCTGCTCCATCCGATCTTCTCCATCTTAGCTGTTCTGTTACACCATTCCCTCTACCGTCCCATCACGCTTCTTATTTCATCACAGCCGCACGCTAACATCGTGCCCTCAGAACGACACATGGCGATACCATCACCCTTCGATCACGTAGCCCTAGATCTATTCCCAGCCACCTCGTCGCGCCCATCTCTTGGACGTTGGATCGCGAGATCCAACGGCAGAGACCTCATCGTCTACCTCCCATAGGACTGTCGCCCACGTTGTCCACCTCGCGCGCTCACCGCCCCCTTTCTATTTTGGCTCCACTCCGGCCATCCTCTCTGCCCCCTGTCACCTCCACCTCATAGCCCATTACACCCTCATCCTTGCCGACCTCCACAATCTCCATAAACCCCTTTCACGTCGCTCCACGACCTCCACCAACTTCGTCACCTTGTCATCTACACCCTCACTTCCGACCTACAAGTACTCCATCTCCGTCGAACTTCATCCCAATCCGCCCCTGTTGAGAGATACCCTGAGCTCCTATCCTCCTTTTGGTGACAACAATTAGGTGAGAAGTCGAGCGACGAAAGCTTTATCTTCTCCGGCGAGATCCACGGTGACCCCGTTGTGCCGTAGTTCCTCCCCCGCGCAGCACGAGCTCAGGACCTCTACTGACCTTCGAGCGAAGACCAGGAGCTCCTCTCCGAGATTCTTTCCCCAGGTAGTACCTCCATTCCTCCTCCGATCTCCTTCTTCTTTTTCTTCATTTTTCTCCCAATTTCTCCGCCTCGTACGATCGATCCCACACTCTCCTGATCATTCATCGCGCTCCGTCGTGGAGCTCTGATCTTCGCGTGTCATACAAGTTCCTCTGACAGCACCTCGAACTTCACGCCGACCAAGAGCTCTGCCGCCACGGCGAAGGAACATCACCAAACCACCTTCTCTCCACTCAAGGCCTCCTGTTGCACTATCATTCACCTCACAAACACGTTGCACACCTCGGATATAGAAACTAACCCCGTAGGTACCACTTCCTTCATTGGTCCGAAGCGTTGCCGAAGTTGCATCATGCTTCATCACTTCCGGCATGTGGACAACCTCTGCCCCGTTTAGAAGCTCCGGTCGCTTCCTGATGCTCCCACGATCATCCCCAGCTACTTAGGAGACTCCCGTGATCAACATCGAGCGAGAACCAAGTCGACGAAGCTGCGGAGGCTTCGCTGGATCCCAACTACATCCGCCGCAGGAGGCGACGGACCGGAGGAGCACGAAGCACAGCTGTCGTCCGATACTCACGATTGGACGGTTCTGATAGAGCCACGACGCCAGAGCCCCGTCTCCGTTTGATCAGGAGGATCCAATCACCCTCGTTTGTCCACGTCGCCATCACTAGCCCAGCTACAGATACCATTGGATCCATCTTTATCCAATGGGCTGCATCATGCCACATCTTCTGCCGTCAACATCCATTGGATCTCCACTGGATCTCGCGGTCAAAGGCGCGCCAGATATCAGCTTCAATAGCCGTCTGATACTCATCGATCAACTCCTCCCCTATCCTTAGGCTCGGAGCTCCTGAAGCTAACCCGAAGTACGCCCGAGCCTGCAGCGCACCCGAGCCACAGACCGAGCCTCCGACACCTACTGAGCCTAGCACCTCACGTGTTTCTCACGTGCGACCTGGGCATTTTACACTGAGGCCCCTAGAAGTTTTGCAAATTACAAATCAGTCCCTACCAGGAGCATCACATGAGGCACACATGTTTCTGTGGGTATTTTGCACACATATCCCCAGCATTATAGGTAATTGCATTTAAGTCCATGTCAGCATGTTTGATTTTTAGAAATTTTATTTTTTGTATTTGCCAATTAGTCCCTGTCTTTGCACGCATATTTAGGTGTCCATTTGGCATTATTTTTCAGTTCTAAAAATACATGATTTAGCTTATATTATCCTCTATCTTATGTGACATGTGTTTCATTTTTGTGATATCTTGAGAATGTAATATTATTAAATTGGTGAATTTTTACATATTTTGACCACTGTTTTCCTTTTAATTCATATTAAATTCCTTGTTGTTCCAAAAATCATCAAAAATTCACATTATCTTAGGATAATTTATTTTACCTTGTGCCCAATAATCATCGTATTTGCATGCATTACGAGGCCTGAGTAAATTAATTAGTGATTTCCTTAATTTATTTTTAATAGGTCCAATTCACATATAATTTTAGGTTTATTAATATTCTTGGATTCATCATACTTGGAACTATCTAGGATAATTTTTATATATGCAGAAATAATGTGTTTTCGTGATTATTAAACTTACTTTTGTAAAAATCACCATGCATTCATATTTTAATCGTAGTAAATTAATAAACTGTCAGAAAAATCCAAAAAAATTAGTGTATCTTAATTTCATTACATTTCATATTCTAGCCAAGTTTCATAATTTTTATACTTAATTTGATCACATTTCTAATTTTACTTGTAAAACTGGCCCGAAAAATGCATTTGCTTTTCCTTTATTGCATAAAAATTGCTAAAAAATACCAAAAATAATCTTCTGAATATCCAACCTCTGAATTCGCTTAAAATTTACCTAAGGAGATAACTGCTTCCTTGAGTTCGACCTTGGGCTTGTCCAAGTAAAATAAATTTGCCGATCGCGATTAACTCAACATTAATTAAAAGTGGTACTTTTGACATAGCTTAGATTACCCGACTGCAATGAAGTTAAAATTTAATTTGACCATTAATTTGATCGAATTAAGAAAACGTGGTAACACGCACGTCAGGCTGCTATGGAAGATTCTTACCTCCCTAAATTATATGAAGATTATAATTGGTTGGAGACCTGTACCCCCTGAGGATGCGTTCGAACAAAAACCACATTTCCTCGTGCTGCTACCAAATTTCAGAGGAAACAATCATGAAGAACCATACACCTTTCTCTGAGATATTGAGCTAGTCTGTGACAAACTTTCCCACACTAGGGTTAGTCAAGACTATGTAAGGATGAGATATGTCCCCTTTTCCTTAACAGATAAGGTGACATACTAGTTGAAAAACGAAGGGGAAGTGATCACCCCATGAGCCATCTTCAAAACACTATTCTTATAGAAATTCTACCCAGTGAGTAGAATTAATCACATGAGGATCAAGCTTATAAGCATTACCCAACAACATATTATGCCATCCCACGAAACCTGGGAGAGGTTTACAGACCTGATCCAGAAATGACCCAAGCATGAGAGAAGAAAAATGATGATGGTCTAAAGTCTTGTTAGTGGACTAAGCCTTGAAATCCAAGGATCAATGAGTGCATCTTGTAGAGGAAACTACATGGGACGATACAAGTACATTGTCTACAAAGTGTTTGAGAAGTTAGTATAATTTTGTCGGACATTGACCACCAACCGAGCCTAGACATCTAGCTCCCTTTCACTCCTATCTAAGGAGGGACCGAAGAAGATGGTAAACAATCAATCGACTAACCATAATGCCAGCTTGGGGACAATGACATACAATCAACTATAGTCGAACATATTTATAAGAATATTGATGGACTCCATAAATCAACTAATATGGAGAAATTGGCTAAACTTCCTAATAAAATGAAGGAATTAGCTGATCGAGTGTCTAAAATACATCTACCTACCCAGACCACACCCTTGTCCCAATTCACCAAATTCATTATATTCAATGGCAAGGGATAGGGCAATAAAACCATTATGGTGGAGAACAAATTTTTTTCCAACAGACTGAAGAAACCTCTGCTCATACCGTCTATGAGGAACCTCCACCTGTCATGGAGATAAATGGAGTCTAGTATAACCTTGATCCCCTCAATTGATCAGATCCAAACTCTACTCCAAACCCTCATCCACCACAGTTTTACCCCATTTATCAACCTCAACAACAACAATAGCAACATCGTCAAAAGTACGGTTTGGGTTATAAAAACCCTCGACCTCAACAACAACAACAGTATCAGAGCTAGGGCAAACAGGGTCAGTACCAATAGTAACAACAACCTCAGACCAAGCAAGGCCATAGGTCTTCCTCTTCTTCTATTTCTCCCAAACTCTAGCATGCGCTCGATGAGCTGCATGACATGAGAGTTTACATCAATCATCCCTTCCGTTGGA
The DNA here is from genome assembly GCA_037367405.1 of Ottelia alismoides. Classification (NCBI taxonomy): domain Eukaryota; kingdom Viridiplantae; phylum Streptophyta; class Magnoliopsida; order Alismatales; family Hydrocharitaceae; genus Ottelia; species Ottelia alismoides. Next base: position 899,565 of record JAZKJV010005828.1, read on the forward strand.
GAGATGAGTGCACTGAATCCCAAACTGTGATTCCAACTCAAGTCTATGCTACCCAAATATCCTCAGACAGAATCATGTATTAACCTTCGAATGTTCTTTACCTAAGTACGAGTCTAATGAGCGGAAAGACCTTAATCAAGCTTGATAGAGCTAAAGAACACAGTAACATAGCTCCAGTGTATACACACTTAGATAAATCTATGGAAGAAGAGGAAGAGAGGCATGGAGAAGAAGAGAAACCATCCACACCAACCGTGGAGTACCATAACATTGAGGACTTGGGAGAGTCAGAATTTGAACCAGAAGAAGAACCACCAATGCAGTAGCAACAACCACATTCGTCTGTTCATTTTCCTATTTTGAGTCCAAGTCAGCATCAAATCCGTCCTAGTTCTATTCAAACTTTTGATTATTCATTCAATATAAGAGATGTTTTTTATCATTATCATTCACTTCCTTTGACCGTGCTCTTATGGATGGAAAGAATTAAAACCAAAAAAAATAAAAAAAAAGATCAAGCGATGGCCCGAATATGCAAAGAAAACATCAGGGTCACAATGTCATTAGATGGAATGATTGAAAGAGACCCGATTTTTTGAAAATACCTTAAGGTGAGATGCACTCCGAAAAAAACTAGCAAAGAGAACCCAAGCTGAATAAAGAAGCACAAACTCTCTATTGCCACATCTCGTCAGATAAAAAATGAGCTACCAAGGAAGAAGAGAGACAAGGGTGCACACTTCGGAACAAGCCAGATCAGTGAGATCATGTTGCTAGAACTCTACTAGACAATGGTTCCTTTATTAATCTCATGCCTACCACACTTTATGAACATCTGAATCTGGGACCTCTTTGTAAGTCAAGAGACATACTTCAATTTGTTGATACATCAACTTAGAGACCTAGGGGCAAGATTAGTAACATTGTAATCAAAATCGATGGACAGAATTATCCAGTGGATTTCACAATGCTTGACATGGATGTCCCTCAGAATTTGGAAGGATTCCTAGATCATTTTATGGCTGCCCTTTCTTAGAACAACATGAGCCCTATTCGACTATAACTCAAGAAAAATCCAATTTGGTGATGTTAAACTAGAAAATGAAGCAAATTAGATTCTAGGGACATGACATCAAATCTAGCATAGAGTCAGTGTATTTTATGTCAGAGGTAGAATGTAGCACATTTACGATAGTTAGGCCTTGGAAACAATACCCAACCTCAAAATCGCTCTTATCTAAAGAGGACATTGTCGATCAGTTAGTCTACAAGATCACTCGAGAAAATAATCTTTGTACATATCCTACACTCCTAGAGACTCAAAGATCTATGCAGATCTATCAGTCTCATCTCTTTTAGGACAATTCTGGAGTGAGGAAGATAGGTCAGACGTGGCTTTCGTCGAAATACAACACATATTTGGTGATCCGACTCTTGAAGACGTCTAGTTGGTGGTAGATGAAATCACACAAGATCCAACCACAATACAACCATATTCAACAGTGATTGAGCCAGATCTCTTGGAAGATATAGATAAACCTGAGCTCAAACCATTATCCCCTACTCTCAAATAAGCATTCCTTGCGGGACTTAGGGGAATGTTTCTGGTCAACATTAGTTAACATCTGATCGAAGAGCAAGAAATCCGCCTACGAGATTCAAGAAATCCGCCTACGAGATTCATTAAAGAAAAATTGTTAGGCATTAGATTGGAGATTGTCAGATCTCAAAGGGGATTAACGTAGCTTTATTTCACACCAAATATACCTTGATCATATTGCAAAACCCTCCCATGAATTCTAGCGTAGGTTGAATCCAAATTTATGGAAGTGGTTTAGACTAAGATAGAGAAATGGTGTGGAGTAGGGTTCATCTATTCCATTTTGAATTCCCAATGGGTGGCATCACCAAACATTGTCCCGAAAAAATCAGGAAGCTAGATTGTCACCAATGAGGAGGGAGAGGATATCAACACACGAGTACCCACGTCATGGCACATGTGTGGATTACATGTTCTTGAATGCTGCGACAAAAAAAGATCACATCCCACGATTATTTATTGATCAGATTTTGGAGAGACTAGCGGGAAGAGGAATACATTTTCTTTTTAGACGAGTACTCAAGTTACAACCAAGTAGCTATCGCCCCTGAGGAACTAGAATAGACAACATTGACTTGTCCTTTTGGTAGTTACGCTTGCAAGCACATGTTTTTCAGGCTACATAACCCACCCCCTACCCCTGACTTTTCAATAGTGCATGATTGTTGTTTTTTACTTCTCTATCCATGGTTATAATTTCGATGATTGTCATGCACACATGGACAGATTCCTCCAGGGAGCTCTCATGGGAGAAAAGTCTTTTAATGGTCAAATATGGCATTGTCCTTGGGGCATGTCATCTCCAAGAAGGGAATGGAGCTTGACTCTACCAAGGTTGATGTGCTCAAGAAACACGAGCCACCAACCAATGTTAAGCAGGTACGGTCATTTCTAGGGCACGTCGGATTTTATCATAGATTTTTCAAATAATTTTTAAACACTAAAAAAAAGGTACGATTAGCGTGCACATAGTGGCTCGTACTGTATACGACCAATGCACGCCGAGTGCACACCCACATAATGCACGAGCACATGTGTTCGCACCATGTGTGGTCATCGATAAGATAATCACCAGGACTGTTGGGAGAGCACATGCAGATGCTATGTGCCCGCCCACTATATGGACGTGCATAATCATTCTCGCCGAAGGTTCACCCGCACATAATATGGCGATCATATTCAAAGCTCCTGGCGAGCACATGTGCTCGCCAAGGCTAATGTAATGAGAAAAATATATAGGTTCAGCATGGTTAAGACGCCCCGTCGAATATGTATAGCCTGCCATCAAACCACTGCAGGTTCTTTTTATAGTCGAGAAGAATATCTTTAATATGACAGTTCACCAACTAATTTAACTGACATTAACAAGTCAAACTCGCACAATATATATGAAAATTAGGAGCTAAATACTACAAATATATGTTCGAAAGATTCCACAATTATAAGTACAACTAATTATAATATCAAAATTCATTCAAATGAAAAGACTTGCTAAAAAATCTACAACAAAACAAGACAAAAACCATCAATCATTTCTTTTTTAATCTAAAAATGTTTGAATTTAAACTCTGATTTGCTTTCTTTTTCTCCTTCTCCTTGAACCTGGAAAACATGTGTGCCTCTTCTTCTGGGTCATTCTCCTCATCCTCCTCGTCATGTGATTCAATCTCCTCATTTAGAGATGCACGCCCTTGTGACCTATATTATGGAAGATATATATATATATATATATGCATTTGAAAAATAGATATAGAAATATGAAATTATTACTCATTTTAAGTAGAATACTTGCATGTATGTCGTGAAATCTTCTCAGAGTTTCGTCACCTGCTCCCATCATCATCGCCATCTGGGAGTCCATTTGTCATGATGGCTACGATGATTGTGGCTATGAATACGAAGGCTAAGTATAGTAGAATACCAATGATGATGTTCCTCAATAGTATGGAGGAATGCCACCAAGCGTCTACTTCTTGTTCGCCACAACATCCATCTCCTCCAACACTATTAAAAGTTGATTGTTTAATATGTATATATATTGAAAAAATGAATATAGTATAATAATATTTATCTATACCTATTTCCCAAATTGCTTTATAAAATGGTGGTTTCTCCCTATTAGGAGCCCCACCTCATTTTTCTGGCAGATAGTGCCAAATAACGATCATGAAATACAAATTAAAAGAGAGAAGAATGAATTATAATATATCTTTCAAATTACTTGTAAATAAAATGACTAACCAACAATTCTCCTGCTTCACGAGTGGACCATTGAGACTCTCCCTCTTTCCCACTCATGTGGGACATAGACCACCATTCCTGAAATGAGGATTCTCTTTCCCACCCGTTCGCCTGAAAAATAAATATAGAAAATAATAAGAGAATGGTACTATAATAAGTTAGCTTTTAAAGTCTAAATTTTAAATTAAACTACCAGCTCTGCTCTAATATAATTGTAGCTTTAGATCCACTTGTCAATTTGATCCTCCATTTGATCCTCTATTTTTTACGGTTTGTCCCTCCCACCGTCGATCTCCTACCAAACTCGGCATCTCCAACGAATGCATCATAAAAACCAACCCACCTACAAGGAATATATTATGAATATTAATTATTTTTAAAATATATCATAAAAATATTGATGTAATACAATACCTTTCCTCCACGTGTCATGTTGCTGGGAACCTCTTCATCTACTCAAATATCATCTCCCTGCATCCCATCTTAGCATGCGAGACTCTCCTTGCCTTGAAAAAAGTATTGCCCATCCTCTTCTCTACAAAACGAAAAAAGGTTCGATGATAAGCCTCCTTCCCCAGACCCGGAACTAAACGATACGTACATTGAAAAGTATTGGGAAATTACTAGAAGAAAGAGTGACAACAAATTTCAAAGAATTAACTTAAAAATTATTCTTACCAGAAACATCACAAACAATCTCTCTTGTTCGCTGGTAGGAATGCGACAACATGGAAATTACATGTTAGTCAAATATGTATTGACTATGTTTGTTATTTTTTTGCCACCCTATTGGTATCCGAAAAAATCCTCCATCTTTTTGTGAATTTATCAAATAATACACATTTTTTTAGTAAAATTAAAATTATAAAATTTATAAAATTGTACGTCCCATCCGTAGTAACCTCCAACAAATGGTAGGACTCCAAAGTCTACCCAGCTCTAGTGGGTAAAGGCACGTGGGTGCTCGGATGTCTTCAAGAAGAACAATCAGAATCCATCGAGGTCCGTGAAGGTATCGGGATCGGGCATGCAGCAGGAGCGGTTGAGGATGATGGCTCTCCGTATATACCTCCATAAAACAAAGGAGGAGGATAACCAAGAGACTCTTAGTAGGCTATGACCCATCGATCCTTGTGTGGTTCTGTCTCCAAAACATCATTCAGGGTCGGTTGCCTACTGGAAGAAGGTGAGTCTGAGGAGGATGGACGATTAGATCGTTGAGATCCCTTAGAGCCGCCATGTCCAAAACCTATCATGACTATAATGATGATGTAATAGTTAATTACAAAGTTATTAATGAACATTTTAATTAATTCGACTATAATATTTGATTAAAAATTACGGTTAATCTTCATCATGTGATTCTGTTGAATTAAAGCCTATTTCTTCGATTTATGAGTTATGTGAATCATCATTTCTGGATTCAACATCTTCTTGTAGGTCAACACATAACACCTCATTATTATCTAATCGAATCGATTCGATGATTAGGGCTTCTTCTGTTACATTTATTCTCTCATGAGTCAGTGTGAAGGCTTCACTTATAACATCTTCAAGATGAGTGTATTCTTTAGAATATAACCTCGGGAATTTATCTTCACGGCCCTTAAAGATTCAATCCTCTTTCTCTTATTTGACACTTGTGAGAGATAACAAACTTGGTCCACTTCAGAAGCTAGGATGAAGGGTTTAAAACTTGCGTATAAATTTTCTTGGTATCACATCGACAATGTTATTTCTCTTATCGATCACTACGCCTCCATTGGGGTCGTACCAGTCACACTGAAAAAGAACTAATTTATTAAAGCTTGGAATACTATATTCTACTTCTAGTATCTCCTTTATTATTCCATAATATTTCAAAGGGATATTTACACCCATAACCCTGAGTAATCTCGTAATTTCCCCACGAACCCTGCGCAAGCACGAATTACACCCAGAACCCCGAATAATGTTTAACCCTTACATGGGATAACCCTGTGTCAAATTCCGTCTTAATTATCCGTTAACTCTGACGGAAAAAGTCAGATGTTGACTATTTTGCCCTTAGAAACACATTTTATTTATAATGTGATGTCATGCTATCAAACAAGATGATGCCCCCTTCTCACGACAAGCCTCAAGTCCTCCTTCCCCCTCCCCGGAACTCTGTCCCCGTATGCGAGCTCCTGGAAGCCCCGAGCTCCTGAACGTCGCTGCATACACTGAGTCCATGTCGAACACCGCCGTTGCGTACACTGAGTCCTTGTCGAGGAGCCCTCCCGGTTGCCGAGGAGCCTCCTCCTAGAATCCCCTCCCCCCTGCCCACCGGTTGCCGAGGAGCCTCATCCTGGAAGCCCCATCCCCCAGCCCGCCGAGGAGCGCCCCCCCCCCCCCCTCTAGCTCCCGCGGAGCCCGGTTCTTGCTTCTCCTCCAATCCCCCTTCCCTCGAGTCCCACTATGGAGGAGCCCGAACCCAGGTCCTCCACCTCCCATGTTCCCTCTGCTCTGCCTTCACCGCACCCATCCCCCCTCTCCCGGTCGCCTGCATGGCCGCCTCCCTCTCCTGTGAAGTTGCAGTCCCGCTTTCTCCCCTGTCGCTGCATGCCCTGCCTCCGTCCCATGAAGCTCCAGATGCTTCCCCCATTTTCGCTGCATGAAATAGGAATCTTGCGCATTAAGTCGCGACCATCGAGCTGTAGGTAGAAAAAATAAAGCTTGCCGTGCATGTTCATGGGTTCATGCGCGTACTGTAAAGGAGCTCTGTTTTCATTAACTTCGATCGATGAAGAAAACCCCTTTCTTTTGCATTTAGATGAACCAATACGATTCGAATTTAAATCGATACATATAAGACATACATGACGGCTAAAACCTTCAAACAAACAATGATAATAGCAGCAAATTGCTGAAACAAAAAGACCCATTTGAACAAAAAGAAGAAACAAAACAACCCATTTCAAAAAGAAGGCTCCATCGATCGTAGCCCATCGCCGTCAACACAACAAAAGCAGAACAGAGGCCGAGAGTCGAACCAAGTGCATGGGAGAAGAGGGAATGGAACTGTGTGGGTTTCTATGGGAGGGAGAAACCCACCCCCCCCCCCCCCCATGAAGCTCCAGCTGCACCTTCGCCGAACCCCCACCCTCCGGTCGTGAAGCTCCTTCGCCCCCTCTCCCGTATGCTCCTGTTGCACCCCTCGCTCCCCATCCCGGTCGCCGCTCGCCCCCTGTCCCGTGAAGCTCCAGCACCACCTTCGACCCCCCCCCCCCCCCACGCCACTGCAAGACCCACCCCTGCTGGCGAGCTCCATCCGCGCCCCCTCCCCCCGCCTGCGCATCACCCGCGCGTCGCCCCCAGGTTCCCCCCGTGAAGCACCAGCTACACCTTCCCCTTCGACCCCCTCCGCCCTCCTGCGCATCACCCGTGCGTTGCGCATCACCCGCGCGTCGCCCCCAGGTCCCCTTGCGCCCCGTGCCTCTGCAAGACCCCGTGAAGCTCCAGCTACACCTTCGCCTTCGATTGCGCCTCTGCAAGAACCCACCTCCGCTGGTGACCTCCATCCGCACCCCCTCCCCCCGCCTGCGCATCACCCGCACATCTCCCCCAGGTCCTCTGGCCGGCCCCCCATCTCGCGAGGTCGCTTCACCAGCCCCCCAGCTCGCGAGCTCGTCCCCTTCCCCCGCAGTGTCTCCAGTTCCATCGCATCTGCAAGCCACATCCTTTTGAATTTTTTTCTTTTTGTTTATCCTAGCCTTTATCCTAGCCCTTAGATTGTAGATGGGTTAGATTAACTTACTTGTATGGTTGGGTTAACTCACTAAACTAACGGAAGGTTGCATATGTAAAACAGAGCCATTATTCAGGGCCCCGTATGTAATTCGTATTTATCGAGGGTTCCTGGGGTAATTACCATATTACTCAGGGTTATGGGTGTAAATATCCCTAATTCAAATGATCTTACACATAACACGATCTACAAACTATCACTCAGTGATTCTGAGTTGTTAAATATTTACAAGAATTATATGTATGAAAACGATAACCACTACTACAACAAGAGTTGTAAGATTGGACATTATAAACTGGATCTTCTCCAAAATATTTTATAATTTGTGTATGATAATCACCATCATCGAATTGTTTTGCTCGGTTCTAAAACAAGCTGGAAATTGATTCATATAAATGCTCACAACTTCATCATTTGAATACATAGGATTTTCTTCGACAATTTCCCTTCGAAATTCCTTAAAATAAGTTCAATAAACATTAGAATTAAGTGGAAGAGAATTTGCATATGTATATATAAAGTAATACAGAGACATACTAAACATATGATGTTATTTCCTTGCAATTGTCTAATGCGTATAACTCTGCATCATCTTTCTCTTGTTTTGATAATAAATGTTCTATTGCCTTTCCTATGAGCTGAATGGATTGACGGAAGATACTGATATAAGGTTCTTCATTCGAGTAAATTTTCTCATTCCTCCTTAATATGTTGTAGATTGTCTCCACATCTTCGAGAAAATAGCTAGCACAAAATGATACGACTTCCTTGTAATTATACTGCAAACTTAATGATCCTTCAATTTAACTATTATTTCGGACCTTTCTTTCGAGAAAGAACATGAACCTATGTGTAACAAGTATATGTTTTTATTCATATATTAAAATAAAAAAAGGAATTAATATTTATAAATACCTTTCAAATGGATACATCCATCAATATTTTACGGGTCCTCAAACTTTTGCTTCGTATGGAATATGAATCATCTCATGCTCAATTGCATCAAAAATTTACGACGGAAATATCTTCTCCAAATTACACACAATCACAGGAATATTTTCTCTCAAGATAAACCATCACCATCCGTTGTACGCATGACGAGCACAGAACCTGAAAAATCTGCTGACATCTGATAAGACATCTACAACATTTTTCGATAACAATCCTATGAACACTAATAGTACCAGTCTTTCCATGAAAACATGAAGGTCATGACTCTTCATTCCCTTAAATGAGAACTTCTTTAAATCGACCAAATTCAAGAAATGTGATGCATATCCGTCTGGAAACATCAATTTACTTGTACATTCGCAGACAAACTTCACTTGATTTCTGTCTAATGTATACTTCGCTTTAGGAAGTTCAATCCTCCGATTATAATGTTCCTTTATTAACAACTCCGACTGATTGCATATGATTTTTAAATTACAACGAGACTTTATTGTATCTTTTGTGCAATTGGTTACATTCATAATAACATAGAAGATGCTATCAAAGACATTTTTCTTGATATGAATAACATCTAAGTTGTGTCGTATCAATATCTTACTCCAATATGCTAATTCTCAAAATACACTCTTTTTAGTCCAATTGTAATTGTCACCAAAACGAGGAAGAGGTTTTGTTTTACCCCCATTATGCAAGGTTGATTTCTCCAATTCTTCTAAAATTGATAATATCGCTTCGTCGTGTCTTAAATGTCCGAGGAGCTATAAGATAAATGGTATTCTTTTTAAATGCTTGCTTTTGTCTTCAATAGGGATGATTGTTTGGAGGAAAACATATGTGACAATAAAAAATCGGATTTCTAATTGTGTCGAAGCTGAAATGATTTCGTAAGAGCTACTTTCATATTAATTGTTTTACTTTATTTGCATCATATGTATCCACTCCATCGAACCATAACTTTTCAACTTATCTATAAGAGGACGTAAATACACGTCGATGTATTTTCCCATATGTGGAGGTCCTGACACCAACAATGATAGAAACATAAATTTTCTCTTATTACATAATCATGGGGGGTAGATTGTATGGTGTTGTCATTACTGTTCAACAAGAGTAATCATTACTTCATCCACGAGTATTAATCCCATCTGTGCATAAACCTATAACGCAATTCCTCTTTTCTTTCGAAAACGTAGCAAATGTTGACATCAATACTTTCCAACGATCAGACTCAAATGGATGCTCCAAATACTCATCAACTATATGTTTTGCATGCGATGTCATATTATTCGGCGTTTCCTTGCAATAATATAAATGTTATAATCTCGGCGTCAATGAGAAATAATGTAAAACCATTCTTGAGATTTTTGTCCCACTCTTACTTTATTCCTAATACCTTGGCTCATCACTTTCTGGACACCGTATCAAATGCTGATGTTCACCATAGTATAAAATTTGGTGATTTATACAAGAGTCTATTTTAACTTCTGCTAAACCCATCTTCCACATCATCTTCTTGGTTTTCTAATAATTACCAGGTAATTCAGAATCTTCTAGTAACATTTTGTTCATAATTTTAAGCATTGCATTAAAATTATGATAAGTCATATTATGCCTCATCTTCATCGATAGAAAATCTTAAACATCAGAGAGTTTTGAATATGTCTTACAACCCAACCACAATGACTCTTCTGCTTTTTTCAATAGCTCGTTGAATACTTTAGACTCTTCATATGGTTACTCATCATCTCGACAAGCAGTGCTAAAATCAGGACCTGCAAAGTCCATAACCATATCTACCAATGCATTAATTTAGTCCGCTTCTTTTGACTCATTAATCGTTTCCTTGAAGTTCTCACCATGCCTCGACCAAATCTGATATCCTTCCCTGAAACCATTTTTGTAAATATACAACTGAGTTTCATCCTTAGACCTCTTCCTCATTAAATGACATTTTTGATACGGACACAAGATATTACCATCTGAATCTACAACACGAGAACCTTGTGCGTAAGCAAATTTTACAAATTCCTGAACGCCTCTTTGAAAGGTATCTATAACACGTCCATGTACTACACGCTTGTACATCTACTGTCTATTAGCCATATTTATCACCTGAATGAAACAATTCATATTATCAAATGAGATGATAAGATTTAACTTTGGATTAATCTAGGAGAACATATGAAGAAAACGTAAACCCTAACACATCGCTGGTTTAAACCTATCACACATACTCTATAAGATGAGAAGAGAAGTGTGTTAATTATATTATCACCTGGACCCGTCCATAAGGATTCAAACATACAATAAGACAATCATTGTCACATGCTTGCTTATTTCTGAGGAACATTCGGCAGCATAACTCTGAACCTCTCTCGTATACCTTGAAAATAGATTGCAATCAACTTTCAAAACAATCATCGTAGTGACTATTTCAAAAGTAAATTAAGATTGGTTTGGTATACCAAAGAGGAAGGGTTTATGGAACCGAATTTACATCAGAACTAAATAGTGTGTATCAACGAATGCCTAGTTTGAATCCTTACGGACCCCCTTAGTCCGAGATCTTCGAACTAATGAAGGCCATCGTAAATGTAATATTTTAAGATCACTTTACGTCGTACATTTGTCCGTGCTACAAATGAGACTATAAAACAATCTTAAAATATGTATTCATTAATGTTAAATAGTCATTTACTTATATTTGATTGGTTAACAATGGGGATATGGATAAATGTGATACTAAATTAGTGCTTAATAAAATGTTTAAATGAACATTATTGAAAGTGCACCTGCAAATAAAATTTCTCCACATGCAAACATCTAAATCCACGACCAATGGATTGGGATATATCACCCCAAAGTGAGTCCACTAGTATTGTGCAAAAAATAAAAAAATATAGCACAATTGGATGTGATTAAATCCTCCAATGTGTTGCACACGCCTCCCCATATGCAGGGCCTCACACCACGTGTTATAGAGGGATGTACCGTGTGTGAATGATTTTGTACGACTTAATAATAAGATATTAGTTTTTACCCTTATTGTCAACCTAAGTATAAGTTAATGCGATACACTTGGTCACATTAACTAGAATTTTATGTCATAATAAATTATCACATAAGAAATATTTGTGTTAGTCAAACATCAAACTAAGGTTTGCCATTCTTTTGATGACACGTGCACCAAGAATTTAATTTATATCTATACATATGTGTTTTCTAATTTTCATATATGTCATTAGTATGGTCCAAGGAAAGCCCTATCCCGCGTCACCATCGTAGAGTTGAGGCCACGAGATTCGAAGATCATCGATATCTACCGCATGAGACTCCCTCCATCGATTCCAAGTTAGGTTCTCCCATAATATCCCATCGATCTTCTGTCTATGTTCCACCTTCTCTTATCCATATTTACCCTCTCATTTCCTCAATCAATTCATGATTTTTGTACTTCGATAATTATATTCATCATTCTCTAATTTTTGTTGTTTAATTTTCCATCACGATCTATCACTTTCGGCCACTCACAGTTGTCGAAGGTTGAGCTAGATTTCTCCCTCTGATAAACCCTTATGTTCATTATTTTCTTATAACATATGGATGAGGTTCATCCCCTTATGTTCTTAACTCCCAAAAATTTTATATCTCTCATCCCCTCTTTCAATCGAACCATTTCTATCACTACTCCATATTCAAGTTCAATGCCACCAATACATCCTCTAACTCCTTCCCATGTATTTCTTCTTTCCTTATCTCATATCGACATTCAACTACTTCTCTAGTTTTGCCACTCCAATTGCAATCCTAAAATCCCAAGATATGAATCATTGTAATGAAACTAGTGTTATGGTATAATTAAATATTCTAATTTATTATAGAAATTTAGTCATTTTACTAGTTGTGTCATTTCATAAACACTTAACATGCACCTATGAATTTCCATCAATATTAGACAAATATAATCAAACCTAACAACAACTACATATTAATCAAGTCTATGAAGCATAAACAACAAGTTTAAGAACTAGGAATATAGAAAACCCTAAACCTTCTAAACAAGAATGAAATGTAATGAAATAATAAAAAATGAGGGAAAGAATGATAAAATATACCTAAAGAAAGATGTGTGTGTGATTGAATAACCCAAACAGAGGTTGCTGGAGGCGACGGTGGTGGAGCATGGATCTCTTGAGGGGAGGGGAGGGTTTGGGAAGAAACTGAGGTAGAATGAGTAAAAAGAGGTTGCCTGATATTCTGCTTACATGCGTGGGCAAGTACACTTATGTGCTCGTCCACAGTTCTCTAGGTGCTCGCCAGCATATTGACATGTGCCCTCCCACACCATGCCTTAAATTTTAAATAGGCGAGCGCAATTAGGCGAGTTCTTGTGTAATCCCTATGCTCGCCCATATTTAAACAAATGTTCCACCTCAAATTCCAAATGGGAGAATAGCTAAGGCGAGCTCATGTGTAACCCAAGTGATCGCCCAGTTATTGTAGATCACATGTGCTAGACAAGTACAAGCCATATTTTGCTCGCCAATCGTGCCTTTTTTTTTGTGAAAATTTGCCCTACTCTTGGTTGAGCTCGTAGAGAATGAGACCTAGTTCCTTGTAGATCATAAGTGTCTTGAAGACTTTGAGTTGCTCAAAAAGAAGATCATGGAATCTCCCGTCCTACAAGCCCCTGACCGTTCTCTTCCATTTGAGATCATGATCGATGCCTCTGATTTTGCAGTAGAGGCTATATTAGGGCAGAGGAGACATGGAGTCCATTTTTTTATTCACTACCCAAGCAAAGTTTTGGATCCATCTAAGAAAATATATACTCTGACAGAAAAGGAAATGCTTGCAGTCTTTTCCTTAGAAAAATCCAGATCTCTACTTCTAGGATCTAAGGCGATAGAATACACAGATCATTCGGTGATCTGATAATTAGAGGAAAAGAAAGATGCAAAAGAACACATTTTCATTTGGATACTCCTACTTCAGAAATTTAATTTAGAGATTAATGATAAACCTTGAGTAAAGAACATGGTGGCTGGCCATCTATCTCGAATCGAACAAGATAAATACCTGATTCAGAATCGATCTATTAATCCTTCACAAACGAGTCATTTTCTATTATAAACTCCCTCCCTTAGTATGATGACAGTTAAATATCCTGTCTCTAAGAAACTGCCCCACAATTATCCTAAAAGCAGAATTGACCAACATAAGTTGGAACCCAGACACTACCACTAGGAGGATGTGTTCCTTTTCTTTGAAGGACCGGATTATGTATGGAGGAGATGTATTCCTCAGGAGGAATATCAAAGTGTTCTTAGTCTATGATACACCTTGGAGGCAGGAGGACACCACTTTGGGAAGAGGGCTGATGAGAAGATATTACAATGTGGATTTTACTGACCGTCCTTGTTTAAGGATGCCCAATTTTGTCATGTTGTGCCCAAAAAGTGGGAGGGACCATTGGTCCCAATGATGCCATGCCTATGCAATTAGTGATATTTTACTATGTATTCGACGAATGGGGTATTGACTTTATGACCCTTCCCTAACAACCATGGATTTGAATATTCTTCCCGCGGTGGACTATTTGTCAAGGTGGGTGGAGTCTATCCCTACTCGAGCAATAGATAACAGAACCATCTTTAAATTCCAAAATAATCATATTATTTTGAGGTTAAAGATCCCTAAGGTTCTGATATATAATGGTGGAAGCCACTTTGTCAATCAGGATGTGAAGAAGTTGATTAAGGACTACAACATCGAGAATCATGTTGCCAGTCCTTACAACCCACATTCTAATGGCATGGAAAAGGTGTCAAATAGGGAAGTCAAAGGAATTTTACATAAGTTAGTCCACCGTGATAGGAAGAAGTGGTACCAACTCCTAGACCAAGTTCTATGGGCTTACAGGACGACTTACATGATCCCATAGGGCACCTCCTCGTTTAGGATGGTATTTGGAAAATCATGTCATTTACCCGCAGAATTAGTGCACAAATCAGAATGGGAAATCGAAAAGATAAACTAGATTGTCACCAAGGAATAAAGAATAGATATATCGATTTAAATGGGTTTCAAAAATCATAAACCATGCATATGAAAACAACACGATCTATATGTACAGAGTAAAGAGATTGCATGGAAAACACATTAGAATAAAGAACTTCATCCCAGGGTAGAAGGTTTAGTTGTTTAATGCAAGGATGAAGATATTTCATGCCAAGCTGAAATCGAAATGGATAGGACCTTTCAAGATTAGGGAAGTACACAGTAATGACAGTATCATAATTTCTGAGACATCATACAATACACAAATATCCCGAGTCAATGGACAACTGCTTAAGCACTTAATCGAATCACATGAGTAGTTAGTATAGGTGGAGCAAATCTCCTTCACTCGGGGCACAGAATTTGATGGAAGACACCCTCGGCCCATCTGAAGCCTTGATGACTGATACCATCTCTTCATTACAGCTAGAAAGAATCAGCCAATCACTTGTGTATTCACCCTTAATTCACTAGAGCCTCCACCTGTGATTGCTCGATCATACTTAGGCTGACCTGAGCCTAAGTATAGGGAGACCAATCGTCTTCTCTTCTTCCCCCTTACCCTTGGCATCCCCATTTCTTGCTCTTCTGCTATGCTTAGTTTTGAGTTGATTTTCCCGGTTTTTTATTTGGGTGAATTATTCACAACTGTCATCGCAACCCAAAGAAGCGTCAAACAAAAACTAATTATTCTCAAGCAAAAATAAACCTAAAAATATAGCAAGAGAAATTGCTATTTAATTTACTAGCATAACTAACAAGATCAAACTCAAGGTGGGTAAGAAAATCTCGAGGATTATTCTAAGAATTGAAAAATAATCAATGCAAAGAATAAAGGAAATTCTTTGTACACAATGTTTGGTTTTTTTGTTTTTGAATCTTTTATTTCTTAACAAATTTAATTTTATAAGTTTTACTGTTTTTTGTTTATATATTTTTTATTTTTTAACTTTGCAAAGATATTATTTTATTTTAAGAAAAAACAATGAAACGATTAAAGAAAAATAAAGGCACACACACACACACATGTAATCACAGTTTTTGTATATATATTATTAAAAATTATCTCAAAACTAACCAAAAAATAAAACAAACATTATTTTTGGGTTTTTAAACTTTGACGTTTTTATGAAATTTCCATATTTTTTGTAGTTTTAAAACTATTAAATAAATCAAAAACAAGGAGTAAAACAAATAGGGAATAAATTGTATGTTTTTGGATTATTAAATTATCAAATAACATCAAAAAGTAATGAAAATAACACAGAATAAAAGATAAATTTTATATTTATCTAAAATTAATTTATATATTTTTTATTTTTAATTTATTTTATATGAAATTTTTATGTGTTTGATTGTTTTGCAAATTTTAATAATTTTATAAATGATAAATATGCAAGAATGATACTGTAATTAAAATAAATAAAAACAAGCACTCAAGAATTTATTAAGAATTTTTATAGAAGATTTTATAAATTTTAATGATTTTTAAATGTATACTGGACATTTTTGTGTTTTTTTTTTGAATTTTTGTTAAATAAAGAAATCATGGAAATGTAATATAAAAATTATGGATGCACGATGAATTATGCAGGGGTCTGCATGGATTTTTTTAGTGGCCTTTTGATAATTTTTTAAATTTTAATTGTCCAAAATAAATATTCAACTCGTAGGGAATAATATGCAAAGAAACAATGTTTATTGACTAAATGATAATAAATAATTAAATTTCTTGGCGAAATTTGTAAACTTCTTAAGATCTTACGCGCATGAGCACATTTGCCACGCTGGATTGGACTTAAATGTGAATTAAAGAAATTTGAGGTCCAAAAAGTAACGGAGATACTTAAATCAATTTATTACAAGTTCTCCAAATACCCACGTGATGAGCACGCTCTACAGTTTAAACGGGACTTAATTGTAATTAAAATAAATACGATGAATAAAAATGCAATTGTTCAAATAAAGGAAATACAAACACGTGTCCTACTAGGGCTTATTTGTAAATAAATTAAAATACAATGGTAGAGGCACAATGATACCATTAAATGGTGTTGTAGAATAAACGGTTCAGATGCTCCAGAAGTTTGATCTGACATTTGAAGTTGAATCTTACATGGAGGGCATCGATTACATCTGATGAGGTGCCCTGGAAGAACTGGGAAGAGGTGCCCTGGAAGAACTGGGAAGTGGGTGACGTCTGACGAACTATATATGGTTGAATCTCCCTTGTTTGAGCTCTACTCTTCATCAACTGAGTCGCAAATCGAAGCTCCTTCAATTCTGCATCGGGTATGCACCTTGGATTGGCGAAAAAGCACCAGATCAAAGATCTGGAAGGTGATGAACACTGGGGCTCCAGGAACATACTTCAAGTCTTAATCTCTACAATTTCGGTTGTTCTAGTGGTCAATTGACCTGCAATGGGTAACTCATGCTCGGAAGAGGCTTCTGGCCAACAAATCATGTCAAACACATATAACTCGTCGGTGAATGAGGGTCTCCCACATCGGTGGCCATAAGGGAGACTGTCTCTTGATCGACGACGTTCTGGTGGTGCACAGATTGTGGAACATAAAAGGGTGGAGTGAGTGTGTTGGCATCATCGGAAGGTGTTAGTAATGATCAGAACTCCATCGATATGGAGATTGGAGGTTTGAAGATTATGTTCTGATCTACGTGATTTGAGTGAAATCAAGGCAAAAAAAATGAATGCTAAATTCGAGTTAGATTGCCTAGGGTACCTACAAAATTGAAGAACGACTAAGATCACCTCGATCTGGGGTTGGGCATAGTGGTAGAAACTCACGGCGGAGGACTCCGGTGAATGATTGAATCGTGACTGTTGACGCTCCTTCTCACGCTCCCGATTGGAGGAATGCATCTCCATCACCGAAGACTCTCCTTTTCCACTCAATCTCAGGTGAAAATGGGGCCAAAGACCAATTTCACTGGATGTGGAGGGTTTTAATATATAGGATGACTCTGATGGATTTTGAAATTCAAAATGGGAGAAATTCAAGGTGTGGAAGCCGGATCTAAGATGATAGCGATGGGAGGAATGAATGGGCTATGAATTTGGAGGAGACAGTTGGGAAGGGGGGCGTTATGGAGTGACATGCTTGGGAAAATTCTGGGAAGGAACATATCGGCGAACAAGCGTGGAGAAATCAATGGGGACCAGGTAGTTTACCCGGGTCAACAGATCCGGGTTGGCGAATAAGAGGGCGCATAGAATACATATAACTTAAGCTAAACCATAAAAATCATAAAATTATTAAATAATGTGATTAAAACTCGAAAATGAATTTATTTATTTACATAATTTAAATAAAAATGTTAGGAATGAATTAACCTTAATTTTTGTTAATTTTAATTAATAAATAATATCTTTACAACGGTTAAAATGAATACATGGTGTTAGTTACAGATATAGATACATATATATACATTTTCTATTTTTTATTTATCATTTACACAAGTATATACATAATTTAATATTTTATTTATTTACAATATTTTACAAGGATTTTAATGTTATTTTTATTTTACTTTTAAGAATTAATTTGTTGGGTTAAATAATTAGGCATATGTACAATATATACACGGTGATACATGTACAATGAATACATGTTTTTACTTTTGTTGATTTTTTGGATTTTGTAATTTTTATTTGTCTTTAATATTTAGAAGTAATGAAAATATAATATTCACAATTATGCACAAGAAAAAAATATATAAAAATAGGTATAATATACAGTATGGCCACATTCTTGCAGTAACTCAGAATTTTATGAAATCACTTCCATTTTAAAGAACACTTAATTTGGAGCACAATGAAATTGAGTTTGATGATTTTGTAGTTTAGGTGGAGAAGATCTTAATCTTTAGGCTATGCGGCTTTTTGGGAGTGTGATTATTATATACAAAGATTTATTTTGCAATTATTTTTGTTATTTACAAGAGTATTTTATTCAAAAAAATCAACAAGAAATCATGATTATTTACAAAGGGTTACGTGATAAAATCATTAAAGAATTGTCTATTATAGACAATATTATACAAGTAAGGAACATATACAAGTACCAAGTATATTTTTGGTAATTTTGGCCAGATCTCCCCCTACGTTATTCCTTGTCGATTAGGTCAATTCTTGACCTTCTCTTAGAGTATGGTTAAAACTTTATTTTTCGTTTATTTCTTTCTTTATTTATTTTGTGTTTGAATAATAATAAATGTATTGTGCTTACACAAAGATGTAGGTTAGTAAGAATACGTATTTAACAATATATACATGTGCTTTGTAAGGGATTTTAAGCTAAAATAAATGAATAAAGATGATGGAATGCAGATTTTGCATTTAAGACCTAAAAAACCTAAGTATAGGTGGGTGAGTTGATTTCTTATTTCTTTTCACTTAGTTGTGTTTGGCACGAGCTATGTCTACATTTATCTTTGTGCCATGAGGACATAGCACGAGCTAAGTGTAGGGGTGTTTGTATATATTCTATGTACTTTATACATAACTCATACTTTAATTGTTTTCATCAAAAATCGGGTATGGGTACAAGTAGTGTATACCATGTATACTATATTAATTTCTTGTATAAATATTGCTTGTATTTAAAAAACAAAACAAAACTAATGAACTTAAGGTTTGATTCCTAACATCTTCACTATCACTCAAGACTTGAGGAATGAAAGAAACTTGGGGTTTTAAGGTCTTTTGATTCAAAGTTAATTAACCTTGCTCATTAGAGTTTTAGATTTAATAATCCATACTTCCCTAGTTTGAATGATGAGTGTTATATTGCGTGCTTAATCTCTACCGTTAAGAATATGCTAAGAACATCACTTGCACAACTGCACGAATGATGAGATGAGTTGAGATTTAACTTCAGGGACTGGGACATGAGATTTGAATCTATACATGATATTATGATACTCGAGGATGGGATAAAGTTGATGAAAGCTTTAAGAAACCCGAGTGCCAGCAAACCCTAGCAAGTATGTGAACAAGTTCGTATGCTATCTCTTGATATTGACCTATGTTCCAAGGTGTGATGAAACTAAACATTTTTTGATCGGTGTGTGCCAACTCATGGTAAAAGTAGTGGATCTAGCGAAAAAAAGAAAAGAAAGAAATATTGAAAGGAAAGAGGTCTCAAACACAAAGTCAAATTATGAATAGCTTCTATCAAAGGCAAGCACTTTCAACCATTTTTAAAGTCTCCAATTGACCAACGCTAATTATGACCAATGATTCAAGATAGTACCTCAAAAAGAGCTCTATATCGTAAGTGATACAAGTCCAGGTTTAAGTATATTAGATACTTAAAGAAGACATACCCCAGTTTACTCCCAGGATTACAAGCACATACGACTCAACAACTTTTGACGGACACACTGGTCAACAACTAAAAATATAAGTGTTTTGCTGGAAGGCACTCGAGAGGACCAATGTAATGAAGCGAAGAAATTACACAAACCTATATCCTTCATAATATGGTATGCCATTTACACTATTAAATCTTACAAACTACTAAGAAGGTAGACCGAACGCAAGAACTGATTTATTCACTAGTGTTTAGGATTAGGTCTTTAGGAGAGTCTCTCGGATAAGGATTTTGAGTAATGCTTAGACTTGACTCTCATGATTGCAGTATACTAAATGTTATATCTATTATTCTATATGTATAAACAGAGAGTCTCATAATTAGAGAAGTTGGATTCCTTTTGACTAGAGCCATGTCAGCTTAGAATTTTAGGACCATTAAAATCAAAGATTTGTAATGAGACAAGCTTGAAATTTGCACATGCACAGTTAGGGATTCAACATTTTAACTCACCAAAAGATGCTTGGTGACTCTATTTGCATGTTTTAGCTAAATCCCCTTAATAAATCACGAATTAAACCCCTTAAAATTGAATAATTAATACTTACTAATTGTACTAATATTATGGTTTAAAATATGTAAATAAATAATCTTATTGAAATTATTTTAAGTACAAAAATTATTTATTTTAACCTTATTCTTTTTCTATTTTATTCTTTGTTAAATTAATTAACATGACATAAGGAATTAAAACTCATAAAATTTGGAAGACCAGAAGAAAACATAAAAATCTGACTTTTCATACTTTGTATATATTTTATTGTCAAATTTATTTTACCTTTTTATAAGCTATAAAAAATACGTAAAAATAAGATTAAGTACGTATATATTATATAAAAATTAATTATTTATTAAAATCAAATAAAAAATAAAAAAATTACAAATTGCAAAAGTCGCTATTTTATTATCTATAAGGGACCACCAAAAATATTTCTTTTATAGTTGACCTATTTTAATTTTCAACCTTCACGAAAGTTGTAGATCTCGTCGAGATGAACAACTTTCATGTTGACCACTTTTTATTTAATTTCATTTGCTTTTTCTTCTTAATTTTTTCCTTTTAATTTCATTTATTTTTATTTTAATTTATCTTTATTCCATTTTTAATTTTTATGATTTTACTCGTTATTTTTATCTTTGATTATTATTTATTTTAATTTTAATTTAATTAAATTTTACTTTATTTTTTATTTTTATTTTATTTCATCTTCTTTCTTCTCTCTTCCTTCTCTCCCTTCTCTCTCTCTCTCCCTCCCTCCCTTTCCTCTCTCCTGATATTCTCTCTCCTGTCACGTCACGTGTAGAGCACATGACCCGACGTCACCCCCCCTGCTTTCCCTCTCCACACGTGCTCTGCATGTGTCTCCTTCCTCTCCTCCAGGTACGTGCAAAGAACTTGCCGCATCAGGTCCTCCCCCTTTAACCTCATGCCGCTTCCATCCTCGTCTCTTGTAACTGCCCGCCTCACCGTTACTCTGCCTTCTCATCTTCCGCAATGTCCATTGCCCCACCTTCTCGATCGTTCACCCTTCTAAAGGATATGGTTAGATCCTTAAGCGCATCACGGAAGCGTGAGCATCGTATCGAATACGACGAAGAACGGCTAGTCAGAATAGTTGTTCTATGCAGTGGAAATTAAAACTTTTTCATGCGACGAGACCACATGATCCAAGAACACTTCTCGAATTGTTTCATCTAAACCAAAAACAAGTAATAGGATTACCCCTTGAAGTGTGGTTGTGATCGAGTCTCTAAACGAAGAGACCTCCCGTCTCAAGATTGATCCGATAGAGGAGACGCTTGCGAGCATGGAGATGAATCGCGTGCTTCTCGTAATCCATGATGATGATCCAAGCGGCGGATCTCCTGATCTCGACACACGAGATCCGACGTCTTCTTCACAAGCGAGGAGCACCAAAGGAGATGGAGATCCACGATCAAACGATGGGTAGCATAACGACAACGCTGCGACAATGGAGACTCCCTCTAGGGCATCCATGGTGGATGGCCATGAGAGAGGAATAGAAAGGGCTGAAGTGTAGAGAGGAATAGAGAGAGAGAGACTTATGTTCTCTTGTGTGCAAAGAAGAGAAAAGGGGTGCCTCTCCTTTTATAATATTTTGGGATCCACAGATCTAAATCCATGGACAACACAAATCTAATGGCTCTCGTTGATTGTGTTTCTTTTAATGGTCGAGATTGATGTTGGTTAAAAAAACAACTAATTTAATTTAGATTAAATATATTTGATAAATCAAATATTATTCAATCATAAATTAAATCACAAAATTGGAGATAATGGAGATGAGAATCTCCACATTTCATAAGGAGCCATGGACAGCTAGAAATTCCGAGTTGCAATGGCTAGTCGTCCACACTCCAATTTGGAAGGTAAGATTCTCCTATGAAATCCAAGATTTCATGATTATTCATATCTCCAATTACAACAACAATTGTTGTAAAATATTCTCCAAAAATAATTCGTAATTATTTTGTAAATATTGCAATCTTGCCATTGGAAATTTGTGAATCATATTTACAACACAAAATAAAATGTAAATTACATTTTCAATTTAATGTCCAATGTGAGTCCAATTTACATCAACATTTAATTAACTAATGTAAAATACAAATAGCTCTCTCTTATATATTATAAATCACATTTATAATATATATGATTAATATGGATAGTGCTATCCATATTATACATATCCATGATAATTATATCGCATTTAATCATCTTGGATCTCTATTCTCATGTTCTCAAATAATATGAATCACATTCACATTATTTCCATATAATTATCTAAGATAACTCTCCTTATAATATGAATCAAATTCATATTATTCATGATAATTAAATCACATTTAATTATCCATTTTCTCAATGCTCGGATACATATATCAACAATAGAATTATCCGTGAACTCTTTCAAGATTAATGCGCCTTCTCCGCGAATACTTGGAGATAAGGACATGGAGATTATATTGTTCCACGTATAGTAACTTGGATATTGAGATCACATTGCAAATCCAAATTTCGGGCCTCCCATAGAAGCTTGATTAAATCAAGACCGTAAATCTAATATACTCATTGAATCTGAATCACCTTCAGATCAATGTCCAATATTTGGACTAAGATCAGATTACTTCTCTACTGAGAGGAGTCACTAAAATCCAGACCCGTTTCATCACTCCCTAGGAATGGAAGCGTCATGCTTATATAATCGTTATGATCACATCACCCTCAGGTATTCACAATGCCTGTACATCCTACATACTAGAAGACCCAGAATAATGCCGAAGTATAAGATCAATTTTAAACTGTCTACTTAAGGGTTTTATCTTTACGTTTCTAATTCGATCATTGGGAGTTGGTATCGATCATATATTTTCCAAAATCATATATCATACCCAGGTGTTGATCATATACTTTCCAAAAGTATATATCAAACCTACAAATTCAGTCAAGCTTCCAAAGCGAGACGACCGCGCACAAAATTTGAACTTCCCAACATCTCATGAGTGAGCTCATGTCTTCCGGTTCAGTAATGAACCTGTATTATCCGTTTGAGAGATCGTATTACTCATATGCCCTTATATGCACACCAGCGGGCCGATGTATAGACCTTCGTTAGGTCATCAACTTATTGGTTTGCCAAATGTACATACTCAGACATATAGTAACACATCTGTCTCTGGTCAGAGGATGTGTGCCTATATCATTACAGCATACGACATAGGATATTGGTTATCTCGATCTCGTTAAATCAACTCTTTGACCAAACTTATCGAACACCTCCGAATCTCTATTCCAATGCAGAGGACCTACATCAAGAGGTCAGTTAGATATCAACCTAAATGAGAAAGGATTGCCATCTCCTACTCAGAGATCATCGCTTAACAATCATTTGTCGATGCTAGATGAGTCCTCAATGTAACTCTTTAGATATTCATCGAAGCACCATCCTCTATGATTCGATAATTAAGTCAACAGTTGTATGATCATCAAGATGGCCATGGTACATAACCCTAATTGTATTAAGGGACCTATTATACAAATTATTTATTCTTCATTTCAAATCAGGGAATGATATTTGCAATAACATTTATTGCATAATGGCTCGCCATGGGCTCGCATGTCCAACAATCTCCCACAAGCCCAAAGAGCCATTAATGGGCTAATCATTTAAACCCACACTCATGTGACAATCATAGGCTATTTAGAAAATAGCTAGGTTAGCTGATCAGTCACTCTTTTCCCAAGAGACTATGCCAAGTCCTTTTACGGCACTTGCATAACCCCTAGTAATAGTGCTTGCATCCAATGCAAGCGTTGCATCTTATGCAACTAATACACAATTTTGTTATAGTGTCCTTGACACTATAGCTCGATAATTATTATAACCAGTATGTCCATAATCCTTATTAGAATACCTCTATTCCTAGAGATCTGTATCTCCTAAGGTATCTACAGTTAAGACCCTTGGAGATCTCTATCTACACGGTCTTAAACTTTTGAAGATAAGACGTTGAGATCACTATCTCTAAGTTTCATCATCTTTGAAGATATTGTTATTACTGCAATCAAGTGTTTAATCACCATAGTTGGATCTGCAACTGTTTACTACTCCCACTGCATGGCAGACATCTGGCTTTTGTACACATCTAGCATACACTCGGATTCTCGAAACTGATGCACAAGGGCAAGCAATTTTAGCATTCACATCCTCAACTCTTTGAGGTGTTATTCCTTTAGATAGGTCAGTACCATATCTTGAGGGAAAGAATCCTTTATTGGAATTTTCTATGGAAATGTCCAAGGTATACCATTAAGGTGATGGTCCCAATACCCTCCTTTCTTTGCTTTTGAACAACTTCAGAACTTAGATCTAAGAGATATACTTGAGATCATATCTCGAGGTATGGAAGAACCATATTATAAAACACTTACTATTATCATCCTTAGATCATTCCAAATGATTAGGATATATACATTTAGCACGATGAACACAATGGCACTCCCACTAAGCTTCATATGGTTTATCAAGATTCTATCTGAAACCATAACATTTATGATTTCATCTAAACCAATATTCCAACTACAAGAAGCTTATTTGAGTGTAGCTATGGATAGAAATATTCTGATGGGTTAAAGAAAGGTTATTGGGGAGCAAGTCTCATCGCAATCGATGTCTTCTCCTCGGTGTGTAGCTCATGTCCACGAACCGTGCTTTGAAGGTCTCTACCTTTCATCAGGTTTCCTCTTTCTCTTGAAGATCTATTTATACCTTAATGGGTCTTACCCATAGAGGTGGATCCTCGAGGGTCTATATACAACACTTGTATATGAAGTCTACTTTAGACTTTTTTGCTAACATCCATCTTTCCATGTCATGATTTTTAGAAGCTTCATCATATGAAGTTAGATCATTGTCAGATTCAACTGACACATGGAACCCATCTTCAAACTTATTCGAAGAGGTATAAGTGTTCCATCTTTAATTGTCCTTTCAGCTTCCGATTCCAGTAGCCTCATTATCATCTCAAGATTAAATGAGTTCCTTTACTTCATTTGCATCGTGATTCTCAAGAGAGTCATCCGATAAGAATCATATTCTCAAAAATGAGATCTTTTAAGAATCTCAAGGTCATAAAGTTGGTATCCAATACCATCCTTTCTTTTTCTAATGAAGTAGCACTCTCCAGTGCCAGATTCTAGATTACTTGCATGGAACCTTATTAAGGATATATATTGTAGTCTCTACTACATATATACCTTGAAAACTAATAGATAATTATGCTAATATTCATCATTGATCAAATCATGTCACACATGATCCAATTGTATCTCCCTACAACTCTTATTGAGTTTAGGTTTATAATGAGGAGTGAGATACAAATAATGGTTATATCTTCATAAGGTATTCCATGAATTCATCTAATAGGTACAAGCTACCTAGGTTAGATCAAATTCATTTCATCTTCCTTCAGACTTTGTTTCAAAACCAAAATTGTGAAATCTTTGAACATTTCAAAGCTTTCTAAGGTGAAGGAAAGAAATCTCATATCTCAAATAACTATCAATAGATATCACATATCTATAATGTTTATTCTGATATAGATGATTCACATACATCAATATGCATGAGATCTTGAATACGTTGACATCTTACACCATTTTAAGGAAGGGTGTATTGGACATTTTTACTTTTGAATACAATATTCACAAGTATGTAAGATTTGAATCTTTAGACAATCTAAAGTGTCATCTCTCTCTAATCTATTGATCACATAAACAGACAAATGTCCAAGGCTTGATGCTAGATCATCATCAAATGGTCCTCATTCTCCTATTAATCTATTAGGGTTTAATTTCAGTATTAGAAATGTTAATGAAACAATCATTATTTTTTCTAATTTAGTAGAGTTCACAAGATTTTAGATTATTATCTGAAATATGTCCATCATAGCTCTTTATGATAGGTGTATTACAGAATTCACGTTTATTTCCAACATTTAGAAATAAACAATGAGCGTATTCTAATATCTAGGTCATAGAGACATTCTTTAAGACAAACGGCTCTCCCACTGAATTTATGAAGTCTATCAATCCAATAGAGATTGTTGCAACAATTGCATCAATATCTATGTGGATAACTATTAAACCTATAAGATCAAGTTTCTAATCTTCTAATACATTTTTAACTAGCAAGTGTCATTAGAAGAATGAGATTCAATTATTAGACTTTATCTTATCAAATAAATAAGCCAATTTCAATTATTATATGCAGATTATTCTGATGTGTTATCTGATTACTTCTCTAAGGATTCTAGATAGATTTGATAGTAATACTATCAGCACATCAACTTATTGCAGTATTGGCATTCATCCAACTCTTTGGATGTCATATGGAAGTCACAAAAGTACAGTCAACTCTTTGACTTTCCTTCTTACTCGGGTCCAACCCATGCATCCACTGCGCTCCCTTTATCTATAAACAACCATTGCTTGAGATTAAGGATCTCTTATGCTGAATTCAAAAGATTTCAATATAAGAGAATTTCAACATTTATACATGCTTCATTCAATTCATACAATATGAATATTCCGAAGCTTCGTGAATGACCAGAGTATAGACAGTAGAATGATGACACTCATCATATATACATACATATTAACTCTTAAAGACTTAGGTTCAGGTGGGTACTCAAACGATTTGAATACATCATCTCTTATTGAGCCACCATTCTGCATGATGCAGAGAACCATGTCATTAATGATTAAATGTCAAGAGCACGTATGTTTGCCAAAAACATCTTCTTAGATTTTATAAGGATTATTTTGATAATTACGATCATTATCGACATGTCACTTCAAAAGTACATTCGATTTGATCAAGAGTTATAGAGACATACAAACCCTAGAGTTTTAGTCCTATTGTCTATTTAATTATTCATGGATCGAATCCATGATATTTTACTGGTTATTATTGAGTATAGCATTGAGTGAGTTTATTGAAGATTTATCTGAAATAAGAAATTTGCATAAATATATATATATATATATATAAATATGTACACATTTTACTTTGATTTATATCAAAGTTGCCTTGCCTTGTCAACACTGAAAGTTATTCCCTTAATCACTTTCAATGTAATAGATATATTTACCATCATATCTCAGCATGATCTGGGGTCTCCTTCCTTATCTTTGTTACATCCCAATAATATAAGAATCTGCAACTCGAATAAAAAGAAGCGGGAACACATTCCACCATGCAAGTCCAACTTGTATCTCCCAATTCGATCTTTAACACCCAGGCCCACCTCCCCTAAGGTGATGTTGACCTGTCATTAATTGAACCAACTGTCAAAATGAATAGTACTCGCTATGCGCAATCTAATATCGCCCCAATAATACGAGGATCCTATATTGTGGTCACTACACATACGGCCTTACTCTTTCGAGTAGCAAAGGGTCCGATCCAGATGCGCATGCATATAGGAGCTGTCACTTCGGGTAGGCATCTCCTACATACAATCCCTGGCGACGGAACCCTTCGCCTTGATGGGAGACCATGGATGTTACTTATGTGATCCTCCATATTATATTCAAATTCTAATTAATTGTCATGAATCGTATTCACATAATTAATTCTTCAAAGGGATATAACACACCTATTATAATAGAGTGTTTTTAATTAGATATAATTAACTGAATCACATTTAATTAATTATTAATCCAATTCAATCAACAAACTTGATTTTACTTGAATATATGGTATTATCTCAAAGTACGTATTAATTCGAATTTTAATAATTAGAAAATACATCATGATCTCTCAGGCATCATTCATTAACTCCCGCTATCATGGCTAGTACCGACGGGAGTGGGACGGACCGCAACCGGTGCGACCCGCTACCCCAGCGATCCCCGACTAGACACCATATCCGTCTTGGGATAAAGTAATGCCGAGCCAATCATTGTGTACTTGAGATGATCATCGGTTCTTCAATCGAAATTATACCATGTGGTAATAATCAAAACAATTTTGATTATAAGGAAGTTTGCTAACCAAATTCTCAATCTTATTCAAGCAAGATGTTTGTTGATTGTGTTTCCAATTATGATCTACATCAAATCTAATCAATTATTGGTTTAGGTCAAGTCAATTGAGGAAATAATCATCATTAAATATTTCTCAAATATTTTCCATAATTATTTCATTAAATTTAACAATTAATTTCACTAATTGACAATCACATGTTTCTTGACTAGGAATGTAATTTCAGCAATGATCCCTACATACTAAAATTAACATATCTCAATCAATTTAAATCCAAATTAGACAAAATCAGTTTCCAAAGATTGATAATTTGATTTAGGACAGAACCTAAGTAATATTTCACGCATTTCTAGGTGGATCAAAACAGCAATTAACTCATTAATCATGTTATGATTCGCAGTCCCGCAACAGTGAATATATGTTCATTAAAATGACCACATCTCGAGCAAACAGAATCCAAATTACGTAGACTCAGATCCTATAGTGTCCTTATTTAATGGGGAACAAAATCTAACTATTATTTTTGTGTTTAAACAATTTAATCATATACTAAAATAATCACAAAACAAAGATGTGAAAATGAAATGCGATAAAACTTTCGCAACCCGAACGATCCCAAGTCGTCTTAGGTTTGCAGATAGTAT
This sequence comes from Ottelia alismoides, assembly GCA_037367405.1. Taxonomy (NCBI): domain Eukaryota; kingdom Viridiplantae; phylum Streptophyta; class Magnoliopsida; order Alismatales; family Hydrocharitaceae; genus Ottelia; species Ottelia alismoides. Next base: position 928,796 of record JAZKJV010005828.1, read on the forward strand.
CCAAAACCTTCAACCTGGATCTGATACCACATGAAGGATATGGTTAGATCCTTAAGCGCATCACAGAAGCGTGAGCATCGCATCGAATACAATGAAGAACGACTAGTCAGACTAGTTGTTCCATGCAGCGGAAATTAAAATTTTTCATGCGACGAAACCACATGATCCAAGAACACTTCTCGAATCATTTCGTCTAAACCACAAACAAGTAATAGGATTACCTCTTGAAGCGTAGTTGCGATGGAGTCTCTAAACGAAGAGACCTCCTGCCTCAAGTCCGATCCGACGGAGGAGACACTTGCGAGCGCGGGGATGAATCGCGTGCTTCTCACAATCCATGTTTATGATCCAAGTGGCGGATCTCCTGATCTCAACACATGAGATCCAACGTCTTCTTCACGAGCGAGGAGCACCGAAGGAGACGAAAATCAACAAGCAAAAGATCGGGCAACATAACGACGATGCCACGGCGATGGAGACTCACTCTAGGCCATCCATGGTGGACGACCATGAGAGAGGAAGATAGAGGGCTGACGTGTAGAGAGAAAGAGAGAGAGAGAGAGAGAGAGAGACTTATGTTTTCTTGTTTGTAAAGAAGAGCACATGGGTGCCTCTCCTTTTATAATATTTTGTGATCCATGTATCTCAATCCATGAACAACACAAATCTAGTGGCTCTCATTGATTGTGTTCCTTTTAATGGTCAAGATTGTTGTTGGTTTAAAAATACAATAACTAATTTAATTTAGATTAAATATATTTGACAAATCAAATATTATTCAATCCAAAATAAATCACAAAATTGGATATAATGGAGATGGGAATCTCCACATTCCATAAGGAACCATGGACGGCTACCAATTCCAAGTTGGAATGGCTAGCCGTCCACACTCCAATTTGGAATGTAAGATTCTCCAATGAAATCCAAGATTTCAAGATTATTCATATCTCCAATTACAACAACAATTGTTGTAAAATATTCTACAAAAAAATTCATAATTTTTTTTTGAATATTGCAATCTTGCCATTGGAAATTTGTGAATCACATTCACAATCCAAAATAAAATGTAAATTACATTTTCAATTTAATGTCCAATGTGAATCCAATTCACATCAACATTTAATTAACTAATGTAAATTACAAATAGTTCTCTCTTATATATTATAAAGTACATTTATAATATATATGATTAACATGGATAATGCTTTCCATATTATTCATATCTATGATAATTAAATCGCATTTAATCATCTTAGATCTCTATTCTTATGTTCTCAAATAATATGAATCACATTCACACTATTTACATCTTTAATAATTAAATCACATTCAATTATATAAGATAACTGTCCTTATAATATGTATCAAATTCATATTATTCATGTTAATTAAATCACATTTAATTATCCATTTTCTCAATGCTCGGATACATATATCAATAATATAATTATCCGTGAACTCTTTCAAGAATAATGCTCTTTCTCTGTGAATACTTGGAGATAAGGACAAGGCGATTGTAATGTTCCACGTATAGTGACTTGGATATTGAGATCACCTCTCAAATCCAGATCTCAGTCCTCCCATAGATGCTTGATTAAATCTAGACCACAAATCTAATCTTCTCATTGAATCTGAATCACATTCAGATCAATGTACAATATCTGGACTAAGATCAGATTACTTCTCTACTGTGACGAGTCACTAAAATACAGACCCATTTCATCACTCCCTAGGAATGGAAGCGTCATGGTTATACAATCGTTTCTGATCACATCACCCTTAGGTATTCCCAATACCTATACATCCTGCATATTGAAAGACCCTGAATAATCCTGAAGTATAAGATCATTTTTACACTGTCTACTTCAAGGTTTTATCTTTAATTTTCTCATTCGATCATTGGGAGTTGGTATCGATCATGTAATATCCAAAAGCATATATCATACCATGGTGTTGATCATATACTTTCCAAAAGTATATATCAAACCTACAAATTCAGCCAAGCTTCCAAAGCGAGATGACCGTGCACAGAATTTGATCTTCCCAACATCCCATGAGTGAGCTCATGACTTCCGGTTCAGTAATGAACATGTATGATCCCTTTGAGAGATCGTATTACTTATATGCCCTTATATGAACACCATCGCGCCGGTGTATAGACCTTGGTTAGGTCATCAACCTATTGGTCTGCCAAATATACATACTCGGACATGTAGTAACACATATGTCTCTGGTCAGAGGATGTGTGCCTATATTATGACAACAAACAACATAGGACTTTGGTTATCTCTATCTCGTTAAACCAACTCTTTGACCTAACTTATCTAACACCTCCGAATCTCTATTCCTATGCAGAGAACCTGCATCAAGAGGTCGGTTAGATATCATCGTAAATGAGAAAGGATTGCCATCTCCTACTCAGGTTGGAGATCATATCTTAACAATCATTTGACGGTGCTTGATGAGTCCTCAATCTAACTCTTTAGAAATTCATCCAAGCACCGACCTCTATTATTCAATTAATTGAATCAACAGTTGTATGATCATCAAGATGGCTATGGTACATAACCCTAATTGTATTAATGGATCTATTATGCAAATTCTTTATTCTTCATTTCATATCAGGGAATGATATTCGCAATAACATTTATTGCATAATGGCTCGTCATGGGCTCGCATGTCCAACACCTTCCCCCCACGTTCACGTAACCACCGTCTCCGATAAAACCTCACAGACCCCCTTGATCTCGACCATCTGCCATTCCATGACCAAGTGAGGGAGATATAGTACATGATCTACATGTGGCAACATGAGCCACAAACATAGTGACGATCTCTTTGTGTACATGATTGATCTGACGAGAATATCCTCATCGTTGCAGCTGACGGTAGTGCACCTACTCTGCTCGATCACCACAGGGATATAGAGCACAACTGAATCTTAGTACTAAGCTTCTCCCCAGAGCACCATCCTCCGATATTCACCTCCAGGTTCATTTCCAGGTATCCTCAACCTTCAGCTCCATATATTTCATTGATCCTTCGGCCTTGGATCAGTACCTTCAAATCAACTCCTAATCAATAGGTCACTCTCAACTTCTCCTCCAATCATCTTATCCTTTTACATCTCTAGATCCTCTATCGCCTCCAACCTTGCTAAGGCTTAAGATTCAAGCTCCTTCCATCACCGCACACAAAGGTCTCCACATCCCTTTTCTCCTTTGTTTTCGTGTACTAACATTGCAGGACAAGCTACCCAGGAGCTATCTCCTGAGTACACAACTACCGTCAATAGAATTAACGCAACAGAACTCTTCCACAACACCACTCTGCCTCTAAGCACCTCATCCTTAGCCATCCACCGCAGTAGACCGCATGCCACAGCCACTAAGCTCCTCCAGTCATGTGATGACTAGTCGAGACTGCCCTCGCACAACCGCATCCATACCCCTCAATCACATCGACGTCCATATCCAGTTGCTTGTCCAACGAGACGGTACTCACCACGCCTCCAGCAATGTTTGGATCGAAGGCAAGCCCTTATCTAACATGTACAAAACCACCATTAAACCACCATTTCACCCCCATGAGCCCCGATCCAGGCCTTAAGGCTCAAGTCATTAGAGCCTTTATTTCGGTTGCACGAGCTTCAACCACGCTAATACTAAAGCTCCCGTTGCTCTCCTTGTAGATTGTGCCTCCCTAGGCTCCCTTGAAATGCATAGTATGTGAGGCACACATGCAAGGCAAGGAAATTAGCACAAGCACCCTCTTCTTTCTAGCAAATCGCAAAAGCATGCCCATCACCTCGGTCACATGTCTCGTGCATGCACGTATAGGAAAATTTGCATAAGACCCCCTGTGGGTTTTGGTTATGTCCCTCCATGGACTTGTTTGAGGTAGAAACATAGCTTTTTATTGCATTTTAGTCACTAATAATTCATTATATCATCATGTTATCAAACGAACTCTGATTTTCCAGCACAATATGTCATTTAAAAGCTAGTTCAATGCTCTATCTTTTTATGTAATTTTAGACTAATCTAAATACATTCATTGTTAATTATTATTTGAGGTTTAATTCGATTTATGCAAACTGCAAAGTGATATGTTTGTGCTACATTAATGTGGAAATTAATGATCTATTTTGCAGGGATTCTAGTGGGGATTTTTATGTTGACAAATCCTCTTATAGTTATTGAGGATCATTCTTTAAGGATTTAATTTCTGTAGGGACTCGATTGTGGATATTTTTAATTATTATATCTTTTCTATAATTGATCATACTTTTTAAGAATTAATCTTTGCCGGGGTGTCATATAGGAGAATTTAATTTTATTCTTGATATTTTATGTGATTAAATTATATATTATTTGGAAGATTGAATAAGAGAGAATTTGGATATCAAATCATTGTCTGATCTCATTAATTGCATTATTAATCATAGATCTATTTTCACTATTGCCTACATCTGGATTTAAACTGAGTATATTTCTTTATTTTAATTATTCTTGATTTGTGAACTTTTTTTTTTAGGATAGTGATTAATTATTCGTACTAAAACTCTGGTCACAGATGTCATGCTAAATTATCTCCTCTGTTTATTTTGCATCACATTTCCATTGCATTTTATTTTGAAATTTGTTTCTGACACATATATTAAACATGTTATAAATTAAATATTTAAATTAATTTGAAATTGTGCAACTAAAAATCATTGTTCCATGTGCTCAGCATTTGTACACTAACCTAGTACGAATTTTCCGCAACATTCAAAAAGTGTGGCTGTTCATAGCTCGATTTCCACCTCCTATACTGCAATTTTCAAATATTAAAGAGGTGGATTTTGCGATCATAAGAATTATATGTGAATTTTGTTAGCTCTCTTGCTTAAAGAGGCAAAGAAACTACACATACCAAAAATACATTCCCATTGGTTCCTAATCCATCTACTCTTTTCTTGAGGAGGGGCTGTTTCCTTTTATGGTCAGATCATGTTGTGTCCACAATTGAATAGAGAGAGAATGTAGAGAAATGAGAAAAGTGAAGGATATGGAATAATCCTCAAGCGCTTCACAGAAGCGTGAGGATCATATCATATACGATCAAGAATGACTAGTCGCACTAGTTGTTCGATTCAGCGGAACTTAAATAAAAATCATGCGATGAAACCACATGATCTAAGAACGCTTCTTGAATTGTTTCATCTAACCACATAATAGATAAAGAAATACATCTTGCTAGAGTGGTTGCGATCTAGTCTCCAAGAGAAGAGACCTCATTTCTCAAATCCGATCTTTGAAGGAGACGCTTGCGAGCACGTGGAGGAACCATGTGCCTCTCACAATCCAAGATGTTGATCCAAGCAAAGAACTCCGGATCTCATCACACGATATCGTATGTATTCTTCGTGAGTGAAGCGCACCAAAGAAGATGGAGAACCAAGGGCAATCATGGTGACATCACTACGCCGAAATGACGTTGGTGTCTTCTTCCCTCAGGGGTTCAAGTGGACGGCTACAGAGAGAGGGAGAGAGGATGTGAGAACGAGAGACAGGAGAGAGCTTGTTGTTGTAAACTTGTTGTAACCTAGAAAGAGCAAGGGGTGCCTCTTCTTATACAGTACTTTGGGATTCCAAGGATAACAATCAATGGACTACACAAAATCAATGGATGAGATTGATTTGTGCTTCTTTCAATGGCCAATCTTTTGTCGGTAAAAAAACAACAATTAATTTAATTCGGATTAAATATATATTGATAGATAAATATGATCTAATATTAAAAGTAAATCAATTAAATTTGGAGATAATCAAAAGGAGGCTCCCCCTGCCATATAGGACGAGTGGACATCCACCCTTTTCTTGTATGAATTGGTGGTCGTCCCCCTCTCCTGTTTGGAAAGGGGCAATATTAATGCAATCTCCAAGATTGCATGATTCCAAGTATCTCCAATATTTACAACAACAATTAATGTAAATTATTCTACAAAAATATTTCATAATTATTTTGTGAATATTGCAATCTTGCCATTGGAAATATGTGAATCACATTCACAACCCAAAAAAATGTGATTTACATTTTCAATTAATCATCCAATGTGAATCCAATTCACACCAATCATTAATCAACAAATATAAATCATAATAAGATCTCTCTAATACATTATAAATCACATTATTAATCTATTATGAATAATTTAGATATTGCTATCCACATTATTCTCATCCAAAATAGGTAAATAACATTTAATTAAATTGGATCATCATTCTCATGCATTCAAACAATGTGAATAAAATTCACATTATTCATGATAATTAAATCACATTTAATTATCCATTTCTCAATGCTTGAATATAATTCAACTATGGAATTATTCTTGAACCCTTTAAAAAATAATGCGCTTTCTCTGCATATACTTGCAGATAAGGACATGGTGATTGTATGTTCCACGTATAGTGATATAGATATTTGGATTACATCTCAAATTCAGAACTCACATACCTCTTATAGATACTTGATTAAATCAACAACGTAAATCTATTCTTCTCATTGCATTTAAGTCTCATTCAAATCAATGTCCAACACTTGGATCAAGAGCAGATTACTTCTCTACTGAGAGGAGTCACTAAAATCCAAACTTGTTTCATCACTCCATCGAAATGGAAGTGTCATGGTTATACAATCGTTTATGATCACATCAACATCAGATATTCTTAATACCTATTGATAACACAGATTTTGCTAGGGCCTAAAGTAGACCACACAAGACAGGACCACAGTGTCGCTGAGCGACCGCTCACAAAACCTGGGTCAATCAATAGTTAACCCACAACATATGATCAAATAGTGAAATGCATATGTGGAGTTAAAATTTATTATAACTCCACAACAATGATGTGTATAGGTGCAAGTATGTGTAGAGTGTCGAACACATGGAACAAGTGTTCTTTTTTTGTAAGTTCTTAATTTTATATACTTTTATGTTATTTTTTATTTTTTTTATTTTTTTATTTTTTATTTTTTATTTTCTTATATTTTATTTTGCTTTTTATATTTTATATTTTTTTATATTTTTTCTTTTAAAATATATATATAGCTATATAGAATATATATATATACAATATAGATAAGAGATAGATAGTATATAAATAAAAATTGTTATAAATAGTCAAAATACATGGAATAAAATATTTTCATGATTTTTACATTTTTCTAATGTTTTTATGATATAATAAAATAAAGAAAATTAATAAACAGAAAATATAAATTTGAATTTTTTTAAGGATTTTATAAATTTTTATTAATATTTTTAGAATTTTTTTATTTATTGAGTTTTTTTATTATTTTTAGTGATTTTTTGTCTGAAGTTGTAAAATACGTAAATAAACATGAAATATAGTTTTTTGAATTTTTCAAAAAGGTTTTATAATTTTTATGTATTGTCTAATGCAAATCGCGAAAATAATGGAAGTTTTTATTTTTTATAAATAATAAGAAGATTCAAAATGCAAATTAAAAATATTGGCGTGAAAGAGCAATGCAACATGAGCTTAATTCTATTTTTTAGATTTTTTTATTATTTATAGATATATGAAATAAATAGAGATAAGAAATATAAACTACACTCCTAAGAGGGGTATTTTTGTAAATAGATGAAAGATCGGGGGCCACAGTGTAATTTTTACTAAAATATATAAATGATTTAAAAAGATATTGGACCAATACAAAATAACTAAAGTCTGGCAGATTTCACTGTAAAATCTCCAAAATCGCGTGCACGTAAACGTGCTCTACTAGCAAAGACTCAAACGTCATTTCCCAAACAGCTGGGCACTGAATTGCAAAATGTAAAAAATATATAACTACATTAAAAAGTTCTAGGACACAATAGAAATAATAAAAGCCCCAGGGGCCCAACCGTAAAATGTCTACCTTATGTAGTCGCCTACGTGAGGTGTCGTTGCTCAGACTTACATGCAAATACGATAAGTTTACAGGGGTATGTTGCAAATTATACATAATAAATAAACGACAGATGAAAGTTTCTAGTTCGACTATGAAATACACGAAATGGCGAGGGCTGAGAACAAAATACCAACACCTATGCGCTAGCGGATGGTGGGATTCGATTCTCTTGGATACATGTCAAGCAGCGGACAACCACTACCGATTCGAAGATGGAGGGGCACGATTAGAAGTCCCCAGCAGATCTGACGTTCACGAGCGGGCACGATCTGATGGCTCCTGTAACCCTGGAAGAATGGTCTGCAATCCAACAGTGCTCCTACGGCGAGACGAACTTCCCCTTGTCTGATCCTCCTCTTTCGTGGTTCTCCGATGCTCAAAAACAGCCTCCCCTCCCCCAGCAGGTGTTCTATAAATGCCAAAATCCTCAAAATGACCAGAGAGGCATTGTAGGACATCCACAAAGGCTGTAGAGCTGAGTGCCTCCAAGTACCTCCGGCGGATGATAAAAAATGTTCCTGGCACATGTCATACACAAAATAACTCCTCAAAAATTGTTATAGTGTTGAGGGCAAATTACCTCGACCCTGTAGCGGGTTGGAGGGAGCAGAAAGCGGCGGAATGGAACCTTACCGGAGCAAGCTCCAATGAGGGATGGATGATGGTGAATCACTCAATGGATCGATAAAATAAATGTGATACTCGAACCTAGGACTACAACTAAACTAAAAATGCAAGGGAGTAATGAAGACAGCGGACCTCACCGCCGAAAGGCAGGGAAGATGGTACCTCAACGGCGGCTTCGCCGGAGAAGGGTGGAACATACCCAAAGACTCGTCAAATGCTGCTCAAATTGGCTGGAGTTGGTGCAGTCACCACCAGCTAGCCCTGAGCGTAAGAAAGGAGGAGAAAATGGGTCAAAAGGGGTTTTAAGTTTGAAAATGGAAGAAGAGAGGTTTTTGTACAAGTGACAGATACGGTCTGAAGAACGAGGCGAAACAGACGAATAGATGATCCAAAGATCGATGTAAATCAAGGTCGTGAATCATCGATTATTGAGGAGAAAAAGTCATGAAGAGCGCATCAGGAAATGGTGCAAGATGGAGACTCGAAAAAATAGAGAAGATAGGCAAAAACACAAATCTGACACAGAGCAGACCTCGGTCAGAGAGTTGACCGAGGTCAACAAACAGATCAATCTGGTTGGTCCACGTGCAACAACCAGAAAAACCCTTGGCAAAAAAGATTTATAAATTCAATTTAAAACAATAATTGATTTTATTAATTTTATGTTATTAAATGAATAATATTATTCTTTTCTAAAGTATTTTATATATTTTTTTTTTATTTTTTTGAGGTTTAAATTTACATGTTACCTTTTGGGGGCTATATATAGGTATATTTGTCAATGTATTTAATCTATTATTTTTATTTTGTATTTTTAATTTTAATAATTTGGTTTATTATTTTTTGTGTTTATAACTTAATTTTATACACTTAAATATATTTTTATTTTATTTTTCTGATATGATATATACAATAAATGATTAGATGTATTATTTATATAGCTAAAGTTATAGGTATTTCACATATCTATTTTATACAAGTATTTTATATTTATGTTTTCTTGATTTTTAATTCCAAATTTAATATAAAAATATATTATAAATATAATTTTAAAAATTATAAAAAAATAAAATTACAAAAAATAATGAATAATAAACAAAAATGAATATTTTACTTGGTATAATCATACAATAGGGGTCCAAAACCTAACTTTCACACCGTAATAGCAAAAAATATGAAACCACCTTCATTAAATAGCTTATTAAAGTTATATACAATTAAAGTGATTTTGATATATTTTGACTTTTTATTTGGGAGATATGGGTCTGGGAAGTTGGGATTTTGGATTCTTATTTAGATCATAACTTTTTATATGTACATTACTTTTGTGTGAGATCAATTTTGTATTTTTCTATATTTTATTATATGTAACATTCATTTACAAAGTTTCTTTATTTGAATTATAAAAGTGGAATTAAAAATACGTCCCAAAAATGAAGGAAAATGAATAAAATAGAAGAGGAATTTAATTGTATTTTGGCCCTTATCTCCCCCTACTTTATTCCTTGTCGACCTAGTCATCGAGATGCCTAGGTCTCTAGGTTTCAGGTCATAAAATATTTGGAATTTTTTATTCGTTTTCTTTTCTTTTCTTTATTGTATAATTTTGGCATTAAAAACAGTATTTTATACACTATTTACACAACAATGCATGAATGATAAAATGCATGAATTAAGGCTATTTACATGCATTTACTTGGATTTTTAAGGCCAAATGATAGAATAAAGATGATGAAATGGAGATTCAAAATGGCCCTATACTTGCCTTTGCTAGTCCCTAGCAAACACTTATGCAATAAGTGCAAAAAATAAAAACAAAAGAAATGAAAAAGAAAGAAATTCGATTTAGTTTAATTATCAAACTTGTCTTCACAATATCAAAGTTTGGAGCTTAAGTCAGACCACTGAGATTTTAGTGCAGGCAGAACCTTAATGGGAATAAGATTTGAAATCCAACAGCCTTCAAGAATCCCAAAACTCTGCTCAATTCCCCTAAATAGCTAGGTTGAATACTTCAATTCATACGCAAGCCCTAATGACTATGAATCTGACTCATAAATTACAATTGATAATGGCTCTTCCTAACTGAAATGACAAAGAGACAGACATCTCTAACATGACAACCCAATGATTCCCCAATCTAGCAACTCCTTCCTCGAGGAGTGGGGTATTCCCTTCTAAGTTCATGTAACAACCGGCTCAGGAGGAAGGCGTGAAGAGAAGAATGGACGGTAGACAATGTATCTACCTATCCTATGATGCAAGACCAATATAGTCAAGTCATCCAGCTGCAGGCTCACATGATTTGACTTTGAACCTCTAGCTTGCTTATTGACTATATAACATATATACACTCCGATAGGCATTTTATTTTTTACAGGCTTGTCCACTTTATTGGAGTTTATTTATTTATTATTAATTGGAAATACTATATACAACAACATATACATAAGGAGTTTTTCCTCTTGAGCCAGTAGACTATCCATCTTTTGAAGCTTTATTGCAACCCACACTCTCATGTCTTCAAAATTCATCATCACTGGACGGGTTGGGATGCACATCCCTCCCAAGAGGAGGACAAATGTTTCCACTTGTGTGCTTCTCACACTGGTAAATCCAATCACCTCACCACTCCAACTAAGTTGAGTGAAGTGAAAGGAGCAGGTGTCCAAGTTAGGCCATTATCAACATGAGCCATGTGTTTGCTCCAAAATACTCTACTTAGGTAGTCAAGAATTCATTGAACCAAGTCTTGTGAACCTCAAAGAATTAAGTAAACTAGACCTGAAGTACCTCAACTCCAGTTCCTATAAGGCTCTTGTTAATTAGGTAGATTTAAGGTCCAACCAAGCTCCAATCTCTAGATTTTACTTAGACTTGTTAAACTACCAAACTCAATCCAAAAAATGTGAATGCTATGCAAATGCAATGCATAAAGTAAAAAATGTTTTTGTGATGCAATTTTCAAATATTTTGAACTTTTTATGATTTTTGAAAAAGGATGACGATGCATATGCATTTTTTTGGTATTTTAATTTTGCAAATGTTTTTATGATTTTAGTTTTGCAAATGTTTTTGGGCTTTTTGAAAATAAAAGATTTTGGCTAAAAACTAGGTACAAACATTTACACAGGAATATATCTTATATTTACAACAATTATAGTTTTAAGAATTTACAAGGGGTAGGTGGTCAATTATATATATATATATAAAGATTTTTATGGTGATGTATATATTCCTCAAACTTATTTGAAAAGGTTTTACAAGCAATTTTGGTAAACTATAGTCCAAAATAATTTTTGAAAATAATTTTACAAACATGTACACTCATTTGAAAATCATTTTGCAAAGGTTTATAAAACAATATATATATATATATATAGATTTTTCAAAATATTTTTGCAATCATTTTCCAAACATTTGCAAAACATTTTTGAAACATCTTTATTTCACACAAAGAAAATAAATTCTGCAAACAAAATAATTTAACAAAGGTTTAAAATATTTAACAAAATGGTTTCCAAATAGTTTTTAAAGTATTTTTAAAAGGATTTTTAAACTTCTTTTCAAACATTTTCCAAAAATTTTTTTCTTCTGATTTATTAATCAGTAAATACAAACAGATTTTACGAATAATAACATCTTTTTTTTAGTTATTTTAATGAATTAAAAGGAATTTTAGCCATAGTTTTTAAGAAAAATACGAAAGTACGAGTAATGGATAAAGTATATATGCAGTATATACGAACTCCTAAACTTAGCTTGAGCTATGTACTCATAGATCAAAGAGAAAAAGAGAAGACATAACTCGTACTGAGTATAGACAAGTCTAAAGAATAAGGAGCAAATGAGAAGTTGATCGTCCGCCGCATACTTATGATCAAATAATCCTAAGTATAGCAGACTGTACACAAAGCAGGGAGGGTCAATGGTGGGAATTAACAGATCGTACTCACACTGTCCTCCCCAATACTTAGGGTATGATATTCCTAAGTATAGACAAGATGAGGAGACAATGGAGATGATCAAAAAATGAAAGAAATTGGGGTGTGCACTCCCCTCTACTTATGAAAAGTATGTCCTAAGATATAAGACTGACTAAAAGGGGCGACACCCTTTTTGGTAGAAAAAAATAGAAAAAAAAGAAGAAAAAAAGAAAAGAGATCGGAAGATGGAAGGATGTAAGAGGATGTACACACCTCTCCCCCTATACTCAGGGCAAAAGAATCCCTAAGTATAGGCAACAACAGAGTTATGAAATAGAACGACGAATGAACACTCGTCTAGTCCACCCCCTATACTCAGGAAAAAGTACGTCCTAAGCAAGGCACACACGAGAATGGGGTGGATGAGCCAAACGGGAGATGGGCGGAGATACACAAGAGTGGATATACAATGTAGTGGATGTATAGGGATCAAGAAGGTCGAAAGCGAACCTTCTCGAGGGATCGCTGATGATAGATATAGTATGGTGCAGGTCGACATCGGGGTCCTCAGATGACACTAACCGATCAGGGTCGACATGGTCAAGGTCCTCAGTGGTGATAGAGTGTGAAGGCATAGACGGGTCGGTGGAAGAAGTGTGTTTAGGTCTTGCCATGGGAGTCTCGCTAATATAGAAGTGAAAAGGGACGGACACATCATCATCATAAGAAGTGTCATAATGTCGTCCTACGAGGTGTCATCTAGGTCAAAACCAAACAGAACGAACTCATCAATGGAAGTAGTAGAACTATGTTCGTCCTCTACAGTCTCAACCGGATCATCATTCTCATCAGAGGGCTTGAATTCTTGGATAAAAGCAACAAGATCAAATTCGGCCTTTCTATCTCATCTGGATCTAAGTGAACAAGAACGGACTCATTAGTGAAAGTAGTCAAGTCATGTTTGTCCTCTCTAGTCTCTTAATCTGTCCTCCACTCAATGGTATCAATCATGTAAATCATGCGGATGTTATCAACACAACGCTAAATCCCAGAAGAAGGAATTTCAAGGTCCATGCTTTTCGAGTCTTCCTCCAAAGGGAGGAATTCTTGAGTCTCAGTCGAATCCAACATAAAGCAAAAATCTCTAATAATCTCATCAATGTCATGGTCCTCGAGGTCAGCCAAGATAGGTGTGGTCACATTAGGTGTAAGTCTTTTTTCATTAGTGGGTGTAGTGATGACCACCTCGCTCTCGTCAATAGGACGGACGCAAATCTCTCCTGATCCATAGTCAATAACAACCCTCGCAGATGCGAGGAATGGTCGTCCCAGGATTATTGGAGAGTGCTCCCTTGTGGAGGTCTCCATGGGCAATACTACAAAATCAGCATTATAGCTCATGCCTTGAATCGATATGACGGTGTTTTCAAGAATACCCTTCAGCCTCTTGATAGATCTATCAGCAAACATAACAATCATCCTGGTTTTCTTGAGTGCCCCTATCTGAAGAGACTGTAACTGTGAGAAGGGTATGATTCTAATCTAAGCACCTTCGTGTAGGAGAGTGTGATCACATGTCTGGTCAGAGATGGTCCAGCTAATGAAAGGGGTAGTTTTGTTCTTCTTCCTAGGAATCGGATGGTGTGTGATGGCATGGGCAGTGGTCATGGTCAGAATATGATGCTCAGATCGGCTCCTATGCTTTCTCTTCTTATGATCAGGAGCACATAGTTGGGTCATGGCCTGGCAAAGTGGGGCATCGATGATCTCATGAATAGCGGCCACCACTTCGGGTTCAGTCAACAATTTTATACATTTTTGGATTCCCTCCATACAACAGAGGAGATCAGAATCATCATATACACGAGGAATGCCTAGAGCAGTCTATACAACAGCATCCTCAGGGTTAAAGGTGGGACAAGGTGTGAGTGCATGTGTGTTCAAATGGTCTTGCATGTGGTACCCCTCCTCACAATCTGAATCAACCAAAGGTCTCCCAAATTGTATTTGTGTTTTTAAATTTTTCTCATTTTTTTGTATTTTAGGCGATTGCAGGCTCTCATGATCATCCTCATGTGAATCCATATACTCAAAGAATGGAGCATTATTTTGGTTCTTATTCAAATTAGTAAGATTAACGAACCTCGAATTAGTGTGCTACATCATCTGGTTAAAGGCCTCAATTTTAGATATCATGAAAGGTGACTACAACAGGTCAGTCTCGGGTGGATGTGGAGGTGGAAGATACGGAGGAGGAGGTGGGTGTGGATAGAAGTTCGAAGGTTGATATTGTGGCTGAGATGGATATGTACAAAAATCAGAAAAAATGGTAGGAGGATCCTCCTGATAAAAAGGGAGGAGGACCGGCTAGAGTGAACGAGGGATCCGCAAAATCCGGACAAAATACGCTCCAGTCGGACATCTCAAAACAAAAGGAAATGATCATGCGAGCACGTTGGTCAAGTCAAGAGTAGTGAGAAAAAAGAACAAATGCAAAGAAATGATCTAGAATTTACACAAACAATCATAGTCAAAACTCACACAAAACAAAACCTCAATTCAACTACTCAACTAAGTGAAGATCGCAAATGTGATCTTTTTGTCTTTTCTTTTTTAGAGTTAGGTGAGAAGTCAAAATTTGTGCAAACACTTTGGAGGTTGAATAGGATTTGGGCACTAATCCTTAGTGTGTGCGTAGGCAAGTAAAAGCGAAGAAAATGAGGGGAATACTCGCCCCAAGACAAGATTTTTCTTTTTAGTCTTTTTTAGGGACGAGTAATGTTAGCAATCCCAATTTTATTGATTATCATTTTTTTTAATTTTTAGTGAGAAATGCACACGCCTAATGAGTAGTCAATTTTACTTAGCACCTAGGTTGTCAAAATCATAGGGAGAGTCAGAAAAGCAAAGCAAGTGGCAAAAATGATGATGAATGCTAAAGCGTAAATGCTCACCTTGCCTCTAGCACTCTACATCCAAAGATGCCCAACAGAATTGAAACCTATCTATATGTAATGCAAGCCAATGAAATTGCCCTAGGATGAGTAACTGTTATTAACGTGAAGAACAATGTTTCAAAATTTGACTAAGTCCAAACCTTGACTATAGGAGCATGCAAAGATTATTAGATGTTCGGAACTAATGCTAACGACAAGCAGTTCCTACAACTAAGCGCTCAATCACTCAAAAGGAATAAAACAAAATCAAGAAACAAAATAAAAAAGGCGATGAAAACCGCGAAAGACCGACGAGGCTCCAAATGGAACAATCCCTCGGGCATTGAACTTCATAAAGTGTGGAGAGTAGCAGAGTCCTGTTTATTACAGTAATGGGTCTCTCTCTCACTTCAAACTACAACAATAAATAAATACACAAAATATGCTAAAAAGTGTCTGTCTTCTCAAGTCTTCCAAGCCTCCTTTGATGCTAGGTCGGAAGCTCACAGTGCCATCACGTGGGTGCGTAGGTGCCTTAAATGAAGTGCCTCGCCCAATCCGCGGTTCCTCGCACAAAGTCAACAAGAGAGAGTGATTAGACGAGTCAAACAATAATATCAAATAAAAAAGCAAGTAAATAAAGCTGCATAAATAGACAAATAATCGCAAGCACTAGTAATCCCAATCTAAGCACTGTTGCTCCCCAACAACAACGCCACTTGTTGAAGCCGAAAAATCGAGTAGTCTTGTGTTCCAACAAGGTGGGAACACAGTGGTC
The DNA here is from genome assembly GCA_037367405.1 of Ottelia alismoides. Taxonomy (NCBI): domain Eukaryota; kingdom Viridiplantae; phylum Streptophyta; class Magnoliopsida; order Alismatales; family Hydrocharitaceae; genus Ottelia; species Ottelia alismoides. The sequence goes on from JAZKJV010005828.1 coordinate 945,031, forward strand.
GAAACGACCACACGAAATCCGGATTAAAACAACAATTAACCCACAACAGATGATCAAATAGTGGAAAGCAGATGTAGAGTTAAAATTTATTATAAGTCTATAACAAAGATGTGTATAGGTGCAAGTATGTGTAGAGTGTCGAACACAGGGAACATGCAGGAAAATCAGGACAAAGAATGCTAAAAAATGAATGCGGTGTATTTGTCTTTAAGTTTGTTTTTTTGTTGATTTTTAATTTCATATTTTTTTATTTGATTTTTTATTTTTATATTTTTATATTTTGATTTTTAATTTTCTGATTGTGTATTTCATTTTATATTTTATATTTTATATTTTTTATTTTTTCTTTTTCTTGTAAAATATAGCTATAGAGAATATACATATACAATATAGGTAAGAGAGAGATAATATTTATAAAAATGGTATAAATGGTCAAAATATAGAGAATAAAATATTTTTGTGCTTTTTATATTTTTCAAATGTTTTTATGATTTTTCTGTATTTTTGCTGATTTTTTTGCTATTTTTGATGTCCAAAATAATCAAAATAGGGAATAATATATATATCCAAAATCAAAATGGAGATCAAAAATATCAAATAGTAACCAAAATTCTCTAAATTAATTTTTAAATAAATATAATAAAATAAAGAAAATTAATAAAAATTAATAATTTTTACTCTTTTAAGAATTTTATAAATTTTTATAATGGGTTTTATAGTTTTTCTATTTTTTAGTTTTCTTATATATTTTTTATTGATTTTTGGTCTGAATTTGTAAAATACTTAAATAAACATGAAATATATTTTTTTGGAATTGTTCAAAAAGGCTTTATAATTTTTATGTATTTTCTAATGCTAAAAGGGACAAAAATGGATGTTTTTTATTTTTTTATAGAAAATAAAAAGACTCAAAATCCAAAATAAAAATATTGGCATGAAAGAATAATGCAATAGAAGCTTATGTCTATTTTTTGGGATTTTTTGGAGATTTATAGACGTATGAAATAAATAGAGACAACAAATAGAAACTACACTCCTAGTAGGGGTATTTTTCTAAATATATGAAAGATTGGGGGCCACATTGTAATTTTCACCAAAATATATAACTAATTTAAAAATTTATAGGAGCAATACAAAATAATAAAAGTTCTAGGGGTTTCACTATAAAATCTCCAAAATCACACGCACGTGCACGTGCTCCACTAGTAGAGACTCAAACGTAATTTCCCAAACACATGGGTAATGAATTGCAAAATATCCAAAAATAATAAAAGCATTAAAGAGTTTGAGGACTAAACATAAAAGATAAAAGCCCAGGGGCCCAACCGCAAAATGTCTACCTCACGTGGTACCCACGTGAGGTGACGTGGCTTGAACTTACTTGCAAATACGACAAGTTCACGGGGGTATGTTGCAAATTATACAAAATAAATAAATGGTAGTTGAAAGTTTTTGGGTCAACTATTAAATACACAAAATGGCGAGGGCTAAGAAGCAAAACACCCATGCCTATGCACTAGCGGAAGGTGGGATTCGATTCACTTGGACACGTGTCGTGCAACGGACGACCGGTATAAATTTGTAGATGGAGGGCCATGATTAGAAGCACCCAACAGAGCTGATGGTGATGAGGGGGGATGATGTGACGGCTCTTGTAACCTTGGAAGAACGACCTTCAATCAATTGGTGGAGAGGGGGGGAGGAAGAACAGGAAAGCTCCTCCGGCGAGGCAAACTTCCCCAGCTCCGATCCTCTTCTTATGTGGTTCTCTAAAGCTCAAAAAGGGCCTCGCCTCCTCTTGCAGGTGTTCTATAAATGCCAGAAGCCTCAAAATGCCTGGAGAGGCGTTGTAGCACGACCACGAAGGCGGCAGAGCTGAGTGCCTCCAGGTACCTCCGACGGATGATCAAAAATGCTCCTGGCGTGTGTGATACACAAAATACCTGCATAAAACCTATTAGAGGGTCGAGGGAAAATTACCTCGACCCTGTAGCGGGGTGCATGGGAGCGAAAAAAGAGGGAATTGAACCTTATCGGAGCAAGCTCCAGCAAGGGGTGGACGAAGGTGAACCACTCAATGGATCGACAAAATAAATGTGATACTCGAACCTAAGACTACAACTACGCTTAAAATGCAAGGAAGAAACGAAGAAAACAGACCTCACTGGTCGAAAAATAGGGAAGATGGTACCTCGACGGCGGCATCGCCGGAGATGGGTGGAACACACCCAAAGACTCGTCAAATGCCGCCCAAATTGGTTGGAGTTGGTGTTGTCACCACTGGCTACACTCAGCGCAGGAAAGGAGGAGAAAAAGGTCAAATGGGGTTCAGTGTTTGAAAATGGAAGAAGAGAGGGTTTTGTACAAGTGACGGATAGTGTGTGAAGAACGAGGTGAAGCAGACGAATCGATGATCCAAAGATCGATCTAAAGCAAGGCTGTGAATCATCAATTGTCGAGGAGAAAAAGTCGGGATGAGTGCATCACGAAATGGTGCAAGAGGGAGCATCGAAATATCAAGAAGATAGGCAAAAATGCAACACTGACATAGAGTAGACCTCAGTCAGAGAGTTTACCGAGTCTACTAACAGATCAATCTGGTTCGTCCACCTGGACCAACCAGAAAAATCCTTGGCAAAAAAAGATTTATAAATTCGATTTCAAATAATAAGCGATTTTATTATTTTAGGTTATTAAATGAAAAATATTTATTATTTTATAAAGTATTTTATTATGATTTTTATTTGTTTTTTCGAGGTTGAAAATTACAAGCGACCTTTTAGGGGCTATATATAGGCATATTTGTCAATGTATTTTAATCTTTTATTTTTATTTTGTATTTTTAATTTTGTTAATTTGGTTTATTATTTTTTATATTTATAACATAATTTTATACACATAAATATATTTTTATTTTATTTTTATGATATGAAATATTAAATTAAATAAATAGATGTATTATTTATATATGTAAAGTTATTGGTATTTTACCTAGGTATTTTATACAAGTATTTTATTTTATGTTTTCTTGATGCTTTAATTCCAATTTTAAATTACACACATATTAGAATTAATATTTACAGAATTATAAAAAAACCTAAAATTACAAAAAGTAATGAATAATAAATAAAATGAATATTTTTATCGGTGTAAGTATGCAATAGGGGTCCAAAACCTAACTTTCACACTGTAACTCAAAGAAATATGAAACTACCTTCATTAAATATCTTATTAAATATTATATACAATTAAATGTGATTTTTATATATTTTGAGTTTTTATTTGTGAGATATGGGTGTTGGAAGTTGGGATTTTGGATTCTTATTCAGATCATAACTTTTTATATATACATTACTTTTGTCTGAAATCCATTTTATATTTTTCTATATTTTATTATCTACAACTTTCATGTACAAAGTTTCTTTATTTGAAGTATAAAAAGTGGAATTAAGAATATGTCCAAAAAATGAAGGAAAATGAATAAAATAGAAGATGAATTCAATTGTATTTTAGACCTAATATCCCCCTATTTTATTCCCTGTCGACCTAGTCATCGAGATGCCTAGGTCTATGGGTTTTTGGTCACAAAATATTTGCATTATTTTATTCTTTTTCTTTTCTTTTCTTTATTGTATAATTTTGGCATTAAAAACAATATTTTATACACAATTTACACAACAATGCATGAATGATAAAATGCATGAATTAAGGCTATTTACACGCATTTACTAGGGTTTTTAAGGCCAAAATGATAGAATAAAGATGATGAAATGGAGATTCATCACATATACATCCTACATAGTGGAAGACCTATGATAAATACAAAGATAAATATCAATTTAACACTATCATCTTTAGGGTTTCTGTTGGACATGCGAGCCCACGGTGACCCTTTATGCAACAAATGTTATTGCCAATATCATTCCCTGATCTGAAATGAAGAATAACTAATTTGCATAATACGTCCCTTAGTACAATTAGGGTTATGTACCATGGCCATCTTGATGATCATAGAGCTGTTGATTCAATTAATGAATCATAGAGGTTGGTTCTACGATGAATATTTAAAGAGTTAGATTGGGGACTCATCAGGCACCGTCAGATGATTATAAGAGATGATCTCATGCATGAGTAGGAGATGGCAATCCTTTCTCACATAGGTTTATATTTGACCGACCTCTTGATGCATGTGCTCTACATAGGAATAGAGATTCATAGGTGTCAGATTAGTTTGGTCAAAGAGTTGACCTAACGAGATCAAGAAAACCAAAGTCCTATGTCGTATGCTGTCATGATATACGCACGCATCCTCTGACCAGAGACAGATGTGTTACTATGTGTCTGAGTATGTAAATTTAGCAGACCAATAGGTTGATGACCTAATCAGGGTCTATACACCAGCGCACTGGTGTGCATAGAAAGGCATATAAGTAATACAATCTCTCAAAGGGATCATTCATGTTTATTACTGAACTAGAAGACATGAGCTCCCTCATGAGATATTGGGAAGAAGTAAAGTCCGTACATGGTCGTCTCGCTTTGGAAGCTTAACTGAATTTGTAGGCTTGATAAATACTTTTGAAAAGCATGTGATGATATATGCTTTTGGAAAGTATATGATCGATACCAACTCCCAATAGTCAAATGAGAAACTTGATGATAAAACCCTGAAGTGATAGTGTAAAATTGATCTTATACTTCAGGTTTATTCTGGGTCTTCCAGTGTGCAGGATGTACAGGTATTGGGAATACCTGAGGATGATGTGATCATAAATGATTGTATAACCATGACACTTCCATTACTAGGGAGTGATGAAACGGGTCTGGATTTAAGTGACTCCTCTCAGTAGAGAAGTAATCTGATTTTGGTCCAAATATTGGACATTGATATGAATGTGATTCAGATGCAATGAGAAGATTAGATTTGCAATCTTGATTTAACCAGTCATCTATGAGAGGTACGTAGGATCTGGATTTGAGATGTGATCTCAATATCGAAGTCACTATACGTGGAACAAAACAATCGCCTTGTCCTTATCTCCATGAATCTGCGGAGAAAGGGCATTTTCCTTGAAACAGTTCAGGATAATTTCATTATTGATATATGTATCAGAGCGCTGAGAAAATGGATAATTAAATGTGATTTAATTATCATGAATAATATGAATTTGATTTATATTATAAATAAAGTTATCTAAGTTACTTAAATGTGATTTAATTATAAAAGATGTGAAAAAATGTGAATGTGATTCATAATATTTGGGAACATGAGAATAGAGATACAAGATGATTAAATGTGATTTATTTATCATGGATGTGAATAATGTGGATAGTACTATCCATATTAATGATATATATTATAAATATGACTATAATATATAAGAGAGAGCTATTTGTAATTTACATTTGTTAGTTAAATGTTGATGTGAATTTGATTCACATTGGACATTAAATTGAAAATGTAATTTACATTTTTTTGGGGTTGTCAATGTGATACACAAATTTCCACTGGTATGATTGCAATGTTTACATAATAAATTAGATTTATTTTTGTGAAATAATTTGCAACAAAAGTTGTTACAAATATTTAAGAGAATCATGAGATAATGCAATCTCATGTAATAAGGACAGGAGGCTTGCCTCCTTCCTATTTCTCCTATGGAGATTTATTTGATAAGAATCAAATTATATTCAATATATATTTTATTTTATTAAATTAATTATTGTTGTAGTTTTATCAACAAGATCATGGCTATTAAAAGAAACACAAATCAATGAGAGCCATTGGATTTGTGTTGCCCATGGATTGAGATCCATGGATCTCAAAATATTATAAATATAAGGGCACCCCATGCTCTTCATATGCTAATGAGTAACACAAACCCTTCTCTCTCTCTCTCTCTCTCTCTCTTTCTCTCTACACACCATCCCTCGCCTTCTCTCTTGTAGCCGTCCACCATGGATGCCCTACAAAGAGTCTCCATTGCCACAACGTCGTCGTTATGCTACCCGATCGTTTGCTCCTGAATCTCCGTCTCCTTCGGTGCACCTCACTCATGAAGAAGATGCCGGATCTCGTGTGTCAAGATTAGGAGATCCACCTCTTGGATCATCAACTTGGATTGCGAGAAGTACACATTTCATCAACACGTTCGCGAGCGTCACCTCCGCCGGATCTGAGTTGAGACAGGAGGTCTCTTCGTTTAGAGACTCGATCGCAACCACACTTCAAGAGGTAATCATATTACTTGTTTTTGATTTATATGAAATGATCCGAGAAGAGTTCATGGATCTTGTGATTTCGTCTCATGAAAAATTTTAATTTTCGTTGTATCGAGCAACTAGTGCGATTAGTCGCTCTCGATCGCATACGATGCGATCCTCACGCTTCCGTGATGCGCTTAAGGATCTCCCCATATAATTCAAGTGGTATCAGAGCTAGGTTGAGGATTTTGGTTGCAATCGATAAACCAAGGACGACTTGGGTTCATTAGGGTTTGCGAAAGTTTTCTCGTATTTCATTTTCACATCTATGTTTAGTGATTATTTTCGGCCCTTTTTAAATTGTTTAAACACGAAAATAAAACTTGTATTTTTTTTCCAATTAAATAAGAAAACTGTAGGATTAGAGTTTGCATGATTTCGAATACGTTTTCCCAAGTTATGATCAAATTAGTGAACATGTATCAACTGTTTCGGGGATTACGAATCATGACGTAATTAAAGAAATAATTACTATTTTGAAACACTTTGAAATGCGTGAAAATATATAGGTTCTGTTGTAAATCAAATTATCAAACTTTAGAAACTTACTTTACTTAATTTGTATTTAAATTGATTGAGATATGCTAATTTTAGTAAGTGTGGGTCACTGCGGAAAATTACTTTCCTAATCAAGAACATTGTGATGGTCATTTAATCAATTAGTGAAATTAAATTATTTAATTTCATAGAATAATTATGGATAAATATTTATGAAATAATTGGTGATAATTATTTCCTTAAATGACATTGCCTTAACCAATAATTGATTAGATATGATCTAGATCTCAATTAGATACACAATCCACTTTCCAACAAATATGTTTTTTGAATAGGATTTGGTATTTGTTTAGCAAATCTCATTTTAATGTTAATAAAAAATATTTTGATTATTATTATATGGTATAACTTCGATTGAAGAACCGATTATAATCTCAAGTATACAATAATCAATTTGGCATTATATTTTCCCGAGGTGGATATGGTATCTAGTCAGGGAGCGTTGGGGTAGCAGGTTGCACCGTGTGCGGTCTATATCACTCCAGTCGGTATTGGCCATGACAGTGGGTATGAACTTGATAATGTAGGAGAGATCGCGATGTATTTTTCTAATCATTAAAATTCGAAATAATAGGTATTTGAGATAATACCATAATTCAAGTAATAGTGAAGAATGATTGTTGGATATTGTTTGGATCGTTCATTTAATATGATTAGATTAATTGGAATCCGATTAAAATTAAGACACTCTATTATGAATATATGTGTTATTTTCCTTGAAAGAATTAATTATGTGAATATGATTCGTGATAATAATTAGAATTTAAATATGATATGGAAGATCACATAATTGACATCCATGGTCTCTCGTCAAGGAGAAAGGTTCCGTCGTCAGGGATTGTATGTAGGAGACAACTGTCCGAAGTGACAGCTCCTGTATGCAAGCACATCTGGATCGGGCTCTTTGCTTCTCGAAAGAGTAAGACCGTATGCGTAGTGATCCCAATATCGGGTCCTCGTATTATTGGAACGATATTGGATTGCGCATAATGATTACTAATCGTATTGACGGTTGGTTCAATTAACAACAGGTCAACAACACCTTAGGGGTGGTGGGTCCGGTTGTTAAAGACTGAATTGGGAATGCAAGTTGGACTTGTAAGGCGGCATGTGTTCCCGCTTCTTTTTATCTGAGTTACAGGTTCACATATTATTGGGATGTGACAAAGATAAGGAAGGAGATCCCAGATCTTGCTGAGATATAATGGTAAATATATCTCTTACATTGAAAGTTATTAAGGTAATAAATTTTCGTTGTTGACAAGGCAAGACAACTTTGATATAAAAATTCCTAAATCAAAGTAAAAATGTATAATTACATATATTTATGCAAATTTCTTATTTCAGATAATACTTTGTTAAACCTAGTCAATACTATACTCAATAATAAACAGCAAAATATCATGGAATGGATCCATGATCAAGATATTGTACTTGCAGTTGGGTACATATTGTATGTGGTTGCGATGTGCAAGTTTCCTCATAATAATGAGGAATAACAATTAAATAGTCAATAGGATTACAACCCTAGGGTTTGTATGTCTCTAAAATCTTGATCTCTTATCTAATGTACTTTGGAAGTGACATGTCGATGATGTTCGTAATTGTCAAATAATCCTTATGAAATTCTAAGAAGATGTCCTGACATACATATGTGCTCTTGACATTTTATCTTGAATGACTTGGTTCTCTGCATCATGCAGAATGATGGCTCCATAAGAGATGATGTATTCAAAATATTTGAGTACCTACCTGAAGAGTTTAGATGGATGTAGATACGATGAGTGTCATCATTCTATTGTCTATACTCAGGTCATTCATGACGCATCACAATTTTCATACTGTATGAATTGAATGAAGCACATATAAATGTTGAAGTACTCTTATATTGAAATCTTTTGAATTCAACAAGAGATCCTTTGTCTTAAGCAATGGTTGTTTATAGATCAAAGGAGCGCTGTAGAAGCATGGGTCAGACCCAAGGAAGAAGGAAAGTTAAAGATTTGACTGTACTTATGTGACTTCCATATGACATCCAAATAGTTGGATGAATGCCAATACTACAATGAGCCGATGTAATGATAGTGTGACTATCTTGTCTATCTAGGATCCTTAGAGAAGGATCCAGATGGTGCATCGGAATAATGTACATCTACATATAATCATCGAAATTGACTTTCTTATTTGATAAGATCAAAGTCTAATAAGTGTATCTGATTTTTCTAATAACACTTGCAATGGGTTGCATATGTATTAGAAGATCATAATAATATTTTTTATTTTAAGATTTAATAGTCATTCACATGGATATTGATGCAATTGTTGCAACAATCTCTATTGGATAGATGGACTTTTTATTTTCAGTGGGAGAGATCTTAGTCTTAGAGAATAAACATGAATGTTGGGAATAAACATGAATTTTGGAATAGTATCATAAAGAGTTATGATGGATATATTTCTGATAGTAATCTAACATCTAGCAGACTCTACTAAATTAGAAAATTAATGAATGGTTGATTAACATTTCTAATACTGAAAAATCAAACCTTTATAAGATCAACAGCAGGATGAAGATCATTTGACAATTATCTGGAATCAAGCCTTGGACATTTGTCTGTTGATGTGATCAATAGACAAGTACGAAATGAAACTTTAGAGTATCTGAAATTTCAAATCTTACATACTTATGGATATCGTATTCAAAGTAGAAAATGTCCAAAGCACCCTTCTCTGGGAATGGTGTAAGATGTCAAGGTATTCAATATTGCATACATATTGATGTAAGTGAATCATCTATATTATGATAAACATTGATGATATGTGATATCGTTCGATGATTATTTGTGATTTGAGATTTCTTTCCTTCACCTTAGAAAGCTTTGAAATGTTCAATGATTTCACATTTTTGGTTTAAAACCAAAGATTGAAGGAAGATGAAATGAATTTAATCTAACCTAGGTATCTTGTCCCTATAAGATGAATTCAAAGGAATACCTTATGGAGATATGAATATCATTCCTTCCTCAATCCTCCTAATACACCTAAACTCAAGAGAGTTGTAGGGAGATACAATTGGATATGTATGGCATGATTTGATCAATGATGAATTTTAGCATAACTACCGCCTAGTTTCCATGGTATATATGTAGTAGAGTCTATAGTATATACCTTAATAAGGTTCCATGTTAGTGACCTAGAATCTAGCACCAAAGAATGCTACTTCATTAGGAAAATAAATCATGGTATTGGATACCTACTTTATGACCTTGAGATTCTTAAAAGATGACATATCTGAGAATGTGATTCTTAGATGATGAGACTCTTGAGAATCTAGATGACAATGAAGTAAAGGATCTCATTTAGTCTTGAGAAGATAATGAGTCTCCTGAAATTGGAAACTAAAATGATAATTATAGATGAAACACTAATACCTCTTCAATTGAGTTTGAGGATGGTTTCCAAGTGTTAGAGAAATCTGACAATGATCGGACATCAGGTGATGAAGCTCCTGAGGATCATGACATGGAAAGATAGATGTTAGCAATAAAGTATAAAGTGGACTTCATATACAAATGTTGTATATGGAACCTCGAGTATCCAACTATATGGATAAGACCCATTAAGGTGTAAATGCATCTTCAATAGAAAGAGGGAACATGATGAGAAGGTAGAGACCTTCAAAGCATGGTTCGCAACCATGAGTTGCATACCGAAGAGAAGACATCGCTTGCGATGAGACTTGCTCTTCAGTGACCTCGCTTGAACCCATCCGAATATTGCTGACTATAGATACACAACTTGACTATGACATCTTCATGATGTAAGTCATGATTGCATTCCTCCATGAATACCTCTTTGAGGATATTCACATGAAGTAGCCCCAGGCCTTCATGGTTGAGGAAAAAAAGGTGTGCAAGCTAAAGAAACTCCATCTATGGACTCAAATAAGCTTCTTGTAGTTGGAACATTGGATCTGGTGAATTCATAAATGTTATGATTTCAGATAGTATATTGATGTACCATATGAAGCTTAGTGGGAGTGGCAATGTGTTCATCGCTCTATACATAGATGATGTCTGATCATTTGGAATGATATAAGGATAATAATAAGTGTTTTATAGACTGGCTATTCCATACATTTACATATGATCTCAAGGATACCTCTTAGGTCTTAGTTTTGAAGATGTTCAGAAGCAAAGCGAAGAGTGGTATTGGGACCATCACATTAGTAGTACACCTTGGACATGTTCCATTTTCTGGAAAATTCCAAGAAAGGATTCCTTCCCTTAAGATGTGGTACTTACCTATCTAAAGGGATAACACCTCATAGAGTTGGGCATGTGAATGCCAAAACTGTAAGCCCTTGTGCATCAGCTCTGAGAAGCCGCATGTATGCTAGATTTGTACAAAAGCCAGATGTATGCCATGCAGTGGGAGTAGTAAACTGTTACTAATCCGACTATGGAGATAAAACACTTGATTGCAGTAATAACAATATCTTCAAAGATGAAAAAACTTTAGAGATAGTGATCTCTAAGTCTTATCTTCAAGAAACTAAGACTTTATAGATGGGGATCTAAAAGGTCTTAACTATGAAAATCTTAGGAGATATAGATCTCTAGGAATAAGGGTATTTTGATAAGGAAAATAGAAATTATGTACTGGTTATAATGATTATTGAGGAGTAGTGTCAAGGACACTATGATTAACATGATTGAATATTGGTTGCATAAGATGCAACATTCGCATTGCATGTGAACACTATTACTTGGAGATATGCAAGTGCCGTAAAAGTACTTGGCATAGTCTATTGGGAACAGAGTGACTCATCAGCTTACCTAGCTATTTTTCTAAATAGCCCATGATTATCACATGAGTGTGGGTTTAATGATTATCTCATTAGTGTCTCTTTGGGCTAGTGGGAGATTGTTGGACATGCGAGCCCACGACTAGCCATTATGCAACAAATGTTATGGCGAATATCATTCATAGATCTGAAATGAAGAATAACTAATTTGCATAATAGGTCACTTACTACAATTAGGGTTATGTACCATGGCCATCTTGATGATCACACAGCTGTTGATTCAATTATTGAATCATAGAGGTTGGTGCTATGGATGAATATCTAAAGAGTTAGATTGAGGACTCATCAGGCACCGTCAAATGATTATTAAGAGATGATCTCTAGCCTGAGTAGGAGATGGCAATCCTTTCTCACATAGGTTGATATCTGACCGACCTCTTGATGAAGGTCCTCTGCATAGGAATAGAGATTCGGAGCTGTCAGATTAGTTAGGTCAAATAGTTCACTTAACGAGATCGAGATAACCAAAGTCCTATATCGTATGCTGTCAAGATATAGGCACACATCCTCTAACAAGAGACAGATGTGTTACTATATGTCTGAGTATGTACATTTGGCAGACCAATAAGTTGATGACCTAATCAAGGTCTATACACCAGCGTACTGGTGTGCATACAAGGGCATATGAGTAATATGATCTCTCAAAGGAATCATACTGGTTCATTACTGAACCGGAAGACATGAGCTCCCTCATGAGATATTGGGAAGAATCAATGTCCGTGCACGGTCGTCTCGCTTTGGAAGCTTGATTGAATTTGTACGTTTGATAAATACTTTTGGAAAGTATATGATCAACACCAGGGTATGATATATGCTTTTGAAAAGTATATGATCGATACCAACTTCCAATAGTCTAATGAGAAATTTGATGATAAAACCCTGAAGTAGACAATGTAAAATTTATCTTATACTTTGGTTTTATTCTGGGTCTTCCAGTATGCAGGATGTATAAGTATTGGGAATATCTGAGGGTGGTGTGATCATAAACGATTGTATAACCATGACGCTTCCATACCTAGGGAGTGATGAAATGGGTCTAGATTTTAGTGACTCCTCTCAGTAGAGAAGTAATCTGATCTTAGTCCAAATATTGGACATTGATTTGAATGTGATTCAGATGCAATGAGAAGATTAGATTTGCAGTCTTGATTTAATCAAGCATCTATAAGAGGTACGTAAGATCTGGATTTGAGATGTGATCTCTATATCCGAGTCATTATACATGGAACAATACAATCGCCCTTTCCTTATCTCCAAGTATCTACGGAGAAAGTGCATTATCCTTGAAAGGGTCCAAGATAATTTAATTGTTGATACATGTATCCGAGCACTGAGAAAATGGATAATTAAATGTGATTTAATTATCATGAATAATATGAATTTGATTCATATTATAAAGAAAGTTATCTAAGATAATTAAATGTGATTTAATTATCAAAGATGTGCAAAAATGTGAATGTGATTCATATAATTTGGGAACATGAGAATAGAGATGCAAGATGATTAAATGTAATTTAATTATAATGTATGTGAATAATGTGGATAACACTATCCATATTAATCATATATATTATAAATATGATTTATAATATATAAGAGAGAGCTATTAGTAATTTCCATTTGTTAATTAAATGTTGATGTGAATTGGATTCACATTGGACATTAAATTGAAAATGTAATTTACATTTTATTTTACGTCGTGAATATGATTCATAAATTTCCAATGGCATGATTGCAATATTCACATAATAAATTGTATTTATTTTTGTGAAATATTTTGCAATAAAAGTTGTTGTAAATATTGGAGAGAATCATGAGATAATGCAATCTCATGTAATAAGGAAAGGAGGCTTACCTCCTTCCTAATTCTCCAATGGAGATTGTTTTGATATGAATAAGATTTTATTCAATATATATTTGATTTTATTAAATTAATTATTGTTGTGATTTTAACAACAAGATCATGGCCATTAATTAGAAACACAAATCAATGAGATCCATTGGATTTGTGTTGCTCATGGATTGAGATCAATGGATCTCAAAATATTATTATTAGAAGGGCACCCCTTGCTCTTCATATGCTAATGAGTAACACAATGCTCTCTCTCTCTCTCTCTCAACACGCCATTCCTCTCCTTCTCTCAGGTAGTTGTCCAGCATGGATTCCCTAGAGAGAGTCTCCATCACCGCAGCGTTGTCGTTATGTTGCCCGATCGTTTGCTCGTAAATCTTCGTCTCCTTCGGTGTGCCTCGCCCATGAAGAAGACCTCAGATCCCGTGTGTTGAGATCAAGAGATCCACCGCTTGGATCATAAACATGGATTGCGAGAAGCATGTGTTTCATCAACACGCTCGCGGGCATCTTGAAAAGGCCTCGGCTACCCTTGTTAATTCGAGTGAGTTATCGATCAAATAAGATGTTAAGTTCGTTGCAGTCGGGTAATCAAGACATTATCAAAAATAACACTAAGACTTAATGAAAAATCTAGTTCAAGCGGTAGATTTATTTTACTTGGGCAAGCCCAAGGTCGAACTCAGGGAGGCAGCTGTCTCCATAGATAAATTTAAAGTTAATTTTGTGATCAGATTTTCAGAAGAATTTTTTTGGTCTTTTTTCTAATTCTTATGCGATTAAAGAAAAACAATGCAAGTCCATGCCAACTTTTAAGTTAAAATGATAAATATAGTCAAATGGAGTCAAAAATTAACGAAACTTGGCCAGATGATGGAATGCAATGAAACTAAGTGTCTACAATTTTTTGGAATTTTCAGACTCTAGATGAGTTAACTATGAAAAAATATGAATGCATGGCAATTTTTACAAAATTAATTTTAATAAATGCCAAGAATATTAGTTTTAGATATAAAAATTATCCTAGATATGTCTAAGTTAGAGGAATCCAGAAAATTTAATAAACCTGAAAATCTACGTTAATCGGGCCAATTAAAAACAAATTAAACAAATTACTGTTTGATTTATTCATGCCTCGTGATACATGTAAATATAATGATTTTCTGGTCTAATGAAGAGTCATTTATCCTAGGTCTAATGTGATAAAATAATATTATTAAATTCAAGGTGGCTCACCAAAATAGGACACATGTCACACAAGATAGAGGACAAGTTAAATTACAACATGCAATTTTTAATAATTAAAATTGATGAAATATGGACTCCTAAATATTCATGCAAATATAGGGGCCAAAATGTAATAAAGAAAAAAAATTACTGAAAATGAAAGGTGCGTACAGGGACTCAAGTGCAAATACCTATAATATCGGGGGTATGGATGCAATTATTCCACGAATCATGCTCCTCATGTGATGCGCCTGGCAGGGACTGATTTACAATTCTTAAAACTTACAGGGACCTCTGTGAAATTTACCCAGCCCGCACATGAGGAACACGTGAGGTACTAGGCTTGGGAGACTACGGAGGGTCGGATGGAGGCTCGGACGCTCTGGAGACTCGGGCGTTGCTTCGGCACTGCTTTGGGTACTCCGAGTCTAGGTTTGGGTAAAAGGCTCGGAGGGCGTGATGTGGTTGTCTGAGAACCGTCAGATCAAAATAGATCTAATGGTGGCTAATGAGGTCCACATGGCATGACGCGGGTCGTCAGATACACGCAAGATCAAATGGTGGATGGAGCTCAAAGGCGATGGCGTCGTGGCAGAGTAATGCAGTGGGCTGTGTGGCGCAACCAGAGGGCGTCACGTGGCCCAATTTCGTTGGCCGAAAGAAAATGTGAGAAAAGAGCGAGAAGATGGCCGAATTTTGAAAAACTCAAAACGTAAAAGTTGTAGATCTCGATGAGATCTACAAGTTATGGCTGACAGAAAATGGATACGAGGTCAAATAAAGTAATGAAATACAAGTGTACAAATATACAAACATATATTGTACAATGGGGTCCCAAAACCCTAGTTTTGCATATGAGCTCTGACTTAAATAAAATTAGTCTCATTTTGAACGTCTCTGAATGTGTATTAATTTAAATGTGAGTTTAATTAGATTGGAGGCTGTATGAGATGGATATTTGCATTCTAAGGTCTAATGTCTCCAACTGGGTTTGGGGTTTTATTGGGCAATTATTCAGTTTAGCAATTGTTGGTATTCTTGTTGTATTATTTGTCAGTAATATATACAGTATACAGTTGATTTTATTGGATTTGGAGTTAGTATAAAATATATACATATAGGGTGAATTTTACAAGTGATTCATGCTTCTCATTTAATGCAGATGTATATGCTAAGATGCAAATGTTATCAATGCATGCATGAATGCTAATTATGCATTTTTGGTGGAAATGTGCTCCTAATTCTTCGGGAACAAGGCTCTATTTTCAACTTTAAGAGTGATGAATCACAGATTCATCAACCCCCTATACTTAAACCTTGCTCGTCCCCGGGCAACTAAAATGAAATGCAAGAGTGAAATGATTTTGGGTTCCATACAAGGGTCATGAAGAAAAGTTGAAGATGGATCTTTACTCGACCTCTAGATTACTTGTGTGACGTAACCTTATTGGGATCTGAACTTAAGACCTGATATACTTTAAGTTCCACAAGTCTTCTATTCAAAACTCCTCAATAGTCAGGTCAACACAAATCCTCAAACGCAAATTTCTGATAAATATGATTCTTACTTGTACTGTGTAAGTGAAAAATAGCTCTACACATCAGAAATGGCTAAGAACCAGCATCCTCTAACAAGGTAACTCTAATTACCCGGTCCAGTAACTCTTTCCTTGAGGAATGGGGTATTCCCTTCTAAGTTCAAGTGCGAATAGCTCAAGAGGAGGGGGTGGAGAAAAAAATGGACGGTATCCAGTGTAGTTACCTATCCCGGGATGCCTGACTAGTGTAGCCAAGTCATCCAACTGCAGACTTCTTGCTAATTTACGTACTCCGATAGGTATTTTAATTTCAATTTGGCCTGTCTGATTTTTTTTGGAGTTTTTGCATTTTTTCGTCAAAATATACAAGGTACAGCATGTACATTAGGAGTTTTTCCTCACGAGTTAGTATACTATCCCTTTTTAAAGCATTATTGCAACCCACAGCGTCTCATCTTTAGATGTCAATACCACCAGAATAGGTTGAGATGCACTACCCTCCCTAGAGGAAGACGAATGATTCCACCCGTGTGCTACTCCAAGCTAAAGCATTCTACCTCCTCACCAGCTCATCAATGAAGAGCTACGTGCATTGTGCTTTTCCAGTTAGGTCATTATCTAAAAGAATCATGCGTGTGCACGAGATATTCTACTTAGACTAATCAAAATGAATGTGAACATAGACCTGTGGACTCAGAGAATTAAGTCACTTGACATGAGAAATCTTAACTCCAATTCCTATGAGGTTCCTCTGAAATTAGGTGGATTAAGGTCAAATCAAGTACTTCCTCAACATCTACTCATAACTTGGTTCAGAACCCACTAGCTTTTCACTTTGCATATGCAAGATATGCAAATGAGATGTAGATGACATGCTATGTAAAAGCACACCTCTTTTTCTTTTTTTTTCAGATGCAGAGATGATATGCTTGAGTAAATAAAAAGCCTTTGATTTTGTTTTTTCCATTTCATTAAACTTTTATGACAAAATATACAAGTATATTACAAATATCTATGTATTTTACAAAATAATTTCTCCATATTTACCCACCCCGTAATTATTGTATAGTATATACAAAAATACGTGAAAGTACGAGCTATGGGTAAAGTATATATGTAATATATACACACACCCCTATACTAAACTTGTGCTATGTCCTCAGAGAACGAAAAACGAGGAAGAAGACATAGCTCGTGCTAAGCGTAGGAGAGCAAAAAGAACATAAATGTTTAGATGTCATCCTGCCCCCCTATACTTAGGCTTTGACAGCCTAAGTGTAGAAGAAGATCAAAAACAGGGTGGACGAGGTCAAGAGGGGAAGTGGATGATTATACATGATGGGCATCGATCTCCCATATACATAGGATCAGGTCAGCCTAACTATACGATGGGAGGGAGTATGAGGACCGTTGTGATATGAAGAATGTACAATGAATAGTGTATGGACTCAGGTGACTCATAGTCATATATGAAAAATATAAAGCTGGGGCGAGTGATTGGAGTCACGGGATGGAGGGGAAGAATATACCGGAATGGTGGGTATATACACGGATCGTGGTCTGAATCATTCTAGATGTTGCTGATGGTGAGAGCTCACTACTGTAAGTTCTCATGCATGGATCTATGTATATATACTGATTCTGTCTCGTGCATGAATACAATCTCCTCAACATGGACTAAATGTTCATTGGGTTCAACAAAGTGCTTCAACAGTTGTCCATTGACTAGGAATGTCTGTGCTTCATCTGTGAGATCTGAGATCTCAACACATCTACTATCATGTACAACACGGACTATGAATGGGCCCGTCCACTTGGATTTCAGCTTGCCATGAAAAAACCTTCATCCTTGCATTAAACAACCATACCTTCTGTCTAGGAACAAAGGTCTTTCGTCTGATATATCAAACATGCCAATGCTTTACTCTGTCCCTGTACACCAAACTGTTGTCGTATGCTCGATTTCTTGCTTCCACAAGCTCATTCAGATCCATCTCTCTTTGTTTATGCCCTAGGTGTGTGTTCCAGTTATCCTTCTTGATTGCCCATTCTGACTTATGCACTAATTCTGCGGGCAAATAGCATGGCTTCCCGACTACCATACTGAATGGGGAGGTTCCTAATGGTGTCTTGTAAGCTGTCCTATAAGCCCATGGGACTTGATCCAAGATCTGAGACCAGTCCTTCTTGTCTGGGCAGACAAGCTTCTGCAATATGGTTTTCACCTTCCTATTTGACACCTCAGCCATGCCATTGGTCTGTGGATGGTAAGGACTAGCGACACGGTGTTCCATATCATAGTCCTTCAAGAGCTTTCTTACATCTCTGTTCACGAAGTGGCTACCCCCATCTGATATCAACACTTTGGGGATCCCGAACCTAGAGATGATGTAATCTCAAATGAATTTATAGACAGTCTTGCTGTCTGCGGTTCGAGTTGGGATAGCCTCCACCTACCTTGATAGATAGTCCAACGCTAGAGGGATGTACTCGAATCCGTGGCTGACAAGGAATGGGCCCATGAAGTTGATGCCCCAGACGTTAAAGACATCACAAATGATAACAATCTGCATCGGCATCTCATCCAGGAAACCAACGGTTCCTCCCATTCGCTAGAATACTCGGCACAACTTCGCAAAGCTGATCACATCGCGAAACAAAGTCGACCAATATAAGCCACACTGAAGTACCTTCCATGCGATCCTCTTGCCGAAGTGGTGTCCTCCTGCCTCTAAACTGCGGCATAAAGTAAGGACACTCTGATATTCCTCCTGAGCAATACACCGTCTCCAGATACAATCCAGTACTTCAAAGAAAAGGATCAGATCCTTCCAATGGTAATATCTCGAATCTGACTTCAGTTGATCTATGTGGCTCTTGGGTCAATCTTCGGAACTTTCTTGGAGGCAAGATAGTTCACGATATTGGTGTACCATGGGAATGAGTCGACAACAAAAAATGACTCATCGAGGAAGGAATCTCGAATGGGCATATCATCAGAAGCATTAAGATCCTCGAGACAGGAGAGGTGATCAACTACTACATTCTTCTTTCCATGTTTATCACAAATATAAAAATCAAACTCCTAGAAAAGCATAATCCACCTAAGAAGACGCACCTTTGCGTCCTTCTTTTCCATCAAGTCTCATAGCACTATATGGTTCGTGAACACAATCACCTTGGAATCAATTAAGTGAGATCAAAACTTATCCAAGGCGAACACTACTGCAAGCATCTCTTTTTCTGTGACTGTATAGTTACGCTGAGTAGTATCGAGCACTTTGCTTGCGTAGTGTATAGAGAACGGTACGCCATCCCTCCTCTATCCTAAGACAACCCTGACAACAAAATTTGAGGCATCCGTCATGATATTAGCAAGCAGAGACCAATCTGGGGCTTGTAGGATCGGGGCGTCCATGATCATCCATTGTAATTTCTTAAAGACTTCAAGACATTTGTGATCAACAATGAACTCCATGTCCTTGCGTAAAAGCTCAGTTAGTGGTCGGGCAATCTTAGAGAAATCCTTGATAAATCTTCGATAAAATCTAACATGCCCGAGGAATGATTGCAGCTATTTTATGTTGGTTGGTGGCTGGAGTCGTCTGATCACGTCCACCTTGGCAGGGTCAACCTCCATTCCTCTATTGGATATGACGTGCCCCAACACAATGCCCTCCGTCCTCAAGACGTGACTTTTCTCCAAGGAGAGCACCAGATTGACCTCACAACATCGCTTGAAGACTTGGTCCAGATTCCAAAGACATGAATCGAAGGAATCATCGTGGACCGAGAAGTCATCCATGAAAAATTTCAAGAATTCACCGACCATTTCGACGAATACAGCAATCACACACCTTTGAAAAGTACTAGGAGCATTGCATAACCCAAAGGGCATTGATGAACGTCAAATTCGCCTCTATAATAATGTGGAATTATGTCGTAGTACAGGAGGCGAATTAGGTTCAGCAAAAACCACGAACATTGAATGTTGTGGAGTATTTTTACTTGATAAGTGTACCAAAGTCGAACACAGGGACATGACTGCCTAATTCAGCTATTGATATTTGATTCGTGAAGCACAAATTGATTTAATCTCAGTTTCAGTTCCTCATGCAATTTATGCTAATTACAAAGTAATGCGAGGCTGTATGCATTTTTTTAATGGGTTTTTACGCAATTTAAAGATGATGCATGAGAAATTATGCGAGAGAACATGTATGCTGAATACAAGAACACAATTATACCCTAAAATTAATGAGCAATATGATAAAAATGAAATTAGATGCAATTTAATCCATCATTGAAATGCGGTCATCACATCACTGCAAGGCAAGAAGAGCAGGTCTCAATTAACACATAAAAATTCATTTTAATTAAAATAGAGGCAAATGAGACAAATAAGTATGCTAAAATGTAAAGAACAAAACAAGGATCAAAACGACACTAAAATCATGCAATTTGGACCTACGATGCTCAAGTTATTCTAAAAACTGTGCTAGGGCATAATTGTCATAAAAATGCAATAAAAATAAAGGATAAATATTGGAATTAGGTCCCTGGAAGGACCTAAATGCAAATACCAAAAACCGGCTGGGTCCATTTGCAATTTATCCATTTGCGCGCAGGGGCATATTTGTAATTTCCAAAACTTTGAGGGCCTCCCAGTTAATTACCAAGGCACGCACGTGAGGCACGTGCCTGGGGACCACTTTGCAATTTCCATAAACTCCGGGGTCTTTCGCGCAAATTACCCAGGCATTACGTGCGGTGCACGTGAGGACCAGGCTCGGATGAGCACCTGCAGGTTCGGACACATGTGGTAGCAGCCGAGGGGCTCGGGTCGAGGCTCGGGATGATCCGAGCCTATAGCTTTGGTTTGAGCTTCGGCATGCCACGCGTTTCCATCGCGACCGTCTGATCCATCTGATCGGACGGCAACTGTACGTCCTCCTCCTCCATAGGTCACCGGAGAAGGCGGGGCTCCGGTGACTTGCGGTTTGCACCACTGCCATCTTCATCAGTTTCTGGAGGTCGGGGAAGATAGCCGGTGGTCTGGAGAAGGACTGGGAAGCGCCGCGAGGCTCCGAGGCGGGTTGGAGGAGAAGAACGAAGGAGCCTCGCCAGCGGAGAGGAGCTCGAATCAGCTCAGGTCAGAACTCCGGCCATTGAAAAAAATGGACCGGCAAACGTTAGTATAGCCGAATCGTGGTGTATTCTAGTGGTTGTGAGGTGAGTGATCGGCTGTGGAGGCATCGAGAGTGGTGGTGGGAGGCTCCTTCGCCGCCGGAGAGGAAGCAGAAGGGGATCGGAGTGGGGATGTTCTGGAGAAGGGAGAGGGTGTGCGCGGGGGTGACTGGTGGTAGGCGAAGCTTGGACGGTGGTTGGATGGCGGTGAGGATATCGGAGTAGGTCTAGGAAATTAGGAGAAAAAGAAAGAAAACGAAGGTGGGAGAGGACCTCGTCGGGGAGGGGAACCCAGTGGAGGAGGTGGTCTGGGATGAGAGTCGTTCGACTCTCTGGTCGTGGCTCGACCTGGACGACCGGTCCAGGGAGCTGAGCTACCACCAAAAAGGTGGAACGTACATGGTGGAGCTGCCATGGATCTCACCGGGGCTTTGGTCGTTATCACCCCCTTGCAAGGGCCTCTCCGCTGTCACCGGAGGGCCTAGGGCTGGGTCGAAGCCCCAAATTGGTGGATGAGCGCTGATGGTGGCGGATGGCGACTATTTAAAGGCGGAGGTGGAGGCGTGCAGGTGGTGACAGTGGGACGGTTTCAAAGGCCGAGGTTTGAATGTGGGAGTAATGGAGGGTGGTCCTGAGAGTTACGTGGGGATGGAGGGTGATTGGTCGATGGAAGGGAGGTGTTATCGTGCGGGAGGATGACCAGAGGTGGCGGCCATAAATGGGAGTGGTTGACGTGCGCGCGCGGTGAAACGGCTGGAGCGGGGAGTTACGTGAGGTTGGGGACGATGGTGGAGCCATGGGATCCCATGATCCAACGGCTGGGATAGGAGGGCGAGTCGAGGGCTGTGATCAGATCCAAAGATCTGATCACACGACTGAAGTTAAGGCACGAGGGAGCAGTCAGGATTGATTGATGGGGGAGATCTAACGGTGGAAGGTGAAGAGGTGACGTGGCAGGTGGAGGATCGTTAGATGGTGAGAGTGATCGGGCGGCTGTGGATTAGGCGCTGGTGAGCGGCTTAGATCAGATCTGGAATTGGATCTGACAGTTGATGATGGAGCAGTGAGGGACAGTGAGGATGAGGGTGATGATGGAGTGATCTGACGACCCAGGAAGGCGCCGGGTGGCGTGAAGGGAAGCGGGCCACGTGGGCGGCCCAAGGGGGCGCGACGTGGCCCAATCAGAATAATTCAAATATATATACAAAGAAAAATAGAAAAGAAATAGTTAGAGGCTGAATTTGGAAAAAATCAAAACATAAAAGTTGCTCGTCTCGGATCTACAACTTTCATGTTGGTGAAAAAGCCAAAAGAGGTCATTTGTACAAAACATATTTTTGGGGGTATTTTTAAGGGGATAAAAATACTGATTTTGTGGTTTTAAGATGTTTTTGTATTTTTTAGTTTTTTTAAGGGTCAATGAACTATGGACAATTATTCTATCTAATGTTTAGGTGTTTTTGAGGCTAAAATAATTACAAGAAAAATAAAAGGAATTAAATATAATAATTAAATGGTAAATTATGCACAATATAATACAAGATAAAAACAAAGAATTAGAGGGTATTTTTATTGGTTTGTTTAAGTAGGGATTTTAATAAGTGGCTTTTAGCATGATGAATACGAGATTCATCACACCCCTATACTTAAACCATGCTCGTCTTCGAGCATTTAAAGAATGAAGGAGTAGGATTAATTCCTAACAGTGCGCGTGAAATTTTCAAGGCTTGATCTTTCGAAGACTCTTGACCTAAGTGATCCTAAAATTCTGGGTTTATCCAAGCCTTAATCAGAAGGAATCCGACTTCTCTGATTATCAGACTCTCTTTTTGTACTTATAATATAAGGATATGACATTTAGTGTACTGCATTTCATGAGAGCCGAGTCGATGCATCACTCAAAGTTCCAACCCAAAGATCCTCATCTAGACCTAATCCTCAATACTAGGGAATAAGTTTGTTCTTACTTCAGTCAACCGTCTCTATAGTTTGTCAGACTTGAAAGTGTGGATGGACGGCCAGATGATGGAGGGACATGGGATTGTGTCTATTTTTCTCACCCTCACATTGGAACAAGGGGCTTCTCGTGTGCCTTTACTCAACACATGTAAATTATTATTTTGTTGATCAATGTGTCCGTCAAGAGAGTTGTAGTCGTCTGCACTTGTTTTTCTGGGAGTACACCTGGGTGTGTCTTTTCTGAGTATCTAAGATACCTTCGACACCCAGACTTGTATCGCTTACGATGCATGGCCCTTTTTGTGGTGTCAGCCTGACTCCTTGGTCCTTATTAGCGCTTGGTCCAAGTGGATACTTTAAAATGTTTGGGAGCGCTCACCATTGGTGGAAGCTTATTTGTAATTTGATTTTGGTGTTCAAAGCTTTTTCATTGACATTTCTTTTTGTTTTCTTTTGTGGGCTAGCTCCACTGCTTTTACCAAGAGATTGGCGCACACTGATCAAAAAGTTCCTTTAAATTTCACCACACCCTGGCACATAGGTAAATATCAAAGAGATAGCATATGAATCTTGTTCACATACTGGCTAGGGTTTTTGCTGACACTCAGGTTTTCTGAAACCTTCATTAACTTTCTCCCATCCTCGAATATCATTAGATCGGGTCTAAACTTAAATCTATGGTCCTAGTTCCTCAAGTGATATCTCAACTCAGCTCATCAATCATGCAGTTGTGGAAGTGATTGTACTGATCATATTTTCTTGAAGGTAGAGATGAAGAGTGCAATATAGCACTCAAATCTTTCATACCAGAGGAGTGTGGATATTTAAGTCTTGAAAACCCTAATGACTAAGGCATGTTAACTTAGACTCTCAAGATCCCAGATATCCAGTGTCCTCAAAATCCATAAGCCTTGCGTGAGTGCGAATGTGTCAGGAATACACCAACTCCTTGGGTTAGTGAATTTTTGTGTGATTTTTGGTTTTTGCATATTTTTATGGGTTTTAGTTTTTAATTTTTTTTATTTCATTGGAGAGACAATGACTGGCCCAATCTCAAATAAAAGTATACACTTTCAGCCAGTATGGGTGTAAGTACGGGCCGAGGCCCGTGTTACTTGTGGACGGGGCCGTATGCGATGTCCTCTAAACCACCCACTCTGCTAAGGGAGACCGAGATTCCCTCACTGAAAATGTCTACTAAACCTAGTAGTCAGAGTCAAATTCCAAGAAAAATTTTCAATTTTTCAATTTTTTTTAAAAAAACAAGAATATTTACAAAAATTAATCCCTCAATTTTTAATTTTTATAGGTTTTTACCCAGTTCCCAAGGTTACCAAAAACCCATCCCAGATAATAATTTTTAAAAACTTTTAAAAACACGAGCTAAGGCTAAAGTATATATACAGTATTATACAGTACACCCCCTATACTTAAAATTTGCTATGTCCTCATAGCACAAGTGCCATGAAGCCAAGGCTCGGTTCAAGTATAGGGTGATATAGCACAATAGAGAATGAGGGTCCCCCTATACTTAGGCCAAAATCAGCCTAAGCACAAGAAGACAGAACGAGGGGTGGATGAGCAGGCAGGTCCCCCCTATACTTAGGCTACAAATAGCCGAAGTAAGGTCTGCGTTAGGGGGGATGGTTCTATGATACAAGGGTGCGGGGGAGGGGTTCGTGAAATATACACACAGAGAAAGATATAGAGATAGGGATAGAGGGGGGGGAGAGAGAGAGAAAATGAAATATACAGGGGGAGGGTGGGGGTGAGTATGTGCATGTGCAGTGTAGGTGTGTGTGTGTGTGTGTGTGAGGGGGGGGGATTTTTTTTTTGAGTACAATATGCAAGACTGAAAATAAATATGAAGATGCAAGTTATCTATTTTTTTTAACAAAATGCAATGCAATTTTGGCTGCTAAAATCTCCCAATTCCTTCATAGCTTCTTTTGCGGCCTCTTCAGCGGAAGTTCCCGACTTCATGCCTTCATGACGATCAGGCGTCCCCGATTTTCATGGGCCCTGCCACAATAGAGAAAAGTTAGAAACTCAGAAAATTAAATCAGCAAATAATATGCAAAGAAATGATGCATGAATTGAGGACCTAAAAATTTTTGAAATAATTTAAAAAAAAATCAAAATTCAAAAATTAAGCAAAGCCGTATCCCCAGCAACGGCGCCATTTGATGAACGTCAAATTTGCCTCTATAATAATGTGGAATTATGTCGTAGTACAGGAGGAGAATTTGGTTCAGTAAAAACCACGAACATTGAATGTTGTGGAGTATTTTTACTTGGTAAGTGTACCAAGGTCGAACACAGTGACACGGCTGCCTAATTCAGCTATTGATTTTTGATTCGTGAAGCACAAAGTGATTTAATCTCAGTTTCAGGTCCTCATGCAATTTATGCTAATTACAAAGTAATGCGAGATTGTATGCATTTTTTAATGGGTTTTTACGCAATTTAAAGATGATGCATGAGCAACTATGCGAGAGAACATGTATGCTGAATACAAGAACACAATTATACCCTAAAAATAGAGCAATATGATAAAAATGAAATTAGAGGCAATTTAATACATCATTGAAAAGCGATCATCACATCACAGCAAGGCAAGAAGAGCAGGTCTCAATTAACACATAAAAATTCACTTTAATTAAAATAGAGGCAAATGAGACAAATAAGTATGCTAAAATGTAGAGGACAAAACAAGGATCAAAACGACACTAAAATCATGCAATTTGGACCTACGATGCTCAAGTTATGCTAAAAACTGTGGAAGGGCATAATTATAATAAAAATGCAATAAAAATAAAGGATAAATATTGCAGTTAGGTCCTCATAGGACCTAAATGCAAATACCAAAAACCGACTGAGTCCATTTGCAATTTATCCATTTACGTGCAGTGGCATATTTGTAATTTCCAAAAACTATGAGGGCCTCCCTGTAAATCACCAAGGCACGCACGTAGGCACGTGCCTGGGGACCATTCTGTAATTTCCATAAACTCCTGGGTCTTTCATGCAAGTTACCCAGGCCTTACCTGCGGTGCACGTGAGGACCAGGCTCGGATCAGCACCTGCAGGTTCGGACACATGTTGCAGCAGCCGAGGGGCTCGGGTCGAGGATCGGGATGATCCGAGCCTATAGCTTTGGTTTGAGCTTCGGCATGCCACGCGTTTCCATCGCGACCGTCCGATCCATCTGATCGGACAGCAACTGTACGTCCTCCTCCTCCGCAGGTCCCCGGAGAAGGAGGGGCTCCGGCGACCTGCAGTTTGCACCACCGCTGTCATCATCAGTTTCTAGAGGTCGGGGAAGATAGCCGGTGGTCTGGCGAAGGACTGGGAAGCGCCGCGAGGCTCTGAGGCGGGTCAGAGGAGAAGAACGATGGAGCCTCGCCGGCGGAGAGGAGCTCGAATCAGCTCAGGTTAGAACTCCGGCCATTGAAGAAAATGGAGCTGCAAACGTTAGTATAGCCGAAGCGTGGTGTATTCTAGTGGTTGTGAGGTGAGTGATCGGCCGTGGAGGCATCGAGAGTGGTGGCCGGAGGCTCCTTCGCCGCCGGAGCGGAAGAAGAAGGGGATCGGAGTGGGGAGGTTCTAGAGAAGGGAGAGGGTGTGGGCAGGGGAGACTGGTGGTAGGCGATGCTCGGACGGTGGTCGGATGGCAGCGAGGATATCGGAGTAGGTCTAGCAAATTAGGAGAAAAAGAAAGAAAACGAAGGTGGGAGAAGACCTCGTCGGGGAGGGGAACCCAGTGGAGGAGCTGGTCTGGGATGAGGGTCGTTCAACTCTCAGGTTGTGGCTCGTCCTAGACGACCGGTCCAGGGGGCTGAGCTACCACCAGGAAGGTGGAGCGTATATGGCGGAGCTGCCATGGATCTCACCGGGGCTTCGGTCGTTATCACCCCCTTGCATGGGCCTCTCCGCTATCACCGAAGGGCCAAGGGCTGGGCCGAAGCCCCAAATTGGTGGATGAGCGCTGATGGAGGCGGAGGGCGACTATTTAAAGGAGGAGGTGGAGGCGTGCAGGTGGTGATGGGGACAGTTTCGAAGGCCGAGGTTTGAATGTGGGAGTAATGGAGGGTGGTCCTGAGAGTTACGCGGGGATGGAGGGTGATTGGTCGATGGAAGGGAGGTGTTATCGTCTGGGAGGATGACCGGAGGTGGTGGCCATAAATGGGAGTGGTTGACATGCGCGCGAGGTGAAACGGCTGGAGCGGGGTGTTACTTGAGGTAGGGGACGATGGTGGAGCCGTTGGATCCCAAGATCCGAGGGCTGGGATAGGAGGGAGAGTAGAGGGTTGTGATCGGATCCAAAGATCTGATCGCACGGCTGAAGTTAAGGCACGAGGGAGCGGTCAGTATTGATTGATGGGGGAGATCTAACGGTGGAAGGTGAATAGGTGACGTAGCAGGTGGAGGATCGTTAGATGGTGAGATTGATCGGGTGGCTGTGGATTAGGCGCTGGTGAGCGGCTTAGATCAGATCTGAAATTGGATCTGACGGTTGATGATGGAGCGGTGAGGGACGGTGAGGATGAGGGCGATGATGGAGTGATCCGACGGCCCAGGAAGGCGACGGGTGGCGTGAAGGGAAGCGGGCCGCGTGGGCGGCCCAAGGGGGCGCCACGTGGCCCATTCAGAATAATTCAAATATAAATACAAAGAAAAATAGAAAAGAAATAGTTAGAGGGTGAATTTGGAAAAAGTCAAAACATGAAAGTTGCTCGTCTCGATGAGGTATACAACTTTCATGTTGGTCAAAAAGCCGAAAGAGGTCATTTGTACAAAACGTATTTTTGGGGGTATTTTTAAGGGGATAAAAATACCGATTTTGTGGTTTTGAGATGTTTTTGTATTTTTTAGTGTTTTTAAGGGTCAGTGAACTATGGACAATTATTCTATCTAATTTTTAGGGGTTTTTGAAGCTAAAATAGTTACAAGAAAAATAAAGGGAATTAAATATAATAATTAAATGGTAAATTATGCACAATATAATACATGATAAAAACAAAAAATTAGAGGGTATTTTTATTGGTTTGTTTAAGCAGGGATTTTAATAAGTGGCTTTTAGCATGATGAATATGAGATTCATCAGGCATGCGCCTGAAAGCATAGGTAGCAAAGGGTCATGTAAACATGGTTTTCTCCTGGTCCTCAAGAGTTATGGCTAGGTTTTCTCCTGTTCCTCAAGAGTTATGGCTACTTGATTGTAGCCCGAGAACCCGTCCAAGAAGCAGAAGAATTCTTTCCCATCTAATCTCTCTAAGATCTGATCAATGAATGGTAGGGGAAATGATCCTTCTTCATCGCAGCATTCAGGCGTCTATGGTACAGCCATGACCCCATCGACAGACAGTCGGGGATAGGGAGCGGTCATCCACACCGACCTTCCCTAGCTTACCAGGAAACTAGCTCTGTCCCCGCAACGCGCTTCGTTCAGTCCTGGCCCGGACAAGGGTACCAGCCTCAGCAGCACCAACAGCAGCGCACGTTCCACTTGGGCCAG
This sequence comes from Ottelia alismoides, assembly GCA_037367405.1. Classification (NCBI taxonomy): domain Eukaryota; kingdom Viridiplantae; phylum Streptophyta; class Magnoliopsida; order Alismatales; family Hydrocharitaceae; genus Ottelia; species Ottelia alismoides. The sequence goes on from JAZKJV010005828.1 coordinate 974,001, forward strand.
CAGGGTCCTCCACCACCTTCCCATCAGTAGTTGTACCGGCAATGGCGCCATTTTGAAAAGGCCTCGACTACCCTATTTAATTCGAGCGAGTTATCGATCAAATCAGATGTTAAGTTCGTTGTAGTCGGGTAATCAAGACCATCAAAAATACCACTAAGACTTAATGAACAATCTAGTTCAAGCGACATATTTATTTTACTTGGGAAAGCCTAAGGTCGAACACAGGGAGGCAACTGTCTCCTTAGGTAAATTTTTAGTTAATTTTGAGATCAGATTTTCAGAAGAATATTTTTTTTGGTCTTTTTCTAATTTTTCTGCTATTAAAGAAAAATAATGCAAGTTTAGGCCAACTTTTAAGTTAAAACGAGAAATATAGTCAAATGGAGTCTAAAATTAACGAAACTTGGCTAGATGATGGAATGCAATGAAACTAAGTGTCTACAATTTTTTTGGAATTTTCCAACTCTAGATGAGTTATCTATGAATAAAATAAGGATGCAGGGAAATTTTTACAAAATTAATTTTAATAAATACCAAGAGACTTAGATATAAAAATTAACCTAGATAGGTCTAAATAAGAGAAATCCAGGATAATTAATAAACCTAAAAATCTATGTGAATTGGACTATTAAAAATCAATTGAGCAAATTATTGTTTGATTTATTCAGGCCTCGTGATACATGTAAATGCAATGATTTTTGGGCACAGTGAAGAGTAATTTATCCTAGGTCTAATGTGATTTTATGGGTATTTTTGGAGCAATAAAGAATTTAATATTAATTCAAAGGCAAACAGTGGGCAAAATATATCAAATTTCACCAAAATTATATTATTAAATTCCAGGTGGCTCATAAAAATAGGACATGTGTTACACAAGATAGAGGACATGTTAAACTAAAACATGCAATTTTTAGAAACTAAAATTTATGAAATATAGACACCTAAATATGCGTGCAAAAATCGGGGCCAAAATGCAATACGGAAAATAAAATTACTGAAAATGAAATGTACGTACATGGACTCAAGTGCAAATACCTATAATGCTGTGGATATGGACGAAATTTGTCTACAAGAACACGTGCTCTTCACGTGACGCGCCTCGCAGGGACTGATTTGATATTCTTAAAACTTGCAGGGACCTCTGTGAAATTTACCCAACCCGCACGTAAGGAACACGTGAGGTACTAGGCTCAGGAGACTGCAGAGAGTCAGATGGAGGCTCGGACGCTCCAGAGGCTCGGGCATTGCTTCGGCACTGCTTCGGGTGCTCCGTGCCTAGGTTCGGGTAAATGGCTCGGAGGGTGTGACGTAGTTGTCTAAGAACCGTCAGATCAAGATAAATCTAACGATGGTTGATGAGGTCCACGTGGTCTGATGCGGGTCATCAGATCCTTGCAAGATTCGATGGTGGATGGAGCTCGAAGGCGATGGCGACGTGGCAGAGTAATGGAGTGGGCGACATGGCGCAACCAGAGGGTGCCACGTGGCCCAATTTGGTTGGCTGAAAGAAAATGTGAGATAAGAGAGAGAAGATGGTCGGATTTGGAAAAACTCAAACATGAAAGTTGTAGATTCGGTGAGATCTACAAGTTTTTTGTTGACAAAAAACAGAAACCAGGTCAAATAAAGTAATAAAATACAAGTGTACAAATATACATATATATAGTATACAATGGGGTCCCAAAACCCAAGTTTTGCATACGAGCTCCGATTGAAATGAAATTAGTCTCATTTTGAATGTCTCTGAATGTGTATTAATTTAAAAGTGAGTAGAACTAGATCGAAGGCTGTATGAGATGGATATGTGCATTCTAACGTCTAAGGACTCCAACTGGGTTTGGGGTTTTATTGGGCAACTATTAAAGTTAGCAATTTTTGGTATTCTTCTTGTATTATTTGTCACTAATATATACAGTGTAGAGTTAATTATATTGGATTTGGAGTTAGTATAAAATATATACATATAGGGTGAATTTTAGATGTGATTCGGGCTTCTCATTTAATGCAGATGTAAATGCTAAGATGCAGATGTTATCAATGCATTCATGAATTCTAATTATCCATTTTTGGTGTAAATGTGCTCCTAATTCATCGAGAACAAAGCTCTATTTTCAACTTTAATAGTGATGAATCACAGATTCATCACATCTCCTCTCTTCGTTTAGAGACTCGATCACAACTACTCTTCAAGAGTTAATCCTATTACTAGTTTGTGGTTTAGACGAAACGATCCAAGAAGAGTTCTTGGATCATGTGGTTTTGTCACTTGAAAAATTTTAATTTCTGTTGTATCGAGCAACTAGTGCGACTAGTCGCTCCTGATCGCATACGATGCGATCCTCATGCTTCCGTGATGCGCTTAAGGATCTCCCCATATCCTTCAGTTTCATCATCATGTTTCTCAATATTGCTCATTGGGAGTTGGTATCGATCATATGCTTTCATAAAGTATATATCATACCTACAAATTCTTTTCATGCTTCCAAAGCACGATGACCATGCATGGAATTTGATCGGTCCCAATACCTCATGAGTGTGCTCATGTCTTTCGGTTCACAAATGAACCTCTGTGATCCCTTTGAGAGATCATATTACTCATATGCACTCATATGCTCACCAGCTCACTGGTGTATAGACCTTGATTAGGTTATCAACCTATTTCTCTAGCAAATGTATATACCTAGACATATAGCAACACATCTGTCTCCAGTCAGAGGATGTGTGCCCATATCATGATAGTATACGATATAGGGATTTGGTTATCTCGATCTCGTTAAGTCAACTCTTTGACCTGACTAATCCGACCACTGAGACTCTTTTCCTATACGGAGGACCTGCGTTAAGAGGTCGGTCAGATATCAGCCAAATGATAAAGGATTGCCATATCCTACTCATGATGGAGATCATCTCTTAATAATCATTTGAAGGTACTTGATGAATCCTCTATCTAACTCCTTAGATGTTCATCCAAACACCAGCCTCTATGATTCTATTACTGAATCAACAGCTATATGATTATTAAGATGGACGTGGCACATAACCCTAATTGTACAGAGGGATCTTAGAGTGCATTCATTCATTTTATTGCAGAAAGGGAGTGAAAAAGAATCAATAACTTTTATTGATAAATCAAACATTACAATAACATTTGGTGTAGGAATGGTTCGCCTTGGGCTCACATGGCTAACAGTCTCCCACTAGCGCTCAGAGCCATTAAGGTACAATCCATAAACTCATACTCATTACATACTGGTCGAAAACCTTCTATGTCAAAGGCTTGGTGAGAGGATCACCAAAGTTGTCAGCAGAGGCAACCTTGGTGATGACGATATCAGCCCACTTTTGCATCTCTCAAATGATGTGGTATTTCCTTTCCACGTGATTGCTCTTTTGATTCCATCTGGGTCACTTCCCTGGGCAATGGCTTCCATGTTACCACAAAGTAACGGGATGGGAGTATCAGAGGAGACAATGCCAAGTTCCGTGATGAACTTGTGCAACCACAACGCCTCCTTTGCAGCATCCAATGCGACAATGTATTCAGCTTCTATTGTTAAATCTACTGTAGTGTCATGCTTCGTGCTTCTCCAGCTCACAACACCACAGTTCAACAGGAACACAAACCCTGATGTCGACTTTCGATCATCTATATCTGACTAAAAATCTGAATCTGTATATCCTAAGACTTGGAGATCACCATCTCCATAGACCAAGATGTAATCTTGCATTGTCTTAGATATTTGAAAATGTTCTTTACTACATTACAATGTTGTTCTCCATAGTAGGATTGGTAACGACTTACCATTCCCACTACATGGTAGATATCTGGCATAGTACACATCATGGCGTACATTAAGCTTCATACACCTGATGGATATAGGCATCCAGTCATGGCTTTCTTTTCCTCAATAGTTTAAGGAGCCATCCCTTTTGACAGGTGTATACCATGTCTTAAGGGGAGAAACCTTTCTTGGAACTATCTATACGGAATCGTTCAAGTATCTTCTTAATCTACCGATGTTGTGATAATCCCAATATCCTCTTTTCTCGGTTTCTGAATAGCTTCAGACCTAAGATGTAGGATGTTTTTCCAAGATCATTCATCTCAAAGGTATGAGACAAACAAATCGTAACACTGGTCATAATCCATGTATCATTCCCAATGATAATGATATCATCTACGTAAAGCACAATGAACACAATGACGCTCCCACTAAGCTTCATGTACAAACATGGTTCATTAGGATTCTGCATAAAATCATAACTCTTTACGGTTTTGTAAATCTGATGTTGCAGCTACGAGATGCTTGTTTGCTCCCATAGATGAATTTCTTCAGCTTGAATACTTTACCTTCCTCAATTATGAAGCCTTGGGGCTGCTCCATATAGATAGCCTCCTGGAGTTATTAATTGAAGAAAGCCGTCTTGACGTCTATCTGCCAGATATCGTAGTCAAGAGATGCAACTATAGATAGCAGGGTCCTGATGGACTTAAGCATAGACACAAGAGAGAACGTCCCATTGTAGTCGATGCCTTCTCTCTGTTTGTAGCCTTTGGCTTTGAGCCGTGCCTTGAATGTCTCTTCATTCTCATCAACACCCCTCTTTCTCTTGAAGATCCATTTACACCCAATGGGTTTTACCCTTTTAGGTGGACCCTCTAGGGTCCATACACAATTCTTATGCATGGAGTCAATTTCTAACTTCATTGCTAGAATCCATCTATCTATGTCATCATCCGCAAGTGATTCATCAAATGAAGCAGGATCATTATCAGTTTCGCCATACATTTGGAATCCAAAACTATCAAGTGGTGAAATCACCCTCGAACTCCTTCGAAGAAGTATGGGTGTTTCATCTTCATTTATCACTTCAGTTTCTGGTTCATGAAGTTCAGAATCCTCAAGGGTTTCAATGAGTTCCTTTACTTTATTTTTGTCTTTACCCTTAAGGAAGTCATTCTATAGAAATCTTGCATCATTAGAGACGAAAAACTTCTGAGTGTTAGGGTAAAAATCTGGTATCCAATACCATTTTTAACATAACCAATGAAATACCACTCATGAGAGCAAGATTCTAGCTTATTTGCATACACGTTCTTTGCATGGACCAAGCAACCCCAAACCCTAAAGTGATTAACACCAGGTTTGGTTCCATACTAGAGCTCATGAGGAGTCTTAGGTATAGATTTGCTAGGAATCTTGCTTAGGAAATATATTGCACTCTCTACTGCATATCCCCAGAAACTAAGTGGTAAATGTGCTTTGCTCGTCATTGAACGAACCATGTCCATGATGGTTTTGTTGTGTTTTCAGACCACCATTAAGTTGGGGGTTCCAAGAGGAGTGAGATTGGGGACAATTCCATTTTCTTTAAGATATTCCTTGAATTCATCTGAAAGGTATTCTCTACCTCAGTCAGACTGAATTCGTTTAATCGTCCTATCGGTTTGGTTCTCAACCAAAGCCTTGAATTCTTTGAACATTTCAAAGGATTCAAATTTATGATGTAGTAGGAAAATAAACCCCTATCGCAAATGGTCATCAATAAACTTCAAATATTATCGAGATCCATTTGGAGTCACGGTACTAAAGGGACCACATATATCAATATGTATTATGTGATGAATATCTTTGCATCGTGTAACCTTTTTTGAAAATGCATCCTAGTCATTTTACCTCAAATACAATGCTCGCAGATAGGCAAATAATGAACCTATAGAAAATCTAATGGTCCATCCTTTATCAATCTATTGATCATATCAATAGATAAATAACCAAGCCTCTGATGCCAAATCATATTCGAATGATTTGCATTCTCACTGGATCTTGTAGGGTTTTCTTTGTTATTAGTGGTTGTAACATTCATGACATGTTCATAAATGCACAATTCATATAGTCCACCAGAAGTTAAAACACCATCCGCAATATGTTTATCATAATGACTTATGACTATCTTATTACAGAAATGAATGAATATCAACTTCTAACAAGCTTAGATACATATATTAAATTCCTTCAGACTTAAGGTACATAAAGACACTCTTTATGTATTGGGAGTCATCCACTAGATAATGATAGTCGTCATGTCCCGACGGTGACTGGTGCAACACTTGCATCAGATCCTATCGAGATGATTATCTCCCCTTCCTCGAGATTCTTAGTTTCTTGATGTAGATGCAACAAATTGCATACACGAACAGAAAAACCTGAACCAACAACCCAATTCCTTATCATCCAATGAGAAAACATATTTCAATGATGAAAGTAGATTTCATACTTGTAGGGGCATTACCTTTGTCGATAGACTTCAGGTATTCCGAACAATTGCGCTTCTAGTTCCCTGGCTTCTTGCAGTGGTGACAGACGTCGGTTTTCTTTGACGCTATCATCGTGGATGTATTGGAAGAGGAGCCAACGCCTTGACTCTTCTTCTTTCGTTTCTAGGCCAGTCCCTTCCGAGAACCATGCTTCCGACTACTCTTTCCTTTGACTAGTGCGACCATTGCACTGCAAGAGGGTCCATCCTTCCTCATTATGTCTTGAACAGACTTTAATGTAACCAATAACCCATCGTTAGTAAAATCAACTTTGCTCATGTGGAACGTGACAACAAAGTTGCTGAAAGACTTAGAGAGCGACAACAGAACGAAGTAAGCTTACATGTCTGTGTCCTTGTCAGCTCGTAGAGTTTCCAATTCAGAAGGTACCCAAACATTTTGAGTACATGCTCTCTGACGGAGGTCCCCTCCTGCATCTTGCAGGGAATAAGTGTTGGACATGCGAAGCCATGGCGAGCCATTATGCAATAAATTTTATTGAGAATATCATTCCCTTGTTTGAAATGAAGAATAACTGCTTTGTATAATAGGGCCCTTAGTATAATTAGGGATATGTACCATGGCCATCTTAATAATCATACAACTGCTTGATTCAATTATTGAATCATAGAGGCTAGTGCTTGGATGAATATTTTAAGAGTTAGATTAAGAGCTCATCAAGTACCGACAAATGATTGTTAAGAGATGATCTCCCGCCTGAGTAGGAGATGGCAATCCTTTCTCACTTGTTTGATATCTGACCGACCTCTTGATGCAGGCCCTATGCATGGGAATGTAGATTCGGAGGTGTCAGATTAGTTAAGTCAATGGGTTGACTTAACGAGATCGAGATAACCAAAGTCCTATGTCGTATGTTGTCACGATATAGGCACACATCGTATGACCGGAGACAGATGTGTTACTGTATGTATGAGTATGTACATTTGGCAGACCAATAGGTTGATGACCTAATCAAGCTCTATACACTAACGCCCTAGTGTGCATATAAGGGCATATGAGTAATATGATCTACCAAAGGGATCATACAGATTCATTACTGAACCGGAAGACATGAGCTCACTCATGATATTTTGGGAAGAATCAAATTTCGTGCATGGTCGTCTTGCTTTGGAAGCTTGACTGAATTTGTAGGTTTGATATATACTTTTTGAAAAGTATATGATCAACACCTGGTATGATAGATGCTTTTGGAAAGAATATGATCGATACCGACTCCCAATGATCGAATGAGAAATTTGATGATAAAACTCTGAAGTAGATAGTGTAAAATTGATCATATACTTTGGGGTTTATTCTGGGTCTTCCAGTATGCAGAATGTACAGGTATTGGGAATACCTGAGAGTGATGTGATCATAAATGATTGTATAACCATGACGCTTCCATTCCGTGGGAGTGATGAAACGGGTCTATATTTTAGTAACTCCTCTCATAGAGAAGTAATCTGATCTTAGTCCAAATGTTGGACATTGATCTGAATGTGATTCGAATATAATGAGAATATTAGTTTTGCGGTCTTGATTTAATCAAGAATCTATGGGAGGTCCGCAAGATCATGATCTGAGATGTGATCTCAATATCCAAGTCACTATGCGTGGAACAATACAATCGCCCTCTCCTTATCTCCAAGTATCTGCGGTGAAAGCGCATTATCCTTGAAAGAGTTCGTGGATAATTTCATTGTTGATATATGTATCCGAGAATTGAGAAATTTGATAATTAAATGTGATTTAATTATCACGAATAATATTAATTTTATTCACATTATTAGGAGAGTTATCTAATATAATTAAATGTGATTTAATTATCAAATATGTGAATAATGTGAATGTGATTCATATTATTTGGGCACATGAGAGTTAGGATCCAAGATGATTTAATGTGATTTAATTATCATGCATAAGAATAATGTGGATAATACTATCCATATTATTCAGCTATATTATAAATGTGATTTATAATATATTAATGAGAGCATATTATGATTAATATTTGTTGATTAATTGTTAATGTGAATTGGATTCACATTGAATGATTAATTGAAAATATAATTACATTTTGTTTTGGGTTGTGAATGAGATTCACATAATTTCAATGGCTTCATTGTAATTTTTCACAAGATAATTGTGAATTGTTTTTGTGAAAAATATTTACAATAATTGTTGTTGTAAATCTTGGATATATCATGAGATAATGAGATCTCATGAGATAATGAGATCTCATGAGATGAAGGTAGTCGTCCTTCTAATTTTTGGGGATGTGTTTGGTCTTCTCATTATCTCTTCTCTAGTCAAAGTGATTTAAATTGGATCAATATAAATTAGTTCAAATTAAATAAATTGTTGTTGTATTTTTTACAACAACATCTTAGCCATTGAAAGACACACAAATCAATCTCAACCATTGATTGTGTGTCGTCCATGGATTGTGATCCATGGACTCCCAAAACCCTATAAAAGAAGTGGCACCCCTTTCTCTTCAAGACACATTTTCAACAACAACGAATGCTCTCTTTCTCTCTTTCTACGCGTCATTGCCTCTCTCCCTCTCTCTCTCTCTCTCGGGGTTGTCCATCATGGAGCCTTAGAGAGAGTCGCCATCATCGCAGCATCGTCGTTATGCTACCGGAGTACGTGCTCGTGGATCTCTATCTCCTTCTGTGCACCTCGCTCGTGAAGAAGACGTTGGATCTCGTGTGACGAGATCAGAAGATTCACCGCTTGGATTATCAACTTGGATTGCGACACAGACGTGTCTAATCATTGCACTCGCAAGTGCCTCCTCCGTTGGATCGGACTTGAGATAGGAGGTCTCTTTGTTTAGAGACTCGATCGCAACCATGCTTTAAGAAGTAACCCATGTACCTATTTTCGGTTTAGATGAAATAATTCTGGAAAGGTTCTTGGATCATGTGGCTTCATCACATTTAAATTTTTTAAATTCCGTTGCCCGGAGCAACTAGTGCGACTAGTTGCTCCCGAACGCATTCGATGCGATCCACACACTTCTGTGATGAACTTGAAGATCTTACCATATCCTTCAAGTGGTATTAGAGCAAGGTTGGAGGTTTTGGATGCGATCCATAAACCTAGGAAGACTTGGGTTCATAAGTATTGTGAAAATTTTATCGCATCTATTTTGTGATAAATTTCGACACTGTTTAAAAGGTTTAAACATGAAATTTTTAATTGGATAATGTTCACTATTAATTATGGAAAGAATAGGATTTGTGTTTCCATGATTTGGAATCCGATAACTCAAGATATGATAATTTTAATGAACCCATATCCACTATTTCGGGGATGGCGAATGATGACATAAATAAGGAGTTAATTACTGTTTTAAAATGCCTTGAAATACATGATAATAATGTAGATTATGTTTTAAATATAGTTAGCAAATATTAGAAACTGATTTTGCTTAATTTTGATTTAAAATGAATGAAATATGCGTATTTTAGTAAGTGAGGGTCACTGTAGAAAATTGCAATCCTAATCTTGAACCTTGTGATAGTCATTTAAGAAACTTGTGAAATTTATGGTTAATTTCCTGGAATAATTATGGATAATATTTGTGAAATATTTGAGTGATAATTTTTCCCTTAAATGACATTACCTCAACCAATAAATGATTAGATTTGATCTACATCACCAATTGGTTACTTGATACACTTTCAACAAACATGTTGCTTGAATAGGTTTGGGAATTTGTCTAGAAAATTTCTTTATAATCAAAATGGTTTTGATTATTACTATACGGTATACTTTCGGTTCAAAAACTGATGAACATCTCAAATAACAATGATCTATTTGGCATTATCCTTTCGTGAGGTGGATATGGTGTCTAGTCAGGAAGCGTTGGGGTAGCAAGATGCACCTTGTGCGGTCTGTCCTACTCCCGTCGGTACTGGCCATGACAACGGGTAGGGACTCGATAATGCTGGAGAAATCATGGTGTATTTTCTAATATCTAAAATACGAATTAATATGTACTTTGAGATAATACCATATATTCAAGTAACAATCAAGTTTGTTGATTGAATTGGATTGATAATTGATTTAATATGAATAAATTAATTATGTCTAATTAAAACACTATTATGAATAGATGTGTATTTCCCTTGAAAGAATTAATTATTTGAAAATGATTCATTATAATTAATTGAAATTTGAATTAGAGATGGAGGATCACAAAAGTGACATCCATGGTCTCTAGTTAAGGCGAAGGGTTCTGTCACCAGATATTGTATGTAGGAGACGCTTGCCCAAAGTGACAGCTCCTGCATACAATACATTTCGATCAGGCTCTTCGCTTCTCGAAAATGTAAGGACGTATGCGTAGTAACCCCAATATCGAGTCCTCATATTATTGGGGCGATATTGGATTGTGCATAACGAGTTGTATTCCTGTTGAGGGTTGGTTCAATTAATGATGGGTCAACATCACCTTAGGGGTGGTTTTCCCAAGTGTTAAAGACCGAATTGGGAGATGAAAGTTGGACTTGCAAGGCGGAATGCGTTCCCGCTTCTTTTTATCCAAGTTACAAAGATAAGAAAGGAGATCCCAGATCTTGCTTGAGATATAATGGTAAGTATATCTCTTACACTGAAAGTGATTAAGGGAATGAACTTTCAATGTTGACAATGCTAGACAACTTCGATATAAAAATTTCTAAATCAAACTAAAACATGTATATATATATATTTATGCAAAATACTTATTTCAAATAATCCTTCATTAAACCCACTCAATAATATACTCAATAATAACCAGTAAAATATCATGGATTGGATCCATGATCAAAATATTGTACTTGCAGTTCGACACATACTATATGTTGTTGCAATGTGCAATTTTCCTTACGATAATGAGGAATGACAATTAAATAGACAATAAGACAACAACCTAGGGGTTGTATGTCTCTATAGTCTTGATCGCATCGAATGTACTTTAGAAGTGACACTCCGATGATGATCGTAATTGTCGAATAATGCTTATAAAATCTAAGAAGATGTTATGGCATACACATGTGCTCTAGACATTTAATCAAGAATGACAAGGTTCACTACATCATGCGGAATTATGGCTTTATAGGAGTTGATGTATTCAAACATGTTTGACTACATACCAGAACCAAAGTCTTTAAAAGTTAAGATGTATGTAGATATGATGAATGTCATCATTTTAATGTCTATAATCAAGTCATTCACGAAGCTTCATAATATTCATATTATATGAATTCAATGAAGTATATATAAATCTTGAAACACTATTACAAGAGTTCCTTTGTCTTAAGTAATAGTTGTTTATAGATGAAGATAGCGCAGTGGAAGCATGGGTCGGACCCAAGTTAGAAGAAAAGTCAAGGAGTTGACTGTACTTCTTTGGTTTCCACACATATGACATCCAAAGACTTGGATGAATGCCAATTCTGCAATGAGCTGATGTGTTGATAGTATGACTATCAAGTCTATCTAGATCCTTAGAGAAGGACTCATATAGTGCATCGGAATAATCTATATATAATCATTGATATAGACTTGTTTATTGGATAAGATCAAAGTCTAATAGTTATATCTCATTCTTCTAATAACACTTGCAATTGGTTGCATATGTTTTAGAAGATTAGAAAATTTGATCTTGAGGTTTAATAGTCATACATGGATATTGATGCAATTGTTGCAACAATCTCTATTGGATAGATATACTTCATAATTTCAGTGGGAGAGTCCATAGTCTTAGAGAATGTCTCTGTGACGTGGATATTACAATGCACTCATATTTTAATTCTAAATGTTGGAAATAAACATGAATTCTGGAATAGACCTATCATAAAGAGTTATGATGGGTATATTTCATAGAGTATTTTGATATCAGGAGGACTCTTCTAAATTAGAAATTAATGAATAGTTCATAAGCATTTCTAATACTGAAAATTAAACCTTAAAAGATCAATAGGAGGATGAAGATGATTTGACAATGGTTTGGCATCAAACCTTGGACATATATCTGTTGATGAGATCAATAGACTAGTAAGAGATGAACTTTAGAATCTCTAAAATCTCAAATCTTACATACTTGTGAATATTGTATTCAAAGTAAAAATTGTCCAATACACCCTTCTCTGGGAATGTTGTTAGATGCCAAGGTATTAAAGATCTCATACATATTGATATATGTGGATGATCTGTATCACAATGAACGTTGATGATATGTGATATCATTTAATGATTATTTGATGAACTGTTCAAAGATTTCATAATTTTGGTTTAGAACCAAAATTTTAAGGAAGATGAAACGAGTTTGGTCTCACTTAGGAAACAAGAACCTGTTAGATGAATTCAAAGAATACCATATGGAGATATGAATATCATTCCTATCTTGCTCCTCTTAATATACCTAAACTTGAGAGAGTTGTATGGAGATACAATTGGATAATGTGGGACATGATTTGATTAATGATGAATCTTAGCATAATTATATGTTAGTTTTAGGTATATATATGTGGCAGAGACTACATTATATATCCTTATAAGGTTCCATGCTAGTAAGCTGGAATCTAGCACTAGAGAGTGCTACTTCATTAGGAAAATAAAGGATGGTATTAGATACCTACTTTATGACCTTGAGATTCTTAAAAGATCTCATCTCTAAGGATATGATTCTTAGAGGATGACTCTCTTGAGAATCAAGATGAAAAATGAAGTGTAGGAACTCATTTAATCTCGAGAAGATAATGAGGCATTTGAAATCAGAAACTGAAAGGGTAATTAAAGATGAAATATTAATACCTATTCAAATGAGTTTGAAGATTTATTCCATGTTTCAGAAAAAATATGACAATGATCGAACTTCATGTGATGAAGCTTCTGATGATCATGTCATGGAAATATGGATGTTAGCAATCAAGTCTGTAGTTGACTTCGTATACAAGTGTTGTATATGGACCCTCGAGGATCCACCTATATGGGTAGGACCCATTAAGGTGTAAATGGATCTTCAAGAGAAAGAGGGAACCTGATGAGAAGGTAGAGACCATCAAAGCATGGCTCGTATCCATGAGCTACACACTGAATAGAAGACATCGCTTGCCATGAGACTTGCTATACAGTGACCATGCATAAACTCATCAGATTATTGCTAACTATAGCTACACAACATGACTTTGACCTCTTCAAGATGGAAGTCGAGATTGCATTCCTCCATGAATATCACTCTAAGGATATTCACAAGAAGTAGCCCTAGGGCTTCATAGTTAAGGAAAGAAAGTTGTGCAAGCTAAATAACTCCATCTGCGGACTCGAATAAGCATTTTGAACATAAGATTTTACGAGATTATAAATTTTATGATTTAAAATAAAATCTTGATGAACCATGCAAAGCTTAGTGGGAGTGCCATTGTGATTATCGTGCTAATGTTGATAATATCCTAATCATCTAAATTACAAAAGGATAATAATAATAAGTGTTTAGACTGGCTATTCCAAACCTTGAGATATGATCTCAAGGATACCTCTTTGATCTCAATTTGAAGATGTTTAGAAGCAAATACAAGAGGGTATTGGGACCGTCACATTAGTAGTACACCTTGGACATATTCCATTCTCTGGAAAATTCCAAGAAAGGCTTCCTTCCCTTACGATATGGTACTGACCTATCTAAAGGGATAGCACCTCAAAGAGTTGTGGAAGTGAATGCTAGAACTACTTGTCCTTGTGCATCAGTTACGAGAAGCCGAGTATATGCTAGATGTGCACAAAAGTTAGATATATGCAGTGCAGTTGGAGTAGTAAATGTTACTAATCCTACTAAGGAGATAAAACACTTGATTTCAGTAATAACAATATCTTCAAAGATGAAGTGATTTATGAGATAGTGATCTCAGAGTCCTATCTTCAAGGGCTTAAGACTTTATAGATGGAGATCTAAAAGGTCTTAACTGCGTTTAACTTTGGAGATAGAGATCTTCAGAAATAAGGGTATTCTGATAAGGACTATGGACATACTGGTTATAATAATTTTTGAGTTATAGTGTCAATTTCTGACTTTACTGCTAGCATCCGTCTATTTATTTCATCATCTGCAAGTGCTTCATCAAATGAAGCGGGATCATTATAAGTTTCACCTGACATTTGGAATCCAAACCATTCAAGCGGTTCAACCACCCTCGAACTCCTTCGAAGAGGTATTGGTGTTTCATCTTCATTTATCTCTTCAGTTTCTGGTTCAGGATGTTCAGAATCCTTAGGAGATTCAATGAGTTCCTCGACTTCATTTTTGTCTTGACCCTTAAGGAAGTCATTCTCTAGAAATTTAACATCTTTAGAGACGAAAAAAGTTTGAGTTCCAGGGTCAAAAAGATGGTATCCAATACCATCTTTAACATACCCAATGAAGTAACACTCATGAGAGCAAGATTCTAGCTTATTTGCATACACGTTCTTCGCATTGACCAAGCAACCCCAAATCCTCAAGTGATTAATACTAGGTTTGGTTCCATACCAGAGCTCAAGAGGAGTCTTAGGTATAGATTTGCTAGGAAATTTTTTTAGGATATATATTGCACTCTCTACTGTATATCCCCGGAAATTAAGTGGTAAATGTGCTTTGCTCATCATTAAACGGACCATGTTCATGATGGTTCTGTTGCATCTTTCAACGACACCATTATTTTGGGGGGTTCCAGGAGGAGTGAGATTGGAGATAATTCCCTTTTCTTTAATGTATTCTTTAAATTAATGTAAAAGGTATTATGTACCTCGGTCAGACTGAATCCGTTTAATCTTATTATTAGTTTGGTTCTCAACCGAAGCCTCGAATTCATTGAACTTTTCAAAGGTTTCAAATTTATGATGTAGTAGGTTTATAAACCTGTATCGCAAATGGGCATCAATAAACTTCAAATAATATCAATATCCATTTCGAGTTGCGGCACTTAAGGGACCACATATATAAGTATGTATTAGGTCAAGAATACCTTTGCGTCGTGTAACATTGTTATGAAAATGCATCCTAGTCATTTACCTCAAATGCATTGTTCGCAGGTAGGCAAAGATTGAACCTGTAGAAAATCTAAGGGTCCATCCTTTATAAATCTATTGATCCTATCGACATATAAATGACCAATCCTGTGATGCCAAATAATATTTGAATGATTTGCATTCTCCCTGGATCTTGTAAGGTTTTTCTTATTATTAGTGGTAGTAACATTCATGACATGCTCATAAATGCACAATTCATATAGTCCACCATAAGTCAAAACACCATATGTAATATATTTATCATAATGACCTATGACTAGCTTATTACCGAAAAGGAATGAATATCCACTTCTAACAAAATTAGATACAGATATTAAATTCCTTATTACTTGAGATACATAAAGACTCTTTTTAAATACTAGGACTCATCCACTAGATAACGATGGTCGGCAGGTCCCAACGGCGACTGGTGCAACACTTGCATCTGATCCCATCTAGATGACTATTTCCCCTTCCTCAGGATTCTTAGTTTCTTGAAATAGATGCAACAAATTACATACATGAATAGAAGTACCCGAATCAACAACTCAACTTCCTTATCATCCAAGGAGAAAACAAGTTTCAATGATAAAAGTAGATTTCAAACTTGTAGCGGCTTTACCTTTGTCGATAGAGTTCAGGTATTACGGATAATTTCGCTTCCAATGCCACGACTTCTTGCAGTGGTGACATACGTCGGTTTTCTTTGACGCTATAATCGTGGATGTATTGGAAGATGATCCGATGCCTTGACTCTTCTTCTTTCATTTCTTGGCCAGGCCCTTCCGAGAACCTTGCTTCCGACCGCGCTTTCCTTTGACTTGTGCAATCATTGCACGACGTGAGGGGCCATCCTTCCTCGTTATGTCTTTAGCAGGCTTTAATGCAACCAATAACCCAGCTTTAGTATAATCAACTTTTCTCATGTGGAATGTGACAACGAAGTTGTTGAAAGACTTATGGAGCGACAATAAAACGAAGTCATCATGCATGTCTGTGTCCATGTCAGCTCGTAGGGTTTCCAATTTATAAGGTACCTAAACATTTTGAGTACATGCTCTTTGACGGAGATCCCCTCCTGCATCTTGTAGCGAATAAGTGTTGGACATGCAAGCCCACGGCAAGCCATTTTGCAATAAATGTTATTGCAAATATCATTCCCTGATCTGGTATAAGGAATAACTAATTCGCATAATATGTTCCTTAGTACAATTAAGGTTATGTACCATGGCCATCTTAATAATCATACAACTGTTGATTCAATTATTGAATCATTGAGGCTGGTGCTTGGATGAATATCTAAAGAGTTAGATTGAGGGCTTATCAATTACCGTCAAATGATTGTTTAGAGATGATCTTCAGCCTGAGTAAGAGATGGCAATCCTTTCTCACATGGTTGATATCCGACTGACATCTTGATGAAGTTCCTCTGCATGGAAATAGAGATTCGGAGGAGTCAGACTAGTTAGGTCAAAGAGTTGACTTAACGAGATCGAGATAACCAAAGTCCTCTGTCATATGATGTCACGATATAGGCACGCATCCTCTGACTGGAGACAGATGTGTTGCTATATGTCTGAGTATGTCCATTTTGCATACCAATATGTTGATGACCTAATCAAGGTCTATACACTGGTGCGTTGGTGTGCATATAAGGGCATATGAGTAATACAATCTCTCAAAGGGATCATACAGGTTCATTACTGAACCAGAAGAGATGATCTCACTCGTGAGATATTAAGAAGAATCAAATTCTATGCACAGTCATCTTGCTTTGGAAGCTTGACTGATATTGTAGATTTGATATATACTTTTAGAAAAGTATATGATCAACACCTGGGTATGATATATGCTTTTGGAAAGCATATGATCGATACCGACTCAATATGATCGAATGAGAAATTTGATTTTAAAACTCTGAAGTAGACAGTGTAAAATTGATCATATACTTCGGGTTTATTCTGGGTCTTCCAGTATGCATGATGTACAGGTATTGGGAATACATGTGGGTGATGTGATCAGAAACGATTGTATAACTATGACACTTCCATTTCGAGGGAGTGATGAAACATGTCTGGATTTTATTGATTCATGTCATAGAGAAGTAATCTGATCTTATTCCAAATGTTGGACATTGATCTAAGTGTGATTTAGATGTAATGAGAAGATTAGATTTGCGTCTTGATTTAATCAAGCATCTATGGGAGATCCGCAAGATCTGGATTTGAGATGTGATCTCAATATCCAAGTCACATCTCAATATCCAAGTCACTGTATGTGGAGCAATACAATCGCCCTGTCCTTATCTCCAAGTATCCCCAGAGAAAGTGCATTATCCTTAAAAAAGATCATGGATAACTTCATTGTTGATATATGTATCCGAGCATTGAGAAAATTGGTAATTAAATGTGATTTAATTATGATGAATAATATTGATTTGTTTCACATTATTATGAGAGTTATCTAACATAATTAAATGTGATTTAATTATCAAAGATGTGAATAATGTGAATGTAATTCATATTATTTGGGCACATTTGGATTGAGATCCAAGATAAATAAATGTGATTTAATTAAGATGGATAAGAATAAAGAGGATAACTCTATACATATTATTCATGTATATTATAAATGTGATTTATAATATATATAATAGAGCATATTATGATTTATATTTGTTAATTAATTGTTAATGTGAATTGGATTCACATTGAATGATTAATAAAAAAATATAATTACATTTTATTTTGGGTTCTGAATGAGATTGACATAATTTCAATGGCTTGATTGAAATTTTTCACATAATTGTCAATTATTTTTGTGAAAAATATTCACAATAATTGTTGTTGTAAATCTTCGAGATATCACGAGATAATGATATCTCATGACATAATGAGATCTCACAAGATAATGAGATCTCGTGAGATGATGACAGCCATCTCCCTATTTTTAGGGGATCGGTTTAATCTTCTCACTATCTCTTCTCTAGTCAAAGTGATTTAAATTGGATTAATTATGTTGATTTATCAATATAAATTACTTCAAATTAAATCAATTGTTGTTGTGTTTTTTACCACAACATTTTAGCCATCGAAAGAAACATAAATCAATCTCAACCATTGATTGTGTGTTGTCCATGTATTGAGATTCATGGACTCCCAAAATCCTATATAAGAAGAGGCACCCCTTGCTCTTCTAGACATGTTTCGACAACAACGAATGCTCTCTCTCTCTACACGTCATGTGTCTCTCTCCCTCTCTCTCTTGTGGTTGTCCATCATGGAGCCTTAGAGAGAGTCGCCATCATCGCAGCATAGTCGTTATGCTGCCAGAGTACTTGCTCGTGGATCTCCGCCTCCTTCGGTGCACCTCGCTCATGAAGAATATGTCCGATCTCATGTGATGATATCAGAAGGTTTGCCGCTTGGATTATCCACTTGGATTGCGAGATGGACACGTCTCATCAATGCACTCGCAAGCGTCTCCTCCGTTGGATCAGACTTGAGACAGGAGGTCTCTTCGTTTAGAGACTCAATTACAACCACACATCAAGAGATAACCCTTGTACCTATTTGTGGTTTAGATGAAATGATCCGAGAAAGGTTCTCGGATCATGTGGTTTCGTCGCATTTAAATTTTTTAAATTTCGTTGCTTGGAGCGACTAGTGTGACTAGTCACTCCTGATCGCATTCGATGTGATCCACACGCTTCCATGATGTGCTTGAGGATCTGCATATATCCTTCAAGTGGTATAAGAGCCAAGTTGGAGATTTTGGACGAGATCCATAAACCTAGGAAGACATGGGTTCATAAGGATTGTGAAAATTTTATCGCATTTCAATTTTCGCAGCCTTATTTTGTGATATATTTTGGCCCTGTTTAAAATGTTTAAACAAGAAATTTTAAATTGTATAATGTTCCTCATTAGTTATGGAAACAGTAGGATTTGAGTTTGCGTGATTTGGAATCCGATAACTCACGATATGCTCATTTTAATGAACCTATATCGACTGTTTCGGGGATGGCGAATGATGACGTAATTAAGGAGTTAATTACTGTTTTAAACGCCTGGAAATGCATGTGAATCATATAGGTTCTGTTTTAAATCAAGTTAGCAAACTTTAGAAACTGATTTTGCTTAATTTGGATTTAAAATGAAAGAGATATGCTAATTTTAGTAAGTGAGGGTCACTGTTGAAAATTGCAATCCTAATATTGAACCTTGTGTTAGTCATTTAAGAAACATGTGAAATTAATTGTTAATTTCCTGGAATAAATATGGATAATATTTGGGAAATATTTGAATGATAATTGTTCCCTTAAATGACATTGCCTCAACCAATAAATTTTTAGATTTTATCTACGTCACTAATTGGTTACTTGATACACTTTCAAGAAACATGTTGCTTCAATAGGTTTGAGAATTTGTCTAGCAAATTTATTTATAATAAAAATGCTTTTGATTATTACTATATGATATAATTTCGGTTGAAAAATTGATGAACATCTCAATAAACAATGATCGATTTGGCATTATCCTTTCCTGAGGTGGATATGGTGTCTAGTCGGGGAGCGTTGGGGTAGCAGGTTGCATCGTGTGCGGTCTGTCCCACTCCGTCCGTACTGGCCATAATAGCGGGCAAGGACTCGATAATGCTTGAGAAATCATGGTTTATTTTCTAATTATTAAAATATGAATTAATACGTACTTTGAGATAATATCATATATTCAAGTAACAATCAAGTTTGTTTATTGAATGTTATTGATAATTTATTAATATGATTAAATTAATTATATCCAGTTGAAAACACTCTATTATGAATAGATGTGTATTTCCCTTGGATGAATTAATTATATGAATATGATTCATCATAATTAATTGAAATTTGAATAAGAGGTGGAGTATCACATAAGTAATATCCATGGTCTCCCGTCAATGCGAAGGGATCCGTCGTCAGATATTGTATGTTGGATACGCCTGTCCGAAGTGACAGCTCTTGCATACAATCCATTCGGATCACGCTCTTTGCTTCTCGAAAGAGTAAGGACGTATGCGTAGTGACCCTAATATCGGGTCCACATATTATTGGAGCAATATTGGATTGCGCATTGTGAGCTTTATTCCTGTTGACAGTTGGTTCAATCATTGACGGGTCAACATCACCTTAGAGATGGTGGGCCCGATTGTTAAAGAATGAATTGGGAGATGCAAGTCGGACATGCAAGGTGGAATGTGTTTCCGCTTCTTTTTATCCGAGTTACAGGTTCTCATATTATTGGGATGTGACAAAGATAAGAAAGGAGATCCCATATCTTGCTTTAGATATAATGGTAAGTATATCTCTTCAATTGAAAGTGATTAATGAATGAACATTCAATGTTGACAAGGCAAGACAACTTTGATATAAAAATTTCTCAATCAAAGTAAAATTTGTATATATATATATATTTATGCAAATTTCTTATTTCATATAATCCTTCATTAGACCCACTCAATAATAACTCAATAATAACCGGTAAAATATCATGGATTGGATCCATGATCAAAATATTGTACTTGCAGTTGGACATATATTGTATGTGGTTGCAATGTACAATTTTCCTCATGATAATGAGGAATGAAAATTAAATGGACAATAAGACAACAATCTAGGATTTGTATGTCTCTATAGTCTTGATCTCATCTTATGTACCTAGGAAGTGACATGTCGATGATGATCGTAATTGTCGAATAATCCTT
This sequence comes from Ottelia alismoides, assembly GCA_037367405.1. Classification (NCBI taxonomy): domain Eukaryota; kingdom Viridiplantae; phylum Streptophyta; class Magnoliopsida; order Alismatales; family Hydrocharitaceae; genus Ottelia; species Ottelia alismoides. Next base: position 995,101 of record JAZKJV010005828.1, read on the forward strand.
ATAAAATTTAAGAAGTTGTTATGACATACATATGTGCTCTCTACACTTAATCATGAATGACATGGTTCACTGCATCATGCAGAATGGTGACTTTACAGAAGTTGATGTATTCAAAAAAGATTGAGTACCTACATGAACCGAAGTCTTTAATTGTTAAGATGTATGTAGATATGATGAATGCCATCATTCTAATGTTTATACTCATGTCATTCACGAAGCTTCATAATATTCATATCATATGAATTGAATGAAGCGTATATAAATTTTAAAACACTCTTATAAGAGATCCTTTGTATTAAGCAATTGTTGTTTATAGACGAAGAGAGCGTAGTGGAAGCATAGGTCGGACCCAAGTTAGAAGAATAGTCAAAGAGTTGATTGTACTTCTATGGTTTCTACACATATGACAACCGAAGACTTGGATGAATTCCAATACTGCAATGAGCTAATGTGTTGATAGTATGACTATAAAGTCTATCTAGATCCTTAGAGAAGGACTCGGATAGTGCATCGGAATAATCTACATATAATCATTGATATTGACTTCTTTATTGCATAAGACCAAAGTCCAATAATTGTATCTCATTCTTCTAATAACACTTGTAATTGGTTGCATATGTTTTAGTAGACTAGAAAATTTAATCTTGAGGTTTAATAGTCATACATGGATATTGATGCAATTATTGCAACAATCTCTATTGGATAGATAGGCTTCATAATTTCAGTGGGAGAGTCCTTAGTCTTAGAGAATGTCTCTATGACCTGGATATTAGAATGCACTCGTATTTTAATTCTAAATGATGGAAATAAACATGAATTCTAGAATAGACCTATCATAAAGAGTTATGATGGATATATTTTAGATAGTATTTTGATATCTAGAGGACTCTACTAAGTTAGAAATTAATGTATAGTTAATTAGCATTTTTAATACAGAAATTAAACCTTAAATGATAAATAGGAGGATGAAGATCATTTGACAATGGTTTGGAATCAAACCTTGGACATATATTTGTTGACGAGATCAATAGACTAGTAAGAGATGAACTTTAAAATGTCTAAAATCTCAAATCTTACATACTTGTGAATATTGTATTCAAAGTAAAAATTGTCCAATACACCCTTCTCTGGGAATGGTGTTAGATGCCAATGTATTAAAGATCTTATACATATTGATGTATGTGGATCATCTATATCGTAATAAACATTAATGATATGTGATATCATTTTATGATTATTTGTGATGTGAATTTCATCCCTTAGAAAGTTTTGAAATGTTCAAGATTTCACAATTTTGATTTAGAACCAAAGTATTAAGGAAGATGAAACGAATTTGATTTAACTTAGGTAACAAGTACCTATTAGATGAATTCAAAGCATACCTTTTGGAGATATGAATATCAATCCTATCTTGCTCTTCCTAATATAGCTAAACTTGAGAGAGTTGTATGGAGGTACAATTGGATCATGTGTGTCATTATTTGATTAATGATTAATATTAGAATAATTATCTCTTAGTTTCTAGGTATATATATGTGGTAGAGACTACATTATATATCCTTGTAAGGTTCCATGCTAGTAAGCTGGAATCCAGCACTAGAGAGTGCTACTTCATTAGGAAAATAAAGGATGGTATCAGATACCTACTTTATGACATTGAGATTCATAAAATATCTCATCTCTAAGGATATGATTCTATGAGGATGACTCTCTTGAGAATCAAGATGAAAATGAAGTGTAGGAACTCATTTAATCTTGAGAAGATAATGAGGCTCCTGAAATCAGAAACTGAAAGGATAATTAAAGATGAAACACTAATACCTCCTCAGATGAGTTTGAGGATGTATTCCATGTGTCAGAAAAATCTGACAATGATCGAACTTCATGTGATGAAGCTTTTGAAGATCATGTCAAGGAAAGATGGATGTTAGCAATCAAGTCTGTAGTAGACTTCATATACAAGTGTTGTATATAGACCCTCGAGGATCCACCTATATGGGTAAGATCCATTAAGGTGTAATTGGATCTTCAAGAGAAAGAGGTAAACAAATGAGAAGGTAGAGACCTTCAAAGCATGGCTCATATCCATGAGCTACACTCTAAATAGAAGACATCGCTTGCAATGAGACTTGCTCTCCAGTGACCATTCTTATACTCATCAGATTATTACTAGCTATAGCTACACAACTTGACTTTGACATCTTAAAGATGGAAGTTGAGATTGCATTCCTCCACGAATATCACTCTAAGGATATTCACATGAAGTAGCCCTAGGTCTTCATATCTGAGGAAAGCAAGCTGTGCAAGCTAAATAACTCCATCTTTTAACTTGAATATGCTTCTTGTAGTTGGAACATAAGAGTTGACGAAATTATAAATGTTATAATTTCAGATAAAATCTTGATGAACCATGTGAAGCTTTGTGGGAGTGCCATTGTGTTCATCGTGCTAATGTTGATAATATCCTAATAATCTTTATGATACAAGGATAATAATAATAAGTGTTTTATAGACTAGCTATTCCATACCTTGAGATATGATCTCAAGGATACCTCTTAGATCTTAATTCTGAGGAACTTTATAAGCAAAGACAAGAGGGTATTGGGACCGTCACATTAGTAGTACACCTTGGACATATTCCATTCTCTGGAAAATTCCAAGAAAGGCTTCCTTCCCTAAAGATATGGTACTGACCTATCTAAAGGGATAGCACCTCAAAGATTTGAGGAAGTGAATGTTATAAGTACTTGCCCTTGTTCATCGATTACGAGAAGCCGAGTATATGCTGGATGTGCACAAAAGTTAGATATATGCCTTGCAGTTGGAGTAGTAAATGTTACTAATCCTACTAAGGAGATAAAAGACTTGATTGTAGTAATAACAATATCTTCAAAGATGAAGAGAGTTGTGAGATAGTGATCTCAGAGTCTATTCTTCAAGAGCTTAAGACTTTATAGATGGAGATCTAAATGGTCTTAACTGCGGATACCTTTGGAGATATAGATCTCCAGGAATAAGGGTATTCTAATAAGGATTATGGGCATACTAGTTATAACAATTATTAAGCTGTAGTGTCAATTTCTAACTTCATTGCTAGCATCCATCTATCTATGTCATCATCCGCGAGTGCTTCATCAAATGAAGCAGGATCTTTATCAGTTTCACCTGACATTTGGAATCCAAACCTTTCAAGTGGTGCAACCACCCTCGAACTCCTTCGAAGATGTATGGGTGTTTCATCTTCATTTATCTCTTTAGTTTCTGGTTCATGAAAAACCTTTCAATGTGTTCCTCTACTTCATGTTTGTCTTGACCGTTAAGGAAGTCATTCTCTAGAAATTTTACATCTTTAGGGATGAAAAACTTCTGAGTGTAAGGGTCAAAAATCTCAATACCATCTTTAACATACCCAATGAAGTAACACTCATGAGATCGAGATTCTAGCTTATTTGCATACATGTTCTTCGCATGGACCAAGAAACCCCAAACCCTCAAGTGATTAACACTAGGTTTGGTTCCATACCAGAGCTCATGAGGAGTCCTAGGTATTTCTAGGAATCTTGTTTAGGATATATATTGCACTCTCTAGTGCATATCTCAGAAACTAAGTGGTAAATGTGCTTTGCTCATCATTGAACGGACCATGTCCATGATGGTTCTGTTGCGTTTTCAGCAACACCATTAAGTTGGGGGATTCCAGGAGCAGTGTTATTGGAGACAATTCCCTTTTCCTTTAAGGTATTCCTTGAATTCCTCTGAAAGGTATTCTCTACCTCGGTTAGACTGAATCCATTTAATCTTCCTATGGGTTTGGTTCTCAACCAAAGCCTTGAATTCTTTGAACTTTTCAATGGTTTCAAATTTATGATGTAGTAGGAAGATAAACCTGTATCACAAATGGTCATCGATATATCGATATCCATTTCGAGTCGCGGCACTGAAGGGACCACATATATCAGTATGTATTAAGTCAAGAATACTTTGCATCGTGTGACCTTGTTTTGAAAATACGTCCTAGTCATTTTACCTCAAATACAATGTTCACATGTAGGCAGGGATTGAACCTGTAGAAAATTTAAGGGTCCATTTTTTATAAATATATTGATCCTATCAACAGATAATTGACCAAGCCTCCGATGCCAAATCATATTCGAATGATTTGCATTCTCCCTTAATCTTGAAGGGTTTTTCATATTATTAGTGGTAGAAACATTCACGACATGTTCATCAATGCACAATTCATATAGTCCACCAGAAGTCATAACACTATCGACAATATGTTTATAATAATGACTTATAATTGACTTATTATAGAAAAGGAATGAATATCCACTTCTAACAAGCTTAGATGCAGATATTAAATTCCTTCTGACGTGAGGTAGATATAGACACACTTTATGTACTAGGACTTATCCACGAGATAACGGTAGTTGGCAGGTCCCAACGGTGACTGGTGCAACACTTGCATCAGATCCCATCTAGATGACTATCTCCCTTTCCTCAAAATTCTTAGTTTCTTGAAATAGATAAAACAAATTACATACATGAACAGAAGCACCCGAATCAACAACCCAACTTCCTTATCATCCAACAAGAATGATGAAAGTAGATTTCATACCTGTAGGGGTTTTACCTTTGTCGATAGACTTCAGGTATTCCGGACAATTGCGCTTCCAGTGCCCTGGCTTCTTGCAGTGGTGACGGATGCCAGTTTTCTTTTACGTTATCATCATGGATGTACCAAAAGATGAGCCAATGCCTAGATTCTTCTTTTTTCATTTGTGGGCCAGGCCCTTCGGAGAACCTTGCTTCCGACCATGCTTTTCCTTTGACTTGTGCAACCATTGCAATGCGGGAGGGGCCATCCTTCCTCGTTATGTCTTCATCAAACATTAATGCAACCAATAACCCAACGTTAGTAAAATCAACTTTGCTCATGTGGAGCGTGACAACAAAGTTGTTGAAAGATTTACGGAGCGACAACAGAACGAAGTCAGCTTGCATGTTTGCATCCATGTCAGCTCGTAGATTTTCCAATTCAGAAGGTACCCTAACATTTTGAGTACATGCTCTCTGATGGAGGTTCCCTCATGCATATTGCAGCGAATAGGTATTGGACATGCGAGCCCACAACGAGCCATTATGCAATAAATGTTATTGCCAATATCATTCCCTAATCTGAAATAAAGAATAACTAATTTACATAATAGGTCCCTTAGTACAATCAGAGTTATGTACCATGGCCATCTTAATAATCATACAACTGTTGATTCAATTATTGAATCATAGAGGCTGGTGATTGAATGAATATCTAAAGAGTTAAATTGAGGGCTCATCAAGTACCGTCAAATGATTGTTAAGAGATGATCTCCAGCCTGAGTAGGAGATGGCAATCCTTTCTCACTTGGTTGATATCTGACCGACCTCTTGATGCAGGTCCTCAACATGGGAATAGAGATTCTGAGGTATCAGATTAGTTATTTCAAAGAGTTGACTTAACGAGATTGAGATAACCAAAGTCCTATGTCGTATGCTATCATGATATAGGCATGCATCCTCTAATCGGAGAGAGATGTGTTACTATATGTCTGAGTATGTACATTTGGCAGACCAATAGGTTGATGACATAATCAAGGTCTATACACAGGCGCGCTGGTGTGCATATAGGGGCATATGAGTAATATGATCTCTGGAAGACATGACCTCACTCATGAGATATTCGGAAGAATCAAATTCCGTGCACGGTTGTCTCGCTTTGGAAGCTTTCTTGAATTTGTAGGTTTGATATATACTTTTGGAGAAGTATATGATCAATACCCGGGAATGATATATGCTTTTGAAAAGCATATGATCGATACCGACTCCCAATGATCAAATGAGAATTTTGATGATAAAACTCGAAAGTAGACATTGTAAAATTGATAATATACTTCGGGTTTATTCTGGGTCTTCTAGTATGCAGGATGTATATGTATTGGGATTACCTGAGGGTGATGTGATCATAAATGATGGAATAACCATGACGCTTCCATTCTGAGGTATAATGAAACAAGTATGGATTTTAGTGATTCCTCTCATAGAGAAGTAATCTGATCTTAGTCCAAATGTTGGACATTGATCTGAATGTGATTCAGATGTAACGATAAGATTAGATTTGCGGTCTCGATTTAATCAAGAATCTATGGGTGGTCCGCAAGATTTGGATTTGAGATGTGATCTCAATATCCAAGTTACTTTACGTGGAACAATACAATCGCCATGTCCTTTTCTCCAAATATCCGTGGAAAAAGCGCATTATCCTTGAAAGAGTTCATAGATATTTTCATTGTTGATATATGTATACGAGCATTGAGAAAATTGATAATTAAATGTGATTTAATTATCATGAATATTATGAATTCGATTCAAATTATTAGAAGAGTTATCTGAGATAATTAAATGTGATTTAATTACCAAAGATGTGAATAATGTGAATGTGATTCAGATTATTTTGGCACATGACAATTGAAATCCAAGATGATTAAATGTGATTTAATTATCATGGATAAGAATAATGTGGATAACACTATCCATATTATTTTAGTATTTTATAAATGTTATTTATAATATATTAAAGAGAGCATATTATGATTTATATTTGTTGATTAATTGTTAATGTGAATTGGATTCACATTGAATGATTAATTGAAAATATAATTACATTTTATTTTGTGTTGTGAATGAGATTCACATAATTTCAATGGCTTGATTGAAACTTTTCACTAGATAATTGTGACTTATTTTTGTGAAAAATATTTACAACAATTGTTGTTGTAAATCGTGGAGATATCATGAGATAATGAGATCTCATGAGATAATGAGATCAAATGAGATTATGGTAGTCGTCCCCCTATTTTTAGGGGATTGATTTAGTCTTCTCATTATCTCTTCTCTAGTCAAAATGTTTTAAATTGGATTAATTATGTTGATTTATCAATATAAATTAATTCAAATTAAATCAATTGTTGTTGTGTTTTTTACAACAACATTCCAGCCATTGAAAGAAACATAAATTAATCTCAACCATTGATTGTGTGTTGTCCATGGATTGAGATCCATGGACTCCGAAAACCCGATTTAAGAAGTGGCACTGACGAGTCGCTAAATACGTTGTTTAATTCAGTCACGTTGTAGCACGTGTACTTAGCGGTTCGGTCAGAACCGAGAGAAGGATCTCCATGAAGAGTGTCTTGGCTTAATTTATATCCCGGGCAAGTCCGGGGTCGAACACAGGGAGGCAAAGGAACAACATAGGTTTAATTTACAAACTTAGATCTAGATATTCAACGCGGTATTTTTTAGATTTTTATGCAAAAAAACGAAGCAAATGCAAATGCGACTGAATAAGAACACTAAGAAATCACACAACTTAGCCAAATTAATTTTAATGTTAAATTAATCCAATTCAGTCAAATTATATTTTTCCTAACATCCTAGTCCAGTGATGAACACAAAACATATTTTTTTGGAATTTTATGGGTTAAAATGCAATAACTAAAAATGCACACTTTTTATGGGTTTTTTTGCAATTTCTCACACAAACAGTAAGTAAAAATCATGAAAATTTTACTGGAAGTAAAACATGATGCAAGGAAGCTACAGTAATATTTTTAGAATTTTTTGACATGTTTTGAATTTTTTATGTATTTTTTAGTGAAAACAGAGTGATAGTGAGTAATTAATTCCTATTAAATCCATGTTATCAAAGTAATCAGAGTGTGAATTATCTCAAATAGATATTTAGATGAACAATTTAGGAGACTTGAAATTTCGTGAAAAGGATGTATGTGGATTTAATTAAAAATCAAATACGAAAATCACTCAATAATTTATTATAGGCACAAGACAACTCCAATAGATGTGAAATTTGGACTGTAAGTTTATCACATAGCAAGGTATCATATATATATTTTTTAGAATTTTTAGAGAAACGGTATGCGAGATATAAATTTAGGAGCACGGAATGGGTAAAATACACAGAATTTCAATTTGACAATTTTAATTAATTATCCAACTATCATAAAAACACAAGTAAATAATCAGATGATAGAGGATAAGTTGCTCAACATGATACCATTTTTCATTGAACAAAAATGTGCATAAACGAAGTCCAACTTAAGGTGCGAACACAGGGGTCTATGTGCAAATTAGAAAACAATATATACAATAGAAAACATGCACAAGGACTGTTTTGTAAATATAGAAACTATACAAAAACGTTTTGCAATTTTTACAATAAAAAAATAAGAAAAAGTGGACCTTCTTCTTCTTCACGGTATGCACAGGAGGAGAACCCAACGATGGGGCGGCGGCGGCGGCTCTCAGCCAACGAGGTCGGCGGCGCGGCCGCATGGTGGTTCTTGGCCGGCGGGACGGAGACGAGCAGTGGAGGGCTGCGGAGGACGAGGTGGGGCCGCGAACGGCGGTGAGGGGACGGAGGCCGCGGAGGCCGCGGGTGGTGTTGGGATGATGGCGGCCACCCGCGGCTGCAAGATGCGGTGGAGAGGCGGCCTGGGAGCGGGTCGCCGCTGATGGCGGCGGAGGGAGGGGGCGGCGGCCGGGGCGCCGAGCGGACGGCGCGGTGGAGAAGAGGGAGGGGCGGCGGGCGTGACCTGCGTTACTTCTTTTTTTTTTGATTTTTTTTTTATTTTTTTTTTTTTGATTTTTTTTTCTGCTGTAATAAAAAAAAGGTTTTTTTTTCGGTTTCAAATTTTTTTATTTTGTTTTGTTTTGTTTATAAAAGTATGCAAATGGAGAAGGGAGAGTGATGACAATAAAAATAAATGAGAAATAGATGGTGGTGGTGATGATGAAAGAGGAAAAAAAATGTGTGATTGTGGTGGTAATGAAATGGCTTTTAAAAAAATTGCAAACATAAAATAATGTCAAAATCAAATTAAAATTACCTAAGATGGACGCGGATGCCTATGGAGTGCTCGTGAGAGCACGGTCTTCGCTCGAATCGCCGGCGCGCGATGAGCTCGAGCAGCGCGCGGTTGCGGCTGCGATGTTGGCCAAAGAACCAACGGATCACACCGGAGAGAGGGCCGTCGTCGCTCGAACGCGGTTGCGTCGCTGTCACCGATTCAACTCAGGGAACTAGGCTCTCCTCACATAAAGATGGATCAAAGGCAAAAATGAGGAGAATGACATCTATATAAAGAGAATGGGATGAGAGGTTATTAAAGTGGTGGGGTTGAATGGGAGGTTGATTTATTAATGGAGTTGAATGGGAAGTTGGGAAAAAATGGTGGAATAATGGAGTTGAATTGGTGGTTATTGTAGAGAATGGAAATTAAATAATAAATAAATAAATAAATAAAGTTGTCTACTTTAAATACAATAAAATAAGAAGATAAGAGAAATAGTGGAGAATTTACAATAGAAGACAAAACACCATGCACAATTTTTTTACTTTTCTAATATGTAATTTTTTTGTCTTTTTAATAAGAGATATTTACAACGAAAAAATACAATAAAATAGTATAATTAAAATACAACACAAGTATGATTTTTTTGTATTTTTAATAATTAAGAAAGATATAATAAAAAATGAAGAAAGTATGAATATATACATAATGAACAATGTACATCTAGGTCCCAAAACCCAACTTTTGCAAATGAGCTCCGATTTTAATGAAAACCACTTCCGTTGGATAGATAATTTTCTACCTTGAACTTTAAAAGTGAGTTTGGTGAATTTGGAGTTCATACGGAGCGGGAATTTAGCTTGGAAGTTGGTCTTTACGGCTTTTTCCCATTGGGATCTAGGAGCATTTATTTAAGGTAAAATTTGTTTTGTATTTTTGTATTTTTATATACATTATTATGAACATGTTAGAGAAAGAATTAGCCAAAAAGGAGTTGAAATAAAATTATTAAAAATCCATGAAATTTTGGGCTATTTACAAGTATAAAACTCCTTTGATTTCGCGGCTTTTTTTATTATTAATTTATTTTGTACAATCTTATATACAGTAATTAGTGAGTTTTATTTACAAGAGGTATTTTGTTAATTTATTGATTTTATGGACATTTATTTGGGATTTTACTCGGGGATTTTGCTAAGATCAAGATATTAAGATGATGAATCGTGGATTCATCACCCCCCTATACTTAAACTTTGCTAGTCCTCGAGCAAATAAAGAATGAATAAGTTTGGTTAACCCCTGACTGTGCATGTGAATACAAGACTTGATCCGTTCAAGAACTCTCGGTTTTAGAGATCCTAAAATTCTAAGCTGAACCAAGCTCTAGTCAAAAGGTACCCAATTCCCCTAATCATCAGACTCTCTTTGTATACGTATATATAAGGGATATGACTTTAAGTGTGGACTGCAGTTATAAGAGTAGAGTCACAACGTCACCCAAGGTTCCAATTCAAGAGACTCTCCTATGGACCCGATCCTCAACACTAGGGAATAAATCATTTCTTGCATCCAATCCACCATCTCTTTAGTTGTCAGACTTGAAAGTGTAGATGGCAGGCCAGTTGATGGAGGGCATAGGATTGTGTCATTTCTTCTCTCCCTCTCATTGGAACAAGGATCCTCTCGAGTGCCTTATTACGCAACGCATTTTTTTGGTGTTGATCAGTGCGTCCGTCAAGAGAAGTTGGAGCCGTCTGCACTTGTTTTCCTGGGAGTACACCGGGGTGTGCCTTTTTTGAGTACCTATCGTACCTTCTACACCCAGACTTGTAGCATTTACGATGCAGAGCCCTTTTTTGGTGCAAGCCCGACTCCTGGTCCTAATAGCGGTGGTCCAAGTGGACACTTTGAAATGGTTGGGAGCGCTCGCCTTTGGTGGAAGCTCTTTTGATAATTGACTTTGTGGAATGAGAGCTTTTCTTTGACATTTCATTGCTTTGTACTATTTTTGGCTAGCTCCACTGCTTTTACCAAGAGTTGGCGCACACTGATCAACATTTTTTTTTATTTTATCACACCCTGGCACATAGGTAAATGTCAAGAGATAGTACAAGAACCATGTTCTCATACTGGCTAAATGTTCTGACACTCAGGTTTCATGAAGCCTTCATTGATTTTATCCCATCCTCGAGCATCATTAAATCAAGTCCAAACTCAAATCCCTCATCCCAGTTCCTCAAGTGAAATTACAACTCATCTCATCATAACTGCAGTCGTGTTCGTGAGGTGCTGATCATATTCTTAAGGTAGAGACTAAGCATGCATTATAGCACACAAATCTTTCAAACTAGGGAAATGTGAATAATTAAGTCAAGGACCCTAATGACTAAGGTTGGTTAACTCAAAACATCAAGACCTCATAAACCAAGTGTTCTTGAACATCACTAGTCTTGTGTGAAAGTGAATTGTGTCAGGGATTAAACCAACTTATTAGTTAGTTTTTTTTATGAATGTTTTTTTAAGTTTTAGAAAAAGTTTTTTTTTTCAAGAAGTTTTTTTTTTTACAAACAAAGGCAAAGAAGTTTTCTTTTTTTGTTAGAAAAAAGTTTTGCTTTTTTTTTCAAGAGTTTTTTTTTGAAAAAGATAGTTAAATAAGAAAAGACTTTTTTTTAAAAAAGTTTTGTTGTTTTTTTTTGTTTTTTTTTAACCCACCCCATAATTATTGTATAATATATACAAAAATACGTGAAAGTACGAGGTATGGGTAAAGTATATATGTAATATATACACGCCCCCCTATACTTAGCTTGTGCTATGTCCTCATGGCACTAGGTGACAAAAAGACATAGCTCGTACTAAGCGTAGGAAAGCTAAAATAATAAAAAAGTATAGAAGTCGATCCGCCCCCCCTATACTTAGGCTCTGGACAGCCTAAGTGTAGAAGAAGAGCACAAATGGGGCGGACGAGGTCAAGAGGAGAAATGATGAGTAAATACACAAGGCGGGCATCGGTCCCCCCTATACTTAGGCTTTGGTCAGCCTAAGTACAGGACAAGAGTAAGTGTGAGAACCGACATGATCTCGAGAATATACAAAGAAGAGAGAATATGCACAAGAGTGATTGAATCTTCTAAGATGTTGAATCTTGATGCTGCATCTTCATGAAGAGTAATAAGATGTATCTGCTCTGTGCTCACTCTGTATGAGGTTGATGACCTCGACTTGGACTAACTGCTCTTTGGAATCAACAAAATGCTTCAACAGTTGTCCATTCACCACATGAGATTGTGCACCATCTGTGAGATCAGCTATCTCTACACTTCCATTCTCGTGCACTTTCTTAACCACAAAGGGACCCGTCCATTTAGATTTGAGATTCCCATGGAACATCTTCAACCTGGCATTGAACAACCATACCTTTTGTCCAGGGACAAAGTCTTTGCACCTAATGTGCTGATCATGCCATCTCTTTACTTTGTCCTTATAAATCAAACTGTTGTCATATGCCCTGTTTCGGATTTCCACGAGCTCGTTCAAGTTCAAGTCTCGGCAAAGCTTCCCTAGGTGACAACTCCAATTAATCTTCTTAATTGCCCATTCGGATTTATGAATCAATTCTGCGGGCAAATGGCATGTCTTACCATAGATCATTCTAAATGGTGAAGTACCCAATGGTGTCTTGTAGGCTGTCCTATAGGCCCACAGAACTTGGTCCAAGAGCTGAGACCAGTTCTTCCTATCGGGACGAACCAATTTCTGCAAAATGCTCTTCACCTCTCTGTTCGAAACCTCTGCCATGCCGTTGGACTGTGGGTGGTAAGGACTAGTAACTCTATGATCAAATCCATAGTCCTTAGCTAAAGATCTCATATCTCGATTCACAAAAAGGCTACCCCCATCAGATATCAAAACTTTTGGCACCCCAAACCTAGCAATAATATGGTCTTTCACAAACTTACAGACAGTCTTGCTGTCTGCGGTTCGGGTTGGGATAGCCTCCACCCACCTAGATAAATAATCAACCGCCAACAAAATGTACTCATGTCCTTGGCTGTTGGGAAAGGGACCCATAAAATCTATGCCCCATGCATCAAAAACATCACAACTAATCATCGGTTGCATGGGCATCTCATCTCTCTGTCCAACTGTCCCTCCCATCCTTTGACAGATCGAGCACGACCGTACAAAATTAATAGCATCTCTAAACAAGGTCTGCCAATACAATCCACATTGAAGTACTTTGTGAGCGGTTCACTTTCCCGAATGGTGTCCTCCAGCCTCAAGTGAATGACAATATGTGAGGACACTATGGTATTCCTCCTGAGGAATACACCTTCTCCAAACACAATCCGGTCCTTCGAAGAAAAGGAAAGGATCGTCCCAGTGGTATCTCCTCGAATCTGACTTTAGTCGATCAATGCTGCTCCTAGTCCAACCATGGGGAACCTGCTTGGAGACAAGATAGTTCACCATGTTGGCATACCACTGGAGGGAGTCAATAACACAAATTGACTCATCTGGGAAGGTCTCTCTAATCCGCTCATGATCAGGAGAATCCTTAAGTTCAATCCGAGAAAGGTGATCAGCCAAAATATTCTTCACTCCAGGTTTATCTTTAATCTCCAAATCAAATTCCTGGAGGAGTAGAATCCACCTAAGAAGACGCGCCTTCGCGTCCTTCTTTTCCATTAAGTATCGAATGGTTGTATGATCAGTAAATATTGTCACCTTAGAGCCCAAAATATATGATCTGAACTTCTCGAGGGCCCATACTACCGCGAGCATTTCCTTTTCAGTCACTGTATAAATTTTCTGTGTAGGATCTAAAACTTTGCTCGCATAGTGAATCGCAAACGGAATCCCCTCTCGCCGTTGTCCTAACACAGCTCCTATAGCGAAATCTGAAGCGTCAGTCATGATCTCAAAGGGGAGAGACCAGTCAGGAGCTTGTAGAATAGGCGAGGTACAAATCTTCCTTTTCAAGAGCTCAAAGGCCTCCAGACACCTGTGATCTACAACGAACTCTATGTCTTTTCCTAAGAGCTCAGTCAGTGGCCGGGCGATCTTTGAAAAATCCTGAATGAATCTCCTATAGAATCCAACATGCCCTAAGAATGACCGCACTGACTTTACGTTGGTAGGTGGATCGAGTTTCTTGATCACCTCCACCTTGGCAGGGTCAACCTCCATTCCCCTTTTGGAGATGACATGCCCCAACACGATACCCTCCGTCACCATAAAGTGACTCTTCTCCCAGGAGAGTACCAGATTCACCTCTCTACACCTCGTGAGGACTCGGTCCAAGTGCGCTAAACATGTATTAAAAGAATCACCATGGACCGAGAAGTCATCCATGAACACTTCCAGGAAATCTCCCACCATCTCGGCAAATACGGCTATCATGCACCGCTGAAATGTGCCTGGGGCATCGCAGAGCCCGAATGGCATGCGCCTGAAAGCATAAGTACCGAATGGACATGTGAATGTGGTCTTTTCCTGGTCCTCAGGGGCTATGGCCACCTGGTTGTAGCCTGAGTACCCGTCAAGAAAACAGAAGAACTCTTTCCCTGCAAGTCTCTCCAAGATCTGATCAATAAAAGGCAAGGGAAAGTGATCTTTCTTGGTCGCGGCATTCAGGCGCCTGTAGTCGACACAGACACGCCACGACGTGGGTACTCGTGTCGCGATCTCTACCCCTTCCTCGTTGGTGACCATCTGAATTCCCGACTTCTTCGGGACAACATGAAGTGGGGCCACCCACTTGGAGTCAGAAATAGGGTATATGAACCCTGCCTTGCACCATTTCTCAATTTCATTCTTCACCACTTCCCGTAGATTGGGGTTAAGTCTCCTCTGAAACTCACGGGAAGGTCTCACATTATCCTCAGTAAAAATGTGGTGCGAGCAGAGAGCGGGGTTGATGCCCACGAGATCCGACACTGTCCAGCCTATTGCTTTGCGGTTCCTCTGTAAGACCTCTAACAACCTAGACTCCTGTTCTAAAGACAAGTCTGAGCTAATGATGACAGGATATCTCTCTTTGGGTCCCGCAAGAAAGGCGTACTTGAGTGTAGGAGGTAGTGATTTCAGTTCTGGCAATGTGGTATCATCAAGCAGACCTGGCTGAACTGAATTTGAATCTGGTTCCGTGCTGCATGAAGGTGGGCTAAGCTGAGTAGTACTCGCCACCAAATCAGAAGTATTGGGAGTCGGATCGTCAAAAGTATCCAAACAATCGGCAAAAGCCACGTCCGACTCGTCATCTATGTCCCATGATTGTTCCGAAGAGGACGGAACTGACAGATCCGGATAGATCTCTAAGTCATCATGAGAATAGGTTGATGCATCTCTAGTAAGATCAGACAACACATGGCAAACTGCATCATGCACTATATCCTCTCCAGATGAAAGGGTCTCACTCTGTCCTGAAGGAATCTGTCCCCAAATCCCAACTGTGCTAATCAAACTGCAGTCTGCCTCTGAAGATGAGTACTCTGTGCTACTCTTTGAATCAGGTTGCTGACACTTGGTTTGCTTCATCTCAAGGTTCACCTCTCCACCTGGAGAACGGAACTTCATCATTCCCGTACTATAATCAAAAGCTGCGCCTGCGGTCCTAAGGAAGGGTCGCCCGAGAATGATCTGAGATTCTCTCCAATGATTGGGGGTCTCCATGTCCAAGACTGTGAAGTCCACCTGATAGTTCTGCCCCTCAATCGAGATAACGGCGTTCTTCACTTCTCCCTTAGGTCTCTTCATTGAACGATCTGCGAATTGGAGTAAAGCTCTAGATTTGCGAAGTGGTCCCAACTCCAATTTTTGATATAAGGCTAAGGGAAGTAAGTTGATCGAAGAACCATTATCTAAGAGTGTGCGTGCAAACGCAATGTCGTCAATACGACTCTCCACATAGTGAGCACCCATGTCTCTCTTTTTCTTTGGTAAATTCTGATTCTTGAGACAATAGGTTGTGGCTACTGATAAGACATATGTCTTTATATTTCGGTTGTCTTTCTTCCTGCTAACCCTTCTAGGTGTGCATCTCACCTTAAGGTATTTTTGGAAGGCAGGATGGTTAGCTACATATTCATCAAATGGCACTTAACTGTGATGTTTTCTTTACAAAACCGTGCCATATCGGGGTCATCTTTCTGAATCTTTTTGATGCGCTTTCCTGCCGAAAGAGCACGGGGGAAAGGGATTGAAGCTAGGGAAACAGAGGATGAAGAGTCTGAATCATGAACTGAAAGATCATTCTTTGACTTAACGGAAACAGAGTTCTTCATACAAGAATCTTTTTGATGCAACATGGAATCGAAATCAAAACTATCTACTATAGGTTGTGGAATAGAAGCTGGAGTGGTATCCGCCACAACCGGAGATGCAAGGTCCTCCGTAGATTCAGAAGAATATCCATGCTGACGATGCTGCATACGTGCTCTGCTCCTCTTCTCGGCTCCCTGAGTAGAAATCCTCGAATGGTGCTTACGGGGCTCTGAAGTATGATGCGTCTCCTCCTCGTCCTCTGAAGACTCCTCAGGTAGAGCTCCAGAGATGCCCCTCCTCGTGTCCCTCGCCCGGTCAGGTACGACCAAGGTCCTTCCGCTCCTGAGTGACATGTGGTTAGCCTCGTCACACGAAAGAATCTCATGTTCAGATTTAGGAGATGCTGAAAAGTATACCTGACCAAAGTGCTGCTGAGAACTAGAACGGTTCAGGCTATTAGGGTTAGCCTGAACTTGGGCTGGGATCGAGGTAGAGGGTGCAGTCTGCTCGTCTCGCCATCTGGACAGG
Source organism: Ottelia alismoides (assembly GCA_037367405.1). NCBI lineage: Eukaryota > Viridiplantae > Streptophyta > Magnoliopsida > Alismatales > Hydrocharitaceae > Ottelia > Ottelia alismoides. The sequence continues at coordinate 1,011,804 of JAZKJV010005828.1, forward strand.
CGGTTGACATCCACCCGTAAGTCCTGAACCTCGTTCCTGTAGGAACGTAGCTCATCGAGTATCTGCTGCTGAATATCCACGGGACTAGACGACGAAGGAAGTGGATAAGACTGGGAAGAAGAACGGGAAGACTGGCCCTGCTGGCCAGTGTACTGCCTCTGCTGCTGCTGCTGGGGTTGCGGGCCCTGCTGGCCCGTCTCGTAATGGCCCTGTCGGCCATACTGCTGGTACTGCTGCCTCTGCTGCTGGGGTGGATGGAATCCAGGGCTCTGCTGTGACGGAGGTGGTGCGGAGGTGAATGCGGTATTGTGAAAGGTTGGGGGACGCTGATAGGTCTGTCGGTCTCCCGTACTTCCCTGCCTGGCAGGGTCCTGAGTATACCATATCCCATTCACCTCCCAAACTGGTGGAGGCTCCTCCTGGACTGTCTCTGCTAATGGAGGTGGCTGCTGGAAAGAGTGGGTGTAGGATTGGTCCTGCTCCCACGGCTGGGGTTGCCCTGACACCAACTGCTCCTGAACATGGTGAACTCGGTAAATGGGAGCAGTGGGTGCAGTCACGGCAGGTATCTTTATCTTAGATACCTTCTCAGTCAACTCCTCCATCTGTTTTGGAAGTTTGGAGACGCTCCGGTCTAACTCATCAATCCTCCTGTCGATCCTCTCGACTACAGTAAGCTTGTCAGCCAGAAGTCCCATGCTAGGGATCACGTCCTGAGAGAGATCGACTACAGCTGATTTTCCCCCTCCAGATGAGAGTGAACTGGGGGATGGTGTATAGGCCCTGCTGGCCATTTGTGAGCGGCTAGTTTCAGCCATCTGCTCGAATACCCTCCAGACGGTATCCGCTCCTCGTGATGTATAGCTGCCTCCACAGGCAGCGCTCACTAAACCCTGCATCTCAGGGTTGAGACCAGTAAAGAAGGATTGGACCAAGATGTTGTTATCTAATCCATGGCAAGGACACTTCTGCAGGATGTCCTTGAATCTTTCCCAAGCATCACAAAAAGCTTCATGGGGTAATTGGGAAAAACTCGTAATGCGCGTCCTCATCATGTTAGTTCTACTCAAAGGGTAGAACTTCTTCAAAAACAGGTCCTTAAACTGGGCATATGTGGTGACGGCGATCCCAAGATTCTTTACCCAGTAATCAGCTTTGCCACCCAAGGCAAATGGAAGGGCTTTGAGCCTAATATAATCCTGGCTAACATTTTGATGTTTGAGGTTAGCGCAGATGAGCTCAAAGTACCTTAGGAATGCATATGGTTCCTCAGAAGCATTCCCATCGAAGTGTGGCAACAGGTTCAGAAAATGCGGCTTCAATTCAAAATCAACCTCGGGTTCGGCCGGACTCAAGTAGTTATGAATCTGATATTGTCTGGGATTGTATGCCGCATCCATTGGTAGTTGGACCCCAACATTTAGCTGTCCCAACTGAGCTATCAATAATGCTTGTTACTGCTCAGATGCAGCCAATCAGGCTAGTATACTTCTCATCGGGTCTTCATGGTTCTCTTCTTCCTCTTCTTTCTTCTTTGGAGGCATTTTACTCGTGTCTTCTATATGGCCTGAATCAGCAATGTGTTCTTTATTAGAAGAGGATTTATGAATCACGATATTCTCACCAAGGCGATGGTCTTCCTCGGTGAGGTGGGAAGAGAGAAATGGAATGGTTTGAGGGTAACCATCCCGAGAGTGAGTGATCCTGGGCTCAAGAGGGTCATGAGTCCAGGTTGATCCAAGTTGCGCTTGGACCTTTGAAGACGTACTTTTTGAAGGGTTCAATGAGAGATTCGCAAAGTCCGAATAAATATCCCCCCAATCAGTCATCTTCGATGTCAAAAGAACCGATTAGATCACGATAATCAATGAGGCGCTAGTTCTACGGTGCACGTAAATGTGCGGAGTGAACTCACACAATTCAAACGCAATTCAAACCCCCAATTTCAACAACTCAACACGTGATGGCCGTAAGGGTTCGACCGATTTATCTGGTCAATTTTAGTTGGTGAGAATACAATCTTGGAAAGATTAACGAGCTGTTAGGTGCCCGTATTTTCCTACAGACTGGCCCGGTTCTTACGACTAGTTTGACCTACTTTCAGCCAGTATAGGAGTAAGTACGGACCGTAAAAATACGGCTACCCGTTCCTTGAGGACTAATGCGTCCTCTAAACCTCCCACTCTGCTAAGGAAGTCCGGACCGTTTACCGGCTACCCGTAAATCCTCACTGAAAAGTAGCTAATCGCCTAAAAAGAAAGAACCAGTAGTAAGTAAGAAATCCAGACTTGGCTCTATCCTAGGGTCGTCTCTCTCTCACTTGCAGTTAAAACAAACAATGAGGGCTTTATGCACCCGAGAACAAGGGTTCTTTTTATTCCAATTAATTAGATCGACCTGCTCAATTCAGTCCCGATTTTAGAGTTAGGTTATCACTTGAATTTTATGTGAACACACAAGCACGTCTACCGTTCAGTCCCAATTTCCTTTTGACCTTAAGTTGTAAAACAAGATGGGAATCGGAAATCAGAATGCAAACGAGAAACTATGATGGATGCTCAGAAGAAGGTATACTTACAGTGAATCCCAGCACTCTTCATGCGTTATGCAAAACTGAAGTTGTAAATATTACACTAAATGCATGTAGATCGAGGAAACCACACCTAAACAATATACTATTAGCGGGGAAGAATTGATTGGATTTGAGCTAAGTAGTACGTGTCTATGTGCATCTCATTATGAATCTTATAAGATATGTGAATCTTCTAAGATAAGTGTGGCCTAAATTACGATGGGCACAAACAAATTTGATTCTAAACTACCGTGTGCCTAATCCTTAAGTTCGCCACTCAAGTCAAGCCCCACCCTCGCCGGAGAGTGAAACAGGCTCGACACACCACAAATAATGTCCAAGTCTTTTTACATGCGCGAGCTCTCAAACAAGAGCCGCTAGAAATGAGCAACTACCTAAATAATTATAATAATTTATAAAATTATCTCAAAAATAAATTGCTTTATCCTCGCACTTCAGCAGTCGGCGCTCCTCGCGTCCGTCGACCTCCGATGCACTCCAAGTCCACCGGGCCCTCGCAAGGAAACAAAGAGTTATATTAGAGAGATATACAACAAGATATATACAAAAATATAAAGAGAAATAATTGCAAAAAAATGGAATAAATACAAGTGGCTCGGGGGTCAGACTACCCGAGTAAATGGAAAACTAAATCCAAATTTTTGAACTAATCCCTAAGTCGTTTGCCTCCCCGGCAACGGCGCCATCTGACGAGTCGCTAAATACGTTGTTTAATTCAGTCACGTTGTAGCACGTGTACTTAGCGGTTCGGTCAGAACCAAGAGAAGGATCTCCGTGAAGAGTGTCTCGGCTTAATTTATATCCCGGGCAAGTCCGGGGTCGAACACAGGGAGGCAAAGGAACAACTTAGGTTTAATTTGCAAACTTAGATCTAGATATTCAACGCGGTATTTTTTAGATTTTTATGCAAAAAAAACGAAGCAAATGCAAATGCGACTGAATAAGAACACTAAGAAATCACACAACTTAGCCAAATTAATTTTAATGTTAAATTAATCCAATTCAGCCAAATTATATTTTTCCTAACATCCTAGTCCAGTGATGAACACAAAACATATTTTTTTGGAATTTTATGGGTTAAAATGCAATAACTAAAAATGCACACTTTTTATGGGTTTTTTCGCAATTTCTCACACAAACAGTAAGTAAAAATCATGAAAATTTTACTGGAAGTAAAACATGATGCAAGGAAGCTACAGTAATATTTTTAGAATTTTTTGACAAGTTTTGAATTTTTTATGTATTTTTTAGTGAAAACAGAGTAATAGTGAGTAATTAATTCCTATTAAATCCACGTTATCAAATTAATCAGAGTGTGAATTATCTCAAGTAGATATTTATATGAACAATCCAGGAGACTTGAAATTTTGTGAAAACGATGTATGTCGATTTAATTAAAAATCAAATACGAAAATCACTCAATATTTTTTTGTAGGCACAAGACAACTCCAATAGATGTGAAATTTGGACTGTAAGTTTATCACATAGCAAGGTATCATATATATTTTTTTTAGAATTTTTAGAGCAACGGTATGTGAGATATAAATTTAGGAGCATGGAATGGGTAAAATACACAGAATTTCAATTTGACAATTTTAATTAATTACCCAACTATCATAAAAACACAAGTAAATAATCAGATGATAGAGGATAAGTTGCTCAACATGATACCATTTTTCATTGAACAAAAATGTGCATAAACGAAGTCCAACTTAAGGTGCGAACACATGGGTCTATGTGCAAATTAGAAAACAATATATACAATAGAAAACATGCATAAGGACTGTTTTGTAAATATAGAAACTATACAAAAACGTTTTGCAATTTTTACAATAAAAAAATAAGAAAAAGTGGACCTTCTTCTTCTTCACGGTATGCACAGGAGGAGAACCCAACGATGGGGCGGCGGCGGCGGCTCTCAGCCACCGAGGTCGGCGGCGCGGGGGCGCGGCCGCGTGGTGGTTGTTGGCCGGCGGGACGGAGACGAGCAGCGGAGGGCTGCGGAGGACGAGTGGGGCCGCGAACGGCGGCGAGGGGGCGGAGGCCGCGGAGGCCGCGGGTGGTGTTGGGATGATGGCGGCCACCCGCGGCTGCAAGATGCGGTGGAGAGGCGGCCTGGGAGCGGGTCGCAGCTGATGGCGGCGGAGGGAGGGGGCGGCGGCCGGGGCGCCGAGCGGACGGCGCGGTGGAGAAGAGGGAGGGGCGGCGGGCGTGACCTGCGTTACTTCTTTTTTTTTATTTTTTTTAAATTTTTTTTTTGATTTTTTTTTCTGCTGTAATAAAAACAAAAGGTTTTTTTTTCGGTTTCAAATTTTTTTATTTTTTTTGTTTTGTTTATAAAAGTATGCAAATGGAGAAGGGAGAGTGATGACAATAAAAATAAATGAGAAATAGATGGTGGTGGTGATGATGAAAGAGGAAAAAAATGTGTGATGGTGGTGGTAATGAAATGGCTTTTAAAAAAATTGCAAACATAAAATAATGTCAAGATCAAATTAAAATTACCTAAGATGGACGCGGATGCCTATGGAGTGCTCGTGAGAGCACGGTCTTCGCTCGAATCGCCAGCGCGCGATGAGCTCGAGCAGCGCACGGTTGCGGCTGCGATGTTGGCCAAAGAACCAACGGATCACACCGGAGAGAGGGCCATCGTCGCTCGACCGCGGTTGCGTCGCTGTCACCGATTCAACTCAGGGAACTAGGCTCTCCTCACATAAAGATGGATCAAAGGCAAAAATGAGGAGAATGACATGTATATAAAGAGAATGGGATGAGAGGTTATTAAAGTGGTGGGGTTGAATGGGAGGTTGATTTATTAATGGAGTTGAATGGGAAGTTGGGAAAAAATGGTGGAATAATGGAGTTGAATTGGTGGTTATTGTAGAGAATGGAAATTAAATAATAAATAAATAAATAAATAAAGTTGTCTACTTTAAATACAATAAAATAAAAAGAGAAGAGAAATAGTGGAGAATTTACAAAAGAAGACAAAACACCATGTACATTTTTTTTTTACTTTTCTAATATGTAATTTTTTTGTCTTTTTAATAAGAGATATTTACAACGAAAAAATACAATAAAATAGTATAATTAAAATACAACACAAGTATGATTTTTTTGTATTTTTAGTAATTAAAAAAGATATAATAAAAAATGAAGAAAGTATGAATATATACATAATGTACAATGTACATCTAGGTCCCAAAACCCAACTTTTGCAAATGAGCTCCGATTTTAATGAAACCACTTCCGTTGGATAGATAATTTTCTAACTTGAACTTTAAAAGTGAGTTTGGTGAATTTGGAGTTCATACGGAGCGGGAATTTAGCTTGGAAGTTGGTCTTTACGGCTTTTTCCCATTGGGATCTAGGAGCATTTATTTAAGGTAAAATTTGTTTTGTATTTTTGTATTTTTATATACATTATTATGAACATGTTAGAGAAAGAATTAGCCAAAAAGGAGTTGAAATAAAATTATTAAAAATCCATGAAGTTTTGGGCTATTTACAAGTATAAAACTCCTTTGATTTTGCGGCTTTTTTTATTGTTAATTTATTTTGTACAATCTTATATACAGTAATTAGTGAGTTTTATTTACAATAGGTATTTTGTTAATTTATTGATTTTATGGACATTTATTTGGGATTTTACTCGGGGATTTTGCTAAGATCAAGATATTAAGATGATGAATCGTGGATTCATCAGGCACCCCTTGCTCTTCAAGACACATTTTCGACAACAATGAATGCTATCCTTCTCTCTCTCATTCTCTACATGTTATGTGCCTCTCTCCCTCTCTCTCTTGTGGTTGTCCATCGTTGAGCATTAGAGAGAGTCACCCATCGCAGCATCGTCGTTATGCTGCCGAAGTACTTGCTTGTGGATCTCTGTCTCCTTCGATGCACCTCGCTCGTGAAGAAGACGTCATATCTCGTGTGACGAGGTCGGAAGATTCGTCGCTTGGATTATCAACTTGGATTGCGAGAATGACGCGTATCATCAACGTGCTCGCAGGTGTCTTTATATGTATAAGGTACCACCCAAAAATACTTCTTGTACAGTTGTCTTCTTTTTATCTTCGACCCTTAACAGAAGTTGTAGATTTCGTCGAGACGAACAACTTTTGTGTTGACTACTTTTTGATTTAATCCCTTTTGTTATTTTTTTATTTTTCTTTACATTTAATTTTTGGAGCGACATGTGGCTGCTCCCGGAGATGCCACATGTCACCCCATTTATTTTCATTATTTTCGGATTTATTTTATTATTTTCGTATTTATTATTATTATTATTATTATTTTATTACTATTTTCATTATTTTTAGTAGCCTACTATTTTATTTTATTATTTTATTTATTTTAGTCCCTTTTACTTCTTCCTCCTTACTTGCCTTCTACTCCAATCCACACTTACCCCACTTCCTCCACCATTCTCTCCACTTTCTCCTTCTCTTTTCTAACTCCCTTCCCTCCCTTTTTATTCACCACCACCTCCATCATTTTCTCTCATCTGCCATTTTCGAGAGAAGTGAGGTCGAGCCCCTTTAACCTTCAGGTGACAGCTGTAGGAGACGAGTCGAGCGACGACAACCTCAAGGCGAGATCCGCGGTTAATCTCCGCGTAGTGAGATGCTGGGCAAGCTAATAGAGCTTCCCGATTTTCGATCGCCAAATCGGATCGAGGCTACAACGACGGAAGCCGCACACCGCGGCTCCACTTTCGGCGAATCACAGGTAAGTATTCCCTCTCCTTTTCTTTGTCAAATTTTTTTATCTCACATTATTTGTTTATTTTGTTCATCACCAAAACAATTCATAAACAACCACATTATCATCTACCATTTTTCACCACCATCATCACAATCCACCTTTTCTCCATAGCATTTTATTTATAGTGTACATAAAAAAACCATACATCATCTATCATCACCATCACCACCATACCCTCATTGCATTTTCTATTTCTTGTTTACAAAGAAAATCACAAAAAAAATTTACAAAAGAAAAAAAATAAAAAAAGCACATGGAAGAAGCAGCCGCAGCCGCGCCTTCCCTAGCTGCTCCACCGCCGTAGCCGGCCTCTCTGACGCTGCCGACCACCTCGCGAGGCTGCCCGCACGGCCCCGCGCCTCCAGTACTCCGGTGCTCCTCCCTCGCGCCACCCCACCACTACCTCAACGCTTCAGCCACACTCGGTACTCCCCAGCTCTACACCTCCACGGCTTAGTGCAGTTGTTGTTCTGTGCAACACGTGTATCTTCTCGCGGCCTCTGCACCTTCATCACCATCTGCATCCAAGCTTCTCATAGAGGAGCCACCACCCTTTGAAGAGGTGGGCTCCTGGAAACCCACGGAGAAGAAGAAGGCCTCCCACGTTGTGAAGAAGAAGAAGCCCCTTCACGTGGGCTTGAATTTATTATGGGCAAATTGCTAAATCAATCCCGAAGGTATATGCAATTAAAGAAGTGCCATTCAACACAACTTTTATTTGTAGAAATTTTATTTCCTGTATTGCATATAGAACCTTGAATTTGCACAATCATTTAGACATTCAATTAGCCTCATTTTTAAATTCCAAAAATTGCATCTTGAAGAATATCTTATGCTTCATCTTTATTGATGCTTGTCGAATTTTTATGAGCAGTGCTTTATTTAATATAATTCATTTTTGGAGGAAATATCATATTTTGGCCACTATCTTTCATTAATGGATTCTTATACTAATCGATGCTCTAAAAATTGCAAAAAAACGCAGTAGGTAGAGTCGAAGTATTTCTACATAGTGCCCAAAAATCGTCGCATTCATACGCATATCCAGGACACAATAAATTAATCGGTGATTTGTGTAATTCATTTTTAATTAATTCCTAACTTAGTATTTATTGGAATCAAAAGTTGTTCTGGATGTCTCTCAGGTAGACCTATCTAGGATAGTTTAATTTCTGAAAAATATTGACTTTTGGTATTTATTAAAATTAAAATTGCAAAAATCACCTTGCATTCATTCTTAATTCACAGTAAATTCATTGAGTGACAAAAAATTCCAAAAAAAATAGTGTAGCCTAATTTCATCCCATTCCATCATCTGGCTAAGTTTCATAATTTTTGGACTGGTTTTGACCATCTTTCTTAATTAACGTGTAAACTGTCTGGATTGTGCATGTGTTTTGCATAAAAAAACTGAAAAAGACCAAGAAATTTATTCCGTGAATATCAAACTTTGAAAATTGCTAAAAATCTACCTACGGAGATAGCTGCCTCCCTGAGTTCGACCTTGGGCTTGCCCAAGAAAAATAAATTTGCCACGTGTGATTATCTTGACATCAATTCAAAGTGGTTTTGGATCTTCTCTTATTATTCGACTGCAGCGAACGATATCGATTAATTTGACCATTAATTTGATTGAGATAACAAGGGTAGTGGGGCGCATTTCAAAATGGCACCGTTGCTGGGGAGGCACGGCTTAGGTTAATTTGCAGTAAATTTCTGAGTATTTGATTTTCTATCCCCGGGTAGTCTGACACCCGGTTTTCTTGTGAATATTTTCTAGCTTTTAATTTTTATATTTTTTGTGTCGTTCTCTATCTGACCTCAAATTATTTTTGTGCGAGGAACACGAGGGGTCGAAGACACTTCGAGGAATCAACACTTTATTTTCTTGAGTGATATGAGAGGATTTGTAATTCATTTTCATTTTTCTTTTTTCTTTATTTTTTCGCATTATTTCCAGTTGTCCCCGTTTGGGTTCTCGCGTGTGTAAAGATAGTGGAACTGTGTCCCGTGTGCTATGTGGATTGAATTGTAAATTAGGCTTGTACTAGCGGCTCCTTGAGCCACTCTAGGATTTGCTTGTCTATTTGCATCATTTTTTAAAAAAAATTTGCACTTTGTAGAGCAACTAATTCTTTATCTCGTGGCTATTTATTTATATTTTTGTGAGTATATAACAACTTATTAAAAATCAGAGATTAAAAATCATAGATATTTTACCCATTTAAGCTCTGAAATTCACATAGTCATATTTATTGCTCTAAAAATGTGAAAAAATTGGGAATGATGCCTCTAAATGTGCTTTAATTGCAATCCAAATTTTGTCCAATTTGGAGTTGTTTTGTAAATAAAATAAACTCTAGGGTGATTTAGGTAATTGATTTTTAATCAAATCCACAAATAAGATTTTTGAGAAAGTTCACGTCTCCCTGATTCCTGATTAAAATATCGACTTGAGATAAATATCTCTGTAGATAATTCGATTTTATGGATTTATTAGGAATTACAAAACCCACATTCGCTCTATTTTCAGTAAAAAATTCAAAAAAAAATCATAAAGTGTCAGAAAATTCTAAAAAAATTAGACTAGCTTAATTTCATCATGTTTATCTTTCAATAAATTTTTCATAATTTTTGCATATCATTGGCACCGAAAATTGCATAAAAAACCCAAAAAAGTTTGCATGTTTCATTTCTGCATATTAAATCCAAAAATACTAAAAAAATCCCACTAGGAAAACCACAATCTAATACCTCTAACTTGATCTCGAGTTGTTCCTTTGCCTCCTTTAGTCGATCCTGGGCCTTGCCCAGGCTAAATAAACATAAAACTACGCGTTAATTCATTCGACGATTCATCGATTTGTGCGGTTATCATTGATCGATTCGGATTTATCCGATTCCAACGAAATAGTCAATCCGACAACATAAAAGGGTAGATCGGCGGTTCATCAGGTAAGCTGATCTGTCACTTTGTCCCTGAGAGAGTACACCAAGTCCTTTTATGGCACTTGCATATCCCTAGTAACAGTGCTCACATCCAATGCGAATGTTGCATCTTATGCAACCAATACTCAATTTTGTTAGTTATAGTGTCCTTGACACTATAACTCGATAATTATTATAACCAGCATTCTCATAATCCTTATCAGAATACCTTTATTCCTAGAGATCTCTATCTCCTAAGGTATCTATAGTTCAGACCCTTCTAGATCACCATCTACAAGGTCTTAAACATTTGAAGATAAGACTTTGAGATCACTATCTCCAAGTTTCATCATCAGTGAAGATATTGTAATTACTGCAATCAAGTGTTTTATCTCCTTTGTAGGATTAGTAGTAGTTTTCTACTCCCACTGCATCGCAGACATCTGCCTCTTGTACACATCTAGCATACACTCAGCTTCTCGTAACTGATGCACAAGTGCAAGCAGTTCTATCATTCACTTCCTCAACTCTTTGAGGTGCTCTCTTTAGATAGGTCACTACCACATCTTAAGGGAAGGAAGCCTTTCTTGGAATTTTCCAAAAAAAATGGAATATGTCCAAGGTGTACCACTAATGTGACAGTCCCAATACCCTCTTTCTTTGCTTCTAAACGACTTCAGAACTAAGATCTAAGAGGTATTCTTGAGATCATATCTCAAGGTATGGTACAACCAAATTATAAAACACTTATTATTATCCTTATATCATTCCAAATGATTAGGATAGTATCTACATTTAGCACGATGAACACAATGGCACTCCCACCAAGCTTCACATGGTTCATCAAGATTTTATCTGAAATCATAACATTTATAATAACTTCAAATCTTACAAAAAACTTATTGGAGTGCATAGATGGAGTTATTAAGCTCGCATACCTTGCTTTCCTCAACCATGAAGCCTTAGGGACACTTCATGTGAATGTCCTCAGTGAGATAATCATGGAGAAATGCAATATTGACTTTCATCTCAAAGATGTCAAAGTGAAGTTGTGTATCTATGGTTACCAATATTCTGATGGGTTAAAGCAAGGTCACTGGAGAGCAAGTCTCACCGCAAGCGATGTCTTCTCTTCGATGTGTAGCTCATGGCTACGAACCGTGCTTTGAAGGTCTCTACCTTCTCATCAGGTTCCCTCTTTCTCTGGAAGATACATTTACACCTTAATGGGTCTAACCCTTATATGTGGATCCTCGAGGGTCCATATACAACATTTGTATATGAAGTCTACTTTAGACTTTATTGCTAACATCCATCTTTCCAGATCATGATCTTTAGAAGCTTCATCACATGAAGTAAGATCAATGTCAAACTTAACTGACACATGGAATCCATCTTCAAACTCATGAAGAGGTATTAGTATTTCATTTTTAATTGCCCTTTTAGTTTCCGATTTCAGGTGCCTCATTATCATCAAGATTAAATGAGTTACATTACTTCATTTTCTTCTTGATTCTGAAGTGAGTCATCCTATAAGAATCATATTCTCAAAGATGAGATCTTTTAAGATTCTCAAGTTTATAAAGTAGGTATCCAATACCATCCTTTATTTTTCTAATGAAGTAGCACTCTCAGGTGCTAGACTCCAGCTTATTTACTTGGAACCTTATTAAGGATATATATATATATTGTAGTCTCTATATTGTAGTCTCAAATACATATATACCTTGGAAACTAAGTGATAATTATGCTAAAATTCATCATCAAATCATGTCATAAATGATCCAATTGTATCTCCCAACAACTCTCTTGATTTTAGGTTTATTAGGAGGAGTAAGATAGATTAATATTCATATCTCTATAAGGTATTCCATGAATTCATCTAATATGTACTAACTACCTAGATTAGATCAAATTCATTTAATATTACTTCAAACTTTGGTTCTAAAGAAAATATGTGAAATCTTTGAACATTTTAAAGGTTTCTAAGTAAAGAGAAGAATTCTCATATCATAAATAATCATCAATAGATATCACATATGCATAATTTTCATTCTGATATAGATGATTCACATACACCAATATGCATGAGATCTTGAATACCTTGACATCTTACACCTTTCCCAGAGAAGGGTGTATTGGACATTTTACTTTAAATACATTATTCATAAGTACGCAAGTTTTGAAATTTTAGACATTCAAAAGTTTCATCTCTTATTTGTCTATTGATCTCATCAACAGACAAATGTCCAAGGCTTGATGCCAGATCATTATCAAGTGATCTTCATTCTCCGATTGATCTTTTAAGGTTTAATTTCAGTATTAGAAATGTTAATTAACCATTCATTAATTTCTAATTTAGTAGAATCCACAAGATTATAGATTACTATCTGAAATATATCCATCATAACTCTTTATGATAGGTGTATTACAGAATTCACGTTTATTTCCAACATTTAGAAATAAACAATGAGTGTATTCTAATATCTAGGTCATAGAGACATTCTCTAAGACTAAGGGCTCTCCCACTGAAATTATCAAGTCTATCAATCCAATAGAGATTGTTGCAACAATTCCATCAATATCCATATGGATGAGTATTAAACCTTAAAATCAAATTTTATAGTCTTCTAATACACATTTAACTAATTGCAAGTGTCATTAGAAGAATGAGATACAATTATTAGGCTTTTATCTCATCCAATAAGAATGTCAATTTCAATGATTAAATGTTGATTATTCCGATGCACTATCCAAGTTCTTCTCTAAGGATCTAGATAAACTTGATAGTCGTATTATCTATACATCAGCTTATTGCAGTATTGGCATTCATCCAATTATTTGGATGTCATATGGAAGTTACAGAAGTACAATCAACTCTTTGAATTTCCTTCTCACTTTGGTCCAACCCATGCTTCAACTGCGCTCCATTTATCTAAAAGAAACAATCGTTAAAAAAAAGGATCTCTTATGTCGAAATAAAAAATTTTAATATAAGAGTATTTCAACATTTATACATGCTTCATTCAATTCATACAATATGAATAATATGAAGCTTCATGAATGAATAGAGTATAGATAGTAGAATGATGGCACTCATCATATCTACATCCATCAAAACTCTTAAAACAATGGTTCCGGTAGGTATTCAAATAATTTGAGTACAACATCTGTTATCTAGCCACCATTCTGCATGATGCAGAGAACCATGTCATTCATGATTAAATGTCGAGAGCACATATGCATGCCAAAATATCTTCTTAGATTTTATAAGGATTATTTGATAATTACGATCATCATCGACATGTCACTTCCAAAGTACACTCGATGAGAGATCAAGACTGTAGAGTTATACAAACCCTAGGGTTGTGGTTCTATTGTCTATTTAATTGTCATTCCTCATTATTATGAGGAAAACCTGCACATTGCAACCACATACATTATGTTTCCAACTACAAGTATAATATCTTGATCATGGATCAAATCCATGATAATTTACTGGTTATTATTTAGTATAACATTGAGTGGGTTTAATGAAGGATTATCTGAAATAAGAAATTTGCATAAATATATATAAATATATATACACATTTTACTTTGATTTAGGAATTTTTATAACAAAGTTGTCTTGCCTTGTCATCATTGAAAGTTTATTCCCTTAATCACTTTCAATGTAAGAGATATACTTACCATTATATCTCAATCAAGATCTGGGATCTCCTTCCTAATCTTTCGTTACATCCCAATAATATGAGAACCTGTAACTCCGATTAAAAGAAGCGGGAACACATTCTACCTTGCAACTCCAACTTGCATCTCCCAATTCGGTCTTTAACACCCGGGCCCACCACCCCTAAGGAGATGTTGACCGTCATTAATTGAACCAACCGTCAACATGAATAGAACTCGCTATGAGCAATCCAATATCGCCCCAATAATATGAGGATCTGATATTGGGGTCACTACGCATACGTCCTTACTCTTTCGAGAAGCGAAGAGCCCAATCCAATGGATTGTATGCAGGAGCTGTCACTTCGGACAGGCGTCTCCTACATACAATATTTGACGATGGAACCCTTCGCCTTGACAGGAGACCATGGATGTCACTTATGTGATCCTCCACCTCATATTCAAATTTTAATTAATTATCATGAATCATATTCATATATGTAATTATTCCAAGGGAAATACACATCTATTCATAATAGAGTGTTTTTAATCGGATATAATTAATTCAATCTTATTAAATTAATTATCACTCCAATTCAATCAATAAACTTGATTGGTTTTACTTGAATACATATATGGTATTATCTCAAAGTACGTATTAATTTGAATTTTAATAATTAGAAAAATACACCTTGATTTCTCCGGCATTATCGAGTCCTTACCCGCTGTCATGGCCAATACAGATTGGAGTGGGACAGACCGCAACCGGTGCAACCTGCTACCCCAACGCTCCCCGACTAGACACCATATCCACTTTAGGAAAGGATAATGCCAAATAGATCAATGTGTACTTGAGATGATCATCGGTTCTTATACCGAAATTATGCCATATAGTAATAGTCAAAACATTTCTTACTATAAGGAAATTTGCTAGACAAATTCCCAATCCTATTCAAGCAAGTTGTTTGTTGATTGTGTTTCCAATTATGATCTGGATCAAATCTAATCAATTTATTGGTTGAGGCCAAGTCAATTAAGGAAATAATCTTCATTAAATATTTCTCAAATATTTTCCATAATTATTTCATGAAATTAATAATTAATTTCACTAATTGACAATCACATGGTTCTTGATTAGGAATGTCATTTTAGCAGTGACCCTTAATTACTAAAATTAACATATCTCAATCAATTGAAATATAAATTAGACAAAATCAGTTTTCAGAGATTGCTAATTTGATTTATGACAAAACTTAAGTGATATTTCACACATTTCAAGGAGGATCAAAAGAGTAATTAACCCATTTATCATGTTAAGATTCGCAGTTCCCGCAACAGTGAATAAATGTTCATTAAAATGACCATATCTCGAGCAAACGGAATCCAAATTACGTAAACTTAGATCCTATGGTTTTCAAGTTTTATTTTCGTGTTTAAACAAATTAAACATGGCTGAAAATAATCGCTATTCAGAGATGCGAAATGAAATGCGACAAAAAAACTTTCACAACCCTAACAAACCCAAGTCACCTTTGGTTTATGGATCGTATCCGAAACCTTCGACCTAAGTCTCTGATACCACTTGTAGGATATGGTTAGATCCTCAAGCGCATCATGGAAGTGTGAGTGTTGTTTTGAATACGACGAGGAACGACTAGTCACACTAGTAGTTCCATGCAGCGGAAATTATAAATTTTTATGTGATGAAACCACATGATCCAAGAACACTTCTCGTATCCTTTCGTCTAAACCACAAACAAGTGTCAGGGTTACCTCTTGAAGCGTGGTTGCGATCGAGTCTCTAAATGAAGAGACCTCCTGTATCATGTCCGATCCGACGGAGGAGACGCTTGCGAGCACGTGGATGAGACGCGTGCTTCTCACAATCCATGTTGATGATCCAAATGGCAGATCTCCTGATCTCGGCACACGAGATATGACGTCTTCTTCACGAGCGAGGCGCACCGAAGGAGACGGAGATCCACGAGCAAATGATCGGGCAGCATAACGACGACGTTGCGCGATGGAGACTCCCTCTAGGGCATCCATGGTGGACGACCATATGAGAGGGAGAGAGTAGGCGTCGAGAGAGAGAGAGAGAGAAAGAGAGAGAGAGAGAGAGAGAGGCTTATGTTCTCTTGTTTAAAGAAGAGCAATGGGATGCCTCTCCTTTTATAATATTTTGGGATCCATGCATCTCAATCCATGGACAACACAAATCCAATGGCTCTCATTGATTTACGTTTCTTTTTATGGCTAAGATTTGTGTTGGTAAAAACAAACAACAATTAATTTAGTTTAGATTAAATCTATATTAATAAATAAATACAAATCAATCCTAAATTAAATCTATCAAGTATGGAGATTATGGAATGAAGATTACCTCCTTCCATAATATGGGATTTGGTAGCAATCTCATGTAATCTCATAATATCTCATGAGATTACATTATTCCAGGGAAATTTCCAAGATTTCCAACAACACTTGTTGTAAATTATTCAAAAAAAAAATTCATATATATTTTGTGAATATTGCAATCTTGCCATTGGAAAATTGTGAATCACATTCACAACCCAAAATAAAATGTGAATTACATTTTCATTTTAATGTTCAATGTGAATCCAATTCACATCAACATTTAATCAACAAATTTAAATTACAAAAGCTTTCTCTTATATATTATAAATCACATTCATAATATATATGATCAATATGGATAGTGCTATCCACATTATTCATATCCATGATAATTAAATCACATTTAATCATCTTGGATCTCTATTCTCATGTTCCCAAATAATATGAATCACATTAAAAATTTTTATATCTTTGATAATTAAATCACATTTAATTTAAATTTTCTCAAGCTCGGACACATATATCAACAATAGAATTTTCCATGAACTCTTTCAAGGATAATGGGCTTTCTCCACAAATACTTGGAGATAAGGATAGGGCGATTGTATTGTTCCACGTATAGTGACTTGGATATTGAGATTACATCTCAAATCCATATCTCGGGTCTCCCATAGATGCTTGATTAAATCAAGACTGTAAATCTAATCTTCTCATTGAATCTGAATCACATTCAGATCAATGTCCAACATTTGGCTTAAGATAAGATTATTTCTCTACTGAGAGGAGTCACTAAAATCCAGACTCGTTTCATCACTCCCTAGGAATGGAAGTGTCATGGTTATACAATCGTTTATGATCACATCACCCTCATGTATTCCCAATAGATGTACATCCTCCATACAGGAAGACTCAGAATAAACAAGAAGTATAAGATTTTTAAACTGTCTACTTAAGGGTTTTATCATTATGTTTCTCATTCGATCATTGGTAGTTGGTATCAATCATATACTTTCCAAAAGCATATATAATACCCAGGTGTTGATCATATACTTTCCAAAAGTATATATCAAACCTACAAATTTAGTCAAGCTTCCAAAGCGAGACGACCGTGCACGGTATTTAATTCTCCCTAATATCTCATGAGTGAGCTCATGTCTTCCGGTTCAGTAATTGAACATGTATGATCCATTTGAGAGAACGTATTACTCATATGCCCTTTTATGCACACCAGCACGCATGTTTATAGACCTTAATTTTTGGTTAGGTCATCAACCTATTGGTCTGCCAAATGTACATACTCAGACACATAGTAACACATATGTCTCCGGTCAGAGGAAGCATGCCTATATCATGATAGCATACGATATAAAACTTTGGTTATCTCGATCTCGTTAAGTCAACTCTTTGACCTAACTAATCTGACACCTCCGAATCTCTATTCCCATGCAGAGGACCTGCATCAAGAGGTCGGTCAAATATCAGCCAAGTGAGAAAGGATTGCCATCTCCTACTCAGGCTTGAGATCCTCTCTTAATAATTAGTTAACGGTGCTTGATGAGTCCTCAATCTAACTCATTAAGCATCAGCCTCTATGATTCAATAATTGAATCAATATCTATATGATCTTTAAGATGGCCATGGTACATAACCTTAATTGTACTAAGGGACCTATTATGCAAATTAATTATTCTTCATTTCAGATCAGGGAATGATATTCGCAATAACATTTATTGCATAATGGCTCGCCGTGGGATCGCATGTCCAACAGATAGTGCATCGGATATAATCCATCTACATATAATCACTGAAATTGGCTTCCTTTAGATTAGGTCGAAGTTTTATAATTGTATCTCATTCTTGTAACAACACTTGCAATTGGTTGCATAGAAGACTAGAAATTTTGATCTTGATGTTTAATAGTCATCCACATGGATATTGATGCAATTGTTGCAACAATCACTATTGGACAAATAGACTTCATATTTTCACTAGGAGTGCCTTCAGAGAATGTCTATATATCCTATATATTAGAATGCACTCATTGTTTATTTCTAACTGTTAGAAATAAACAGGTATTATGAAATAAGCCTGTCATAAAGAGTTATGATAGACATATTTCAGATAGTAATGTAACATTTAGAGGACTCTACTAAATTATAAAATCAATGAATGGTTCATTAACATTTCTAAGACTTAAAATTAAACTTTTAATGATCAATAAGGAGATGAAGATCATTTGACAATAATCTGACATCAAGCCTTGGACATAAGTCTATTGATGAGATAAATAGACTAGTAAGAGATGAAACTTTAGATTGTCTGAAATTTCAAATCTTACATACTTGTCAATATTGTATTCAAAAGTAAAAAAATGTCCAATACACCCATCTTTGGGAATGATTTAAGATGCCAAGGTATTTAAGATCTCATACATATTGATGCATGTTAATCATCTGTATCATAATGAACATTGATGATATGTGATATCATTTTATTATTATTTGTGATGTGAGATTTCTTCCCTTCACCTTAGAAAGCTGTGAAATGTTCAAAGATTTCACAATTTCGATTTAGAACCAAAGTTCGAAAGAAGATGAGTGAATTTGTTCTAACTAGGTAGCTTGTACCTATTAGATGAATTAAAGGAATACCTTATGGAGATATGAATATCATTCCTATCACACTCCTCCTAATATACCTAAACACAATAGAGTGGTAGGGAGATATAGTTGAACCATGTGTGACATGATTTGATCAATGATGAATATTAGCATAATTACCACTTAGTTTACAGGTATATATGTAGTAGAGACTACAATATATAAGATTCCATGCAATTAAGCTGGAATCTAGAACAAGAGAGTGCTACTACATTAGGAAAATAAAGTATGATAGCGGATACCTACTTTATTACCTTGAGATTCTTTAAATATTTCATCTCTAAGGATATGATTCTTAGAGGATGACTTTTTTGAGAATCAATATGACGAAGTGAAAGAATCTTGAGAAGATAATGAGGCTCCTAAAATCCGAAACTAAAAGGATAATTAAAGACGAAACACTCATACCTCTTCAAATTACTTTAAGGATGGATTCCATGTATCAGTTAAGTCTGACAACAATCTTGCTTCATATGATGATGTTTCTGAGGATCATGACATGGAAAGATGGAAGTTAGCAACAAAGTCGATAGTACACATCATATACAAATGTTCTATACAGACCCTCGAGGATCCACATATAAGGGTAAAACCTGTTAGGTGTAAACGGATCATCAAAAGAAGGAGGGAACCTGATGAGAAGGTGGAGACCTTCAAAGCACTACTTGTATCCTCAAGATACACACAAAAAGAAGACATCACTTGCGATGAGACTTGCTTTCAAGTGACCATGCTTAAACTCATTAGATTACTGCTAACTATATCTACACAACTTGACTATGACATCTTCGAGATGGAAGTCAAGATTGCATTCCTCATCAAGGATATTCATATGAAGTAGCCCTATGGCTTTATGGATGAGGAATGCAAGGTGTGCAAGGTTAAGAAGCTCCATCTATGGAATTATGAAGCTTCTTGTAGTTGGAACATTAGATTTGATGATATTATGAATGTTATGATTTCGGATAGAATCTTGATGATCCATGTGAAGCTCAGTGGGAGTGCCATTGTGTTCATCGTGCTAAATTTAGATGATATCCTAATCATTTGGAATGATATAAGGATAAGAGTATGTGTTTTGTAATCTGGCAGTTCCATACCTAGAGATATGATCTTAAGAATACCTCTTAGATCTTATATTTGAAGTTGTTCAGAAGCAAAGGAAAGAAGGTATCGTGATCATGGCATTAGTGGTACACCTTGGAAATGTTTTACTTTCTGAAAAATTTGAAGAAAAGCTTTTTTACCTTAAGATATGGTACCGACCTATCTAAGGGGATAACACCTCAAGGAGTTGAGGAAGAGATTGCTAAAACTACTTGCCCTTGTGCATCAGTTACGAGAAGCCGGGTGTATGCTAGATGTGTACAAAAATAAGATGTCTGCTAGTCACTGGGAGAAGTAAATTGTTACCAATCCTACTATGGAGATAAAACACTTAATTGCAGTAATAACAATATCTCAAAGATGACAATACTTTTTGAGACAACGATATCAAAGTCTTATCTTCAAGAACTCTAGACTTTATAGATAGTAATCTAAAAGGTCTTTATTGTAGATGCCTTTTAAGACATAAGACTGGTCTTAGTCATAGGAGATAGAGATCTCTGGGAATAAGGGTATTCTGATAAGGATAATAGAAATTACGTACTGGTTATAACGATTATTGAATTTTAGTAATCACACTATATTTAACAAGATTGAGTATTGGCTGCATATGATGCAACATTTGCATTGAATGCGAGCACTGTTTCTAAGAGATATGCAAGTGCCATAAAAGAACTTGGTGTAGTCTGTAGGTAACAAAGTGATTGATCAGCTTACGTAGCTATTTTTAAAAATAGCCAATGATTGTCACGTGAGTGTGGGTTTAAGATTATACCATTAATGGTACTTTTGGATATTGTTACATTGTTGGACATGTGAGCCCACAATGAGCCATTATGCAATAAATGTTATTGCAAATGTCATGCCATGATCTAAAATAAAGAATAACTAACTTGCATAATAGGTCCCTTAGTACAATTAGGGATATATACCAAGGCCATCATAGTGATCATACTATAAAAGGTTGGTGCTTGTATGAATATCTAAAGAGTTAGGTTGAGGACTCATCATGCACTGTCAAATGATTATTAAGAGATGATTTCCAACATGAGTAAGAGATGGAAATCCTTGCCCTTTTGGCGGATATCTGACTAACATTTTGATGTAGGTCCTATGCAATTAATATTCAAAGATGTTAGATTTGTTAGGTAAAAAAGTTGACTTAACGAGATCGAGCTAACCAAAGAGCTTTGTCGTATGATGTCACGATATAGGCACCCATCCTCTGACCGAATACATATGTGTTACTATATGTCTGAGTATATACATTTTCCAGACCGATAGGTTGATGGCCTAATCAAGGTCTATACATCGGTGCACTGGTATGCATAGAAGGCCCTATGAGTAATACGATCTCTGAAATGGATCATACAGATTCATTTACTGAACCAGAAGATATGAGGTTACTCTTAAGATATCGGCAATCAAATTCCACGCACAGTCGTCTTGCTTAGGAAGCTTGCCTAAATTTGTAGGTTTGATATATGCTTATTTCAATACCTAGGTATGATATATGCTTTTGGAAAGTATATGATTGATACCGACTCCTAATGATCAAATGAGAAACTTAATGATGAAATCCTGAAGGAGACAATCTAAATAGATCTATAACTTGGCATTTATTATAGTTCTTCTATTATGCAGCATGTACAGTTAATAAGAATATTCGAGGGTGATGTGATCATAAACGATTGTATAACCATGACGCTTCTATTTCTAGGGAGTGATGAAACATGTTTGGATTTTAGTGACTCCTCCCAATATAGAAGTAATCTGATCTTGGTCCAAATGTTCGACAATGATCTGAATGTGGTTCAGATGCAATGAAAAGATTAGATTTACGGTTTTGATTTAATCAAACATCTATGGGAGGTCTGCAAGATCTTTATTTGAGATATAATGACAATATCCTATTTACTATATGTGGATCATACACTCGCTCTATCCTTATCTCCATGTATCTGGGGAGAAAGTGCATTATCCTTGCATGAGTTCAAGGATAATTTCATTGTTGATAATGAATACAAGCATTGAGGAAAATGTATAATTAAATGTTATTTAATAATCCTAAAAATTATGAATTTGATTCATATTATAAAGAGAGTTAACTAAGATAATTTAATGTCATTTAATTATCAAAGATGTGAATCATGTGAATGTGATGATATTGGTTGGGCAGATGAGAATAGTGATCCAAGATGATTAAATGTTATTTAGTTATAATGGATTTTAATAATGTGGATAGTACTATCCATATTAATCATATATATTATAAATGTGATTTATAATATATAAGAGAGAGATATTTCTAAATAACATTTGCAATATAATTATTGATGTGGATTTGATGTGCATTGGATAATTAACTGAAAATGTAATTTACACTTTATTTTTTATTGTGAATGTGATTCACAAATTTCCAATTAAATGATTGAAATGTTCACAAGATAATAGTAAATTATTATTGTGCGATAATATTGGATATTTTCATGAGATAATGCAATCCCATGAAATTGGAAGAAGATTAGCATCCACCAACAAAGGTGGTAGACGACAACCAAGTCCAACTTGGATTAGGTGGTTGTCCCCCTTATTATGGTAGGATGATTATCTCCTTCCCAATTATCTCCAATGTTATTTGATTTAATTTGAAATTAATTTATGTTGATTATTCAATATATATTTAATTTAATTTAATTATTTGTTGTTGTGTTTTTACAATAATATCATGGCCATTAAAAGAAACACAAATCAATCTCATCCATTGATTTTGTGTTGTCCACGGATTGCGATCTATGAACTCCCAAAATATTATATAAGAAGAGGCAACCCTAGCTTTTTAAGAGACAATAAAAAATATGCTCTCTCTCCCTCTCTCTCTACACGTAAAGTCCCTCTCTCTCTCTCATTGTGGCCTTTGACCATGGATTTTGACATAGAGTAACCATCATCGCCGCATTGTCGTTATGCTACCGGATCGTTCGCTCGTGGATCTCCATCTCTTCGGTGAACCTTGCTCGTAAAGAAGACATTTGATCTCATCTGACGAGATCAAGAGACTCACCAATTGGGTCATCAACTTGGATTGTGAGGAGAACACGTTTCATCAACAAGCTCGTAAGCGTCTCCTTTGTCAGATCTGACTTGAGATCGGAGGTCTCTTCTTTTAGAGACTCGATCGGAACCATGCTTCAAGAGGTAATCCTATTACTTGTTTTTTGTTTAGATGAAATGTTCAAAGAAGTTTTCTTGGATCATGTTGTTTCATCATTCAAATTTTTTTAATTTTTTCCCCGAGAAACTAGTACGATTAGTTGCTCCTGATCGCATACGATGTGATCCTCACGCTTCCATGATGTGGTTAAGTATCATAAAATGTCCTTAGTGTGATTGTAATCGAGACTCTAAATGAAGAGACCTCCTGTCTCAAGTCCGATACAACGGAGGAGACGCTTGCGAGAAGTTGATGAAACATGTGCTCCTGACATTCCTTGTTGATGATCCAAGTGGCAAATCTCCTGATATCATCAAACAAGATCTGACGTCTTCTTCACGAGCAAGGTGCACAGAAGGAGATGGAGATCCTTGAGCGGCCAAAGCTGCAGACGACGTTGTGGCGACGACGACGACTCTCTCTAGGGCACCAAGGTGGACAACCACAAAGAGAGAGAGAGAGAGAGACTTGGTGTGTAAAGAGAGAGAGAGAGATAAAGGAAGAGAGCATATTACGATTGTCTAAAGAATAGCTAGGGTTGCCTCTACTTATATAATATTTTGGGAGTCCATAAATCACTTTACATGGATGACACAAAATCAATGGTTGAGATTGATTTGTGTTTCTTTCAATGACCCTGATTTTGTTTCTAAACACAATAACAATTAATTTAATTAAATTAATCATATTGAACTAAAATCAATGTAATTTAACTTACATTAAATCAATCTACCTTGGAGAAATAGGAAGGAGTCTAACCTCCTTCCATAAGGGGGGCAAACGGCCACAAGTTCTAATAGGACTTGGTGGCCATCCACTCTTCCTAATAGGAAGGGGAGCCCCGTTTCCTAATACATGGAATCTCCTATTCCATGAATTTCTCTAAATATTTACAAATTTTCTTGCAAATAATTTCACAAAAATAAGTCTAATTTATTTTGTGAACATTGCAATCATGCCATTAGAAAATGTCAATCGCATTCACAACCCAAAATAAAATGTAAATTACATTTTCAAATAATTTTCCAATGTGAATCTAATTCACATGATCATTTAAATTGAAAATGTTATTTACATAAAAGCTCTCTCTTATATATTATAAATCACATTTATAATATATATGATTAATATGTATTGTGCTATCCACATTATTCATATCCATGATAATTAAATTACATTTAATTGTCTTGGATCTCTATTCTTGTGTGCCCAAATAATATGAATAACAATCACATTATACACATCTTTTGTAATTTAACCACATTTAATTAATTTAGATAACTCTCCTTATACAGCCTAATAATATGAATGAAATTCATATCATTAAGGACAATTAAATCACATTTAATCATGCATTCTCCTCAATGCTCGGATTCATTATCAACAATGAAATTATCCTTGAACTCTTTCAAGGATATTGTGCCTTCTCCGTGGATATTTGGAGATAAGGATAGGGCGATCGTATGTTCCAAATACAGTGACTTGGATATGGAGATCATATGTAATATACAGATCTTGTGGACCTCCCATAGATGTTTGATTATATCAAAACCGTAAATCTAATCTTTTTATGCATCTAAATCACGTTCAGATTACTATCCAACATTTGGATCAAAATCAAATTACTCATGTATTGAGAGGAGTCACTAAAATCCGAACTCGTTTCTATACTCCTTAGGAAATGAAGCATTATGGTTATACAATCATTTATGATAACATTACCCCCAGGTATTCCTAATACGTATAT
This sequence comes from Ottelia alismoides, assembly GCA_037367405.1. Lineage (NCBI taxonomy): Eukaryota > Viridiplantae > Streptophyta > Magnoliopsida > Alismatales > Hydrocharitaceae > Ottelia > Ottelia alismoides. The sequence goes on from JAZKJV010005828.1 coordinate 1,036,850, forward strand.
ATCCTACATATTGGAGGACCTAGAATAAATCTGAAATTTTAGATCTATTTAGACTATCTCCTTCAGGGTTTTATCATTAAGTTTCTCATTTTATCAGTGATAGTGGTTATCGACCATATACTTTCCAAAAGCATATTTCATACCTATGTATTGATCATATACCTTCCAAAGCATATATCAAGGGTACAAATTGAGTCAGCATCCAAAGCGAGACGATTGTGCACAGAATTTGATTCCCATCTTCTCATGAGTGAGCTCATATCTTTCGATTCCGTAATGAACATGTATAATCCCTTTGAGAGATCGTATTACTCATGTGCCCTTGTATGCACACTAGTGTACCGATGTGTAGACCTTGATTAGGCCATCAACCTATTGGTCTACCAAATGTATATACTCAGACATTAGGTAGACATTTGTCTCCGGTCAGAGGATGTGTGCCTATATTGTGATAGCATATTACACAGGTCATTGGTTATCTCGATCTCATTAAGTAAACTCTTTGCCCTAACTAATTTGACACCTCCGAATTTCTATTCTTATGCAGAGGACCTGCATCAAGATGTTGGTAAGATATCAACCAAAAGAGAAACGATTTCCGTCTCCTACTATGAATGGAGATCATCTCTTAAAAATCATTTGATGGTACTTGATGAGTCCTCAATCTAACTCTTTAGATATTCATCCAAGCACCATCCTCTATGGTTCAACAATTTAATCAACAGTTGTATGCTCATCAAGATGGCCATGGTACATAACCCTAATTGTACTGAAGGACCTATCATGCAAATTAGTTATTTTTCATTTCAGATCAGGGAATGATAATTGCAATAACATTTATTGCATAATGGGTTGCCGTGGCTCGCTTGTACAACAAGACTTTACTCACATAGTGTAATGCAAATTCTATCCCTTCTCCCCTCTTTATTGACACAACTCTAATTACAAAATTTGAAGCAACGATCATTATCTCAAAGGGAATAGACTAGTCAGGAGCTTGTAAGACATGTGAATAAATAATCTTTCATTTAATAGCTCAAATGCCTCAACACATGTTATCTACAATGAACTCTCTGTCTTTTCATAGAGCTCGGTCAGTAGTCCGGCACTCTTTGAAAATGCAAAGTTAATCTTCCATAAAATCAAACATGCCCTAAAATTTACCATACTTACTAGTCAGTTGGTGGATAAAGTTTCTTAATCACATGCACCTTGGCAGGGTCAACTTCCATTCCCTTTTGGAGTTGACATGACCCAACACTTTATCTTCTTGTACCATAAAATCAATGTTCTCCTAGAAGAGCACCAAATTCACCTCTCTACTCTTTGAAGTACTCAGTCCAAGTGTGCAATACATGAATCAAATGAACCATCATGAACCTATAAATTGTCCATGAAGACCTCTAGAAAATATCCCACCATCTAAGCAAATACAGTAATTATGCTTTGTTGAAAAGTGCTTGGGGCATTGTAGATCTCAGATGTCATATTCTTGAATGTGTATGTGTTGAATGAACATACGAATGTGGTCTTTTATTGGTCTTCAGGAGAAATAACTACTTGATTGTAGCTTGAGTACCCACCAAGAAAACAGAAGAAGTCTATCTCTACTATCTTTTCAAAATCTAATCAATAAATGGTGAGGGAAAGTGATCTTTCTTGGTTGAAGTATTCAAGCGTCTGTACTCCACACATACATGCCACTTCATGGGTACTCGTGTCGCAATCTCTACCCCCTCCTCATTGGTGAGCATCTGAACTCTTAACTTCTTTGGGAGAACATGCAATGGGGTCATCCATTTGGAGTCATATATAGAGTATATAAAACCTACCCCGCACAATTTCTCAACGTCATTCTTCATGAATTCCCTTATATTTAGATTACGTATTCTTTGAAATTCTCAGAATGTCTAAAATTATGCTCAATAAAAATTTGGTGTTAACCCCATGAAATCCGACATTGTCCAACCTATTGTCGTATGGTTCTTATTTAAAACTTCTAGCAACCTAGAATTTTGTTTTATTGCCAGCTTAGAACTAAAAAATGATAGGGAATCTATTCTTAGGACCCGCAAGAAAGGCATATTCATGTATAGGGGGTAATGGTTTCAACGTTGGTAATGTTGTATCATCGAGAAATCAAGTTGCACCATATCTGAATTTGGCTCTATGCTTCGTGAAGGTTGGTCTATATGTGTTGTTATAGCCACCAACTTTGATATGTCTTGAGTCAAATTGCTAATGATCTATGAATTTGGCCAAAGACACATCCAACTCATCATCTTATCCTCTTGATTATACCGTGGAAGAAGGAACAAGCAAATCGAAAGGAATTTATCATTAGGGAAGTAGTGTTATCCATCAATCAAGAAGCTTGACAAAACCTAGCAAACTTCATCATGAACACTATCTAACCATATAAGAGTGTCTTGCTCAATATTATCGGGGTCTGTTTCCATGGCCAAACTATGCCTATTTCCCTGCATTCTACCTCAAAATATGAGTACTTTGTCTGCTACATCTCTAGTTCTGTTTCTCTGCCTGGAGATCGAGACTTCATTATTCCAGTTTGATAACCAAGGAAGCACCAACAACCTTAAGGAATGGCCGTCATAGAATGATATGGGATTCTATCCAATGATGGTGGATTAACATATCAAGGACACTGTAGTCCACCATGTATTTTGTCATGCAATCGAGAAGGTAATGTTCTTAACTTCACTCTTATCCATCTTAGTTGACTTGTTTGCGAACTGGGGTAATTCTCTTGACTACGTAGTGGTCCTAACTCTAGTCTCACACACGGTGCTAAAGGTAATAAATTAATTGAAGAACCGTTATCAAGGAAAGTGCATGCAAATGCAATGTCATCAATATGACTCACCAGATAATGTGTACACATATCTCTCTTCCTTCTCGCTCGCTACTTGTTCTTGATAGAATGAGTCATGGTTATTGTTATGTCATGAGTATTCACTTGATTGCTCGGTTTCTTTCTGTTTATCCTAGTAGGTGTGCATCTCTCCTTAAGGTACCTCTGAAATGAGGTATTACTAACCACATACCTATAAAATGACACCATAACCATAATGTTTTTATTACAAAGTCGTGCCCTTTTAGAGTCATCTATTGGAATTTTCTTCATGATGCACTTTCCTATCGTTAGAGCTTGGGGGTGTGGGATTGAATCATTAGAAAAAGAATGATAAAGAATCATTATCAGAAGATGATGAAGAATCATAATCATTCTCTGAAATGTACTACTTTTTATTCAATGAAACTGTGTTCTTCATACATGTATTTAACGTCTAACTTGGAATTAGGAACATTATTGTCTAATATTGGTTGGGGATTGCTTGCTGTTGATACATCCTCCTCAACAAAAGGTGCAAGGTCCTGCTGACTTAGAATCTGCATCTCCATCATGATGTGCATGCATGCTCTTCATACTCTCTCTAGCCTCAGATGATATCCCCTTGTGCTTATGGGGGAGTTGATGTGTCTGACGATGTTTGTCGCTCTCGTCCTTTTAGGTCTCCTTAGGTGAAGCCTTAGAGACATCCTCCTCCATGTCTCTTACTCGATAAGGGACGATCATAGTCCTTCTGATCTAGAGTGACATTTGATTTATGCTTTCAAATGGAAGAATCTCAAGCTCATATTTAGATGAATCTGAGTAGTATACCTGATGATGATGCTACTGCTATGCCTGGTTCAGGCTATTGGGATTAGTCTGAACCTAGAAGGGAATAGGTGTAGATAGTGCATATCGTTCATCCTAACAACGAGATAAGCGGTTGATGTCAACCTACATATCTTTTATTTTGCTCCTATAAGAACGAAGATCCTCTAGAATCCTTTAAGCGGTTGATGTCAACCTACATTTCCTAATGTAGATCAATAAAACATGACAAGGAAGAACGATGATGTGAACCTAGGTGTGGCCTATGTTGTCCCTGCTAAAATGAAGACAAAAATTGTGAATATTGGCCTTGATGTCTCTGATATTGTTGTCATTGTGGGGGAGTCTGAAAATATAGGATCTTCTAGCCTGACTAATAGTGCTACAAACACACATACTACTATCTCAGTCATTAGGATTGGTAGGCTCCAAATCTTGGTTGTGTAGGAAGGGTTGTAGGTTGAAGCTAGTGTTGTTGAAATTAAGGGGACGTTGATATAGCTAGTTGTCCCCCATTCCTGCCTATCTATTGACAGGGTCCTATTTGTACCACACACTGTTCACGTCCCACACCTGAGGAGGTTCCTCCAATGTTGTCTCTTCTGATGGTTGTTGCTGACAAGGTTGGGAATAGGAGTGGTCCTCTATCCATGGATGGGGTGTCCCAGATATCAGTTGCTCCTGAACATGATGCACTCGGTAAATAGGAGCAGCAGATACAGACACGACATATATCTTTATCTTTGATACCCTGTCAGCTAAGTCCTCCATCTTCTTTGGGAGTTTGGATGAACTCTCCAACTCATTCACCCTCTTATCGATACACTCTACCATTGTTAACTATTCTACAATGATTGCCATGCTCGGAATTAAGTTTTCTGCTAGATCTACTACATCTGTACATCCGTCTTGCCCCTTTTTACTAATAGTGAAATAGGGGATTCCTTGCATGCCCTACTAGCGGTCTCGGAGTGGATTCTCTTAGCCATCTGCTCAAATACATCCTATACGGTATCAACAACACATGAAGTATAGCTGCCTCTACAAGCAACGTTCACTAATTCCTACACCTATGGGAAAAGACCATTTTACAATGACTAGACCAAAATTGTGTCTTCCATACTATGTCAAGGACACTTCTGCAATATATCATTGAATTTCTACATGTGCTACACGACGGTTCATTTGGTAGATGGAAGAAACTAGCGATTCGTGTCCTTATTTTATTAGTCTTACTCAAAGGGCAGAACATCTTTAGAAATCAATTCTTAAACAATTTATAGGTAGTTATAAGTTCCCCAAGATTCTTTAGCCAGTAATCATCCTTGTCTCCCTAGTCAAATGTTATACTTTGAGCCTTATGTATTCTTGGCCAACTCGACGATGCCTAAGGTTATCGCATACTAGCTCAAAGTCTCGAATGAATGCATGTGGTTCTTCGTAGGCATTCCCATCAATTATTGGCAACAATGAAAAAAGTTTGGCTTCAACTCATATTCTATATCTAGTTGGGTTGTACCTAATTAATTCAAATTTTATTATTACCAAGTATTATATGCTGCATCCATAAGTGCATCAATTCCCGTATTGAGCTAGCCTATCTGAGTTCTAAATAGAGCGTTCTGTTGTTCTGAGGCAACCAATCTAGCAATTATCTGCTATAATGTGTCTTCAAGATCCTCATCATCATTACTCTTCTTTTGAGGCATCATATATGAATCTTCTAAATATCCTTCAACAGAAAATGGGTTGAGGTTAGTAGAAGAGGTGGAAATCAAATTCAGCTCATTGAGGCGAAGGTTTTCCTTGGTGAGAAGGGAAGAGAGAAAGTGATTGATCAGTAAAAGTGCATCCCCTAAGTGAATGAACATGGACTCAAGAGGGTTATGAGTCCAGGGAAGTCTGGGAAGTAAGGTTTCATGGATCTCGAAAGACATAATCCGTGGAGGGTTAAATGAAAGGTTTGTTAAATCTAAACAAACTTACTCAAACTATTCATCTTCGATTTCAAAAGGAACATAGTGAGTACTGTTGAATCAAGGATATGAAAGTAATTTGATTTACACTTGAATGTGTGGGAGTTACTGATGCAATACAAACGTAAATCAAGCAATTTAAATCCACCAACTTCACCAGTAAAGGCCATAAACGATTTATCTTGTCAATTTTAGTTGGTGGTAGTCCAATATTAGAGTAAGTTATGTATAAGTAGTTTGCTTAAGCCTAGTGGTACTCCTGATAGCTCTCAAGCAAAAGCGTAATCTTCTTGGGATGACATGTTCAATATCACACCCTTAGAGAGACAATTATTCTTACACAACCAAAATGTAGACTATGGTCGGAGGCAAGCCCTTTCGCGTCCGAAATCCATGAGAGTCGAAAATGGAGACTAAGGTGCAAGTCCAGATATTTGCGCTCTATACATAGGGATACATCCTCACATGCTCTATCTGGAGTATAGTATCTGCATATAATGAGAGATTTACTTATCCGAAGTACAAGATTCTTTTTTATTCCAAGTTAATTAATCTCAACGTACTTAACAGTACTAATTTTAGAGTTTTCTTATCACTTTGATTTAATATGAGCATGTGAAAGATACGCCTAACATTCAGTCCCTTTCCCTTTTTAATATTATGTTGTAAAACAAGATGTAGGAATCGAGAAAAGCTGAATGCATGATTCCCAACATTTTCCATGTGGATACAAGACCATTGAAATTTTATACTAAATGTGTTCAAGTCAAGAAAAAACAAACCTGGAACATAAATTCTATTAGCGGGATAACATTGGATTATATTTGATGCTAAATAGAATGATATAATGTACGCATAATCAGTGAACCTAAGATGAATGTGTGACCTAATTTACAATGGCAGAATCAAATTTAATTTAATTAAGATCTATGAGCCACGTGCCTTGTCTTAAAGTCGACCATTCGAGTCAAGGCCCACCATTGGTCTGTTGGACATGCGAGCCTTTATGCAATAAATGTTATTGCAAATATCATTCCCCGCTCTTACATGAAGAATGTGTAATTTGCATAATAGGTCCCTTACTACAATTATGGTATTGTACCATAGCCATCTTGATGATCATACAGTTGTTGATTCAATTATTTAATCATAGAGGTTGGTGCTGTGATGAATATCAAAAGAGTTAGATTGGGGACTCGTCAAGCACCGTCAAATGATTATTAAGAGGTGATCTCCAGATTGAGCAGGAGATGGCAATAGTATCTCATTTAGGTTGATATATGGCCGACCTCTTGAGGTAGGTCCTCTACATAGGAATAGATATTGGAGGTGTTAGATTAGTTAAGTCAAAGAGTTGACTTAATGAGATTGAGATAACCAAAGTCCTATTTCATATGTTGTCACGATATTGGCATGCATCCTCTGACGAGATATAGATGTGTTACTATTTGTCCGAGTATGTACATTTGGCAGAACAATAGGTTGATGACCTAATAAAGGTCTATACATTGGCGCGCTAGTGTGCATGCAAGGGCATATGATTAATACGATCTCTCAAAGGGATTATACATGTTCATTTCTTAGACCGGAAGACATGAGCTCACTCATGAGATAATGGCAAGAATCAAATTCCGTGCACGGTCGTCTCGCTTTGGAAGATTGACTGAATTTGTAGGTTTGATATATACTTTTGGAAAGTATATGATCGATACTGACTCCCAATAATTGAATGAGAAACTTTATGATAACACCCCGATGTAGACAGTGTAAAATTGATCTTATACTTCAGGTTTATTCTGGGTCTTCCAGTATGTAGGATGTACAGGTATTAGGAATATCTGAGGGTGATGTGATCATAAACGATTGTATAACCATGACGCTTCCATTCCTAGGGAGTGATGAAATGGGTCTGGATTCTAGTGACTCCTCTCATTAGATAAGTAATCTGATCTTGGTCCAAATATTGGACATTGATCTGATTGTGATTCTGATGCAATGAGAAGATTATATTTGCGGCCTTGATTTAATAAAGCATCGTTTAGAGTTAAGTAAGGTCTGGATTTGAGATGTGATCTCAATATCCAAGTCACTATATGTGGAACAATACAATCGCCATTTCCTTATCTCCAAGTATCCGCGGAGAAAGCGCATTATCCTTTAATGAGTTCAGGGTAATTTCATTGTTGATATATGTATCCGAGCATTAAGAAAAAGGATAATTAAATGTGATTTAATTATCAAGAATAATATGATTTTCATTTATATTATATGGAGAGTTATCTAAGATAATAAATGTGTTTTAATTATCAAAGATATAAATAATATGGATGTGATTTATATTATTTGGGCACATGAGAATAGAGATCCAAGATGATTAAATGTGATTTAATTATAATGTATATGAATAATGTAGATAGTATTATCTATATTAATCAAATATGTTATAAATGTGATTTATAATATATAAGAGAGCAATCTGTAATTTACATTTGTTAATTAAATATTGATGTGAATTGGATTCATATTGGACAATTAATTGAAAATGTAATTCACATTTTCTTTTGGGTTGTCAATGTAATTCACAATTTTCCAATGGAATGATTGCAATATTCACAAAATAATTATGAATTAATTTTGTTGAATAATTTACAACAAGTGTTGTTGTAAATCTTGGAGATTTCCATGGAAAAATGTAATCTCATGAGATCTCATGAGATTAGATGAGATTGCCACCAAATCCCATATTATGGAAGGAGGCAATCTTCATTCCATAATCTCCATGTTTGATTGATTTAATTTGGGATTAAATTACGTTGATTTATCGATACATATTTAATCTAAATTAAATTAATTGTTGTTGATTTTTACCTACAAAATCTTAGCCATTAAAAGAAACACAAATCAAAGAGGTCCATTGGATTTGTGTTGCCCATGGATTGAGATCCATGGATCTCAAAATATTATGAATAGAAGGGCACCCCTTGCTCTTCATATGCTAATGAGAACATAAGGCTCTCTCTCTCTCTCATTCTCTACGCGCCCACTCTCTCTCTCTCATATGGTCGTCAACCATGGATGCGCTAGAGAGAGTCTCCATCATCGCAATGTCGTGGTTATGCTACCCGATCGTTTGCATGTGGATCTCCATCTCCACCGGTGCGTCTCGCTCGTGAAGAAAATGTCGTATCTCGTGTGTCGAGATCAGGAGATCCACCGCTTGGATCATCAACATGGATTGCAAGAAGCACGTGTTTCATCAACACGCTCGCAAGCGTCTCCTCCGTCGGAACGGACTTGTGACAGGTGGTCTCTTCGTTTAGAGACTCGATCACAACCACGCTTAAAGAGGTAATCCTATTACTTGTTTGTGATTTATACGAAACAATCCGAGAAGTGTTCTTGGATCATGTGGTTTCGTCACATACGATGCGATCTTCACGCTTCCGTGATGCGCTTAAGGATTTCCCCATATCCTTCAAGTGGTAATAGAGCCAGGATGAAGGTTTCGGATACGTTCCATAAACCTAAGGCGACTTGGGTTCATTAGGGTTGCGAAGTTTTCTCGCATTTCATTTTCGCATCTATGTTTTGTGATTTTTTTTGGCCATGTTTAAATTTTTTAAATACGAAAATAAAAATTAGATTTCGTTCCTCATTAAATAAGGAAACTGTAGGATCTTAGTTTGCATGATTTCGTATCCGTTTGCTCAAGTTATGATCAAATTAGTGAACATGTATCCACTATTTCGGGGACTGAGAATCTTAACGTAATTAAGGAGTTATTAATGTTTATAAACACCTTGAAATGCATGAAAATTACTTAGGTTCTATTGTAAATCAAATTATCAAACTAACTTTGCTTAATTTGGATTTAAATTGATTGAGATATGCTAATTTTAGTAAGTGGGGTCACTGCTGGAAATTACTTTCCTAATCAAAAACCTTGTGATTGTCATTTAATTAATCCGTGATATTAATTTATTTAATTTCTTGGAATAATTATTGATAAATATTTTTGAAATATTTGATGATAATTATTTCCTTAAATGACATTACCTTAATCAATAAATGATTAGATATGATCTAGATCACAATTGGTTACACAATCCACTTTCCAAACAAGTTGCTTGAAAAGGATTTGGGATTTGCGTAGCAAATCTCATATAATGTTAATAAAAAATATTTTGATTATTATTATATGTTATAATTTCTGTTGACGAAACTGATGATCATCTCAAGTACAAAGTGATCTTTTTTGCATTATCCTTTCTCGAGGCGGATATTGTGTCTAGTCAGGGAGAGTTGGGGTAGCAGGTTACACCGTGTGCGGTCTATCCCACTCCCACCGGTACTGGTCATGACAATGGGTAGAGTTGGTATAATGCTTAATAAATAATGATGTATTTCTAAAATTCGAAATAATACGTATTTGATATAATACCATAATTCAATGAACAATAAAGAATGTTTGTTGGATATTAATTGGATCATTAATTTAATATGATTAGATTGTTTGGAATCCAATTAAAATTAAGACACTCTATTATGAATAGATTTGTTATTTCCCTTGTAAGAATTAATTATGTGAATATGATTTATGATAATTAATTAGAATTTGAATATGATATGGAGGACCACATAAGTGACATCCATGGTCTCTCATCAAGGTGAAGGGTTCCGTCGCCAGGGATAGTATGTAGGAGACGTCTGTCCGAAGTGACAGCTCCTGTACGCAAGCGTATATGGATCGAGTTCTTTGCTTCTCTTTGTATGCGTAGTGACCACAATGTCGGGTCCTCCTTGGCAATATTGGATTGCGCATAGATAGTGCTAATCCTGTTAATGGTTGGTTCAATTAATGATGGGCCAACATCACCATAGTGGTGGTGGGCCCGAGTCTCAAAGATCGAATTGGGAATGCAAGTTGGACTTGCAAAGCAAAATGTGTTCTCGCTTCTTTTTATCCGAGTTACAGGTTCTCATATTATTGAGATGTGACAGAGATAAGAAAGGAGATCCCAGATCTGGCTGAGATATGATGGTAAGTATATCTCTTACATTGAAAGTGATTAAGGGAATGAACTTTCAATGTAAACAAGGCAAGACAACTTTGATATAATATTCATAAATAAAAGTAAAAATATATATTTATATATGTTTATGCGAATTTCTTATTTCAGATAATCCTTCATTAAACCCACTCAATTTTATACTCAATAATAACCAGTAAATTATCATGGATTAGATCCATGATCAAGATATTGTACTTGCAGTGGGACACATAATGTATGTGGTTGCAATGTGCAAGTCTTCCTCATAATAGTGAGAAAAAAATTAAATATATAATAGAACTACAACCCAACAGTCTTGATCTCTCATCGAATGTACTTTGGAAGTCACATATCGATGATGATCGTAATTGTCGAATAATCCTTATCAAATCTAACATGTTTTGGCATGCATATGTGCTCTTGACATTTTATCATGAATGACATGGTTCTCTGCATCATGCAGAATGGTGGCTCTATAAGAGATGATGTACTCAAAATATATGAGTACTTACCTGAACCAATATTTTAAGAGTTTAGATGGATGTAGATACGATGAGTGTCATCATTCTACTATCTATATTGTGGTCATTCTTGAAGCTTCATAATATTCATATTGCATGAATTGAATGAAGCATGTGTAAATGTTGAATTGCTCTTATATTGAAATCTTTCTAATTTCAACGTAAGAGATTCTTTGTCTTAAGCAATGGTTGTTTATAGATAAAGGGAGTGCAATGGAAGCATGGGTTGGACCGAAGTAAGAAGGAAAGTCAAAGAGTTGACTGTACTTCTATGACTTCCATATGACATCCAAATAGTTGGATGAATGGTGATACTGCAATATGTCGGTGTACTTGTAGTATGACTATCTTGTCTATATGGGTTCCTTAAAGAAGGATCCAGATGGTGCATCAGAATAATCTACAACTACATATAATCATTGAAATTGACTTTCTTATTTGATAAGATCAAAGTCTAATAATTGTATCTCATTCTTCTAATAACACTTGCAATTGGTTGCATATGTATTAGAAGACTATAAAATTTAATTTAAGGTTTAATAGTCATCCACATGAATATTTATGCAATTGTTGCAACAATCTCTATTGGACTGATAGACTTCATAATTCCAGTGGGAGAGCCCTTAGTCTTAGAGAATGTCTCTATGACCTAGATATTAGAATACACTCATTGTTTATTTCTAAGTGATGGAAATAAACATGAATTATGTTATAGATCTATCATAAAGAGTTAAGATGGAGATATTTCAGATAGTAATCTAAAATATAGTGGACTCTACTAAAAGTAGAAAATTAATGAATGGTTCATTAACATTTCCAATACTGAAATTAGAGTATGAAGATCATTTGACAATGATCTGGCATCGATTCTTGGAAATAAGTCTATTGATGAGATCAATAAATAAGTAAGAAATGAAACTTTATAGTGTCTAAAAGTTCAAATCTTATAGACTTGTGAATATTGTATTTAAAAGTAAAAATGTCAAATACACCCTTCCTTGGAATGGTGTAACAAGTCAAGGTACTCAAGATCTCATACATGTTGATGTATGTGAATCATCTATATCAGAATAAACATTACGGATATGTGATATCTATTGATGATTATTTGTGATATGAGATTTCTTATCTTCACTTAGAAACCTTTGAAATGTTCAAAGATTTCACAATTTTGGTTTAGAATCAATGTTTGAAGGAAGATTAAATGAATTTGATCTAATCTATGTAGTCAGTACCTATTAGATGAATTCATGGAATACCTTATAGAGTTATGAATGTCATTTCTCTCTCACTCCTCCTAATAAACCTAAACTCAATGGAGTTGTAGAGAGATACCGTGAACCCCTTTGGATCCGGGTACCTGATTACGCTACTTTCGCGGCATTTCATTCACATATGAATCGCATAAGCCACAAAAAGATAGGGAAATTTTTTCGTTGCAATCATTTGCGTCTGACATTCACATTTACATTCATAACCACATGTTCATAGAGACAAATGCCACCAAATATTATTTCATTAACTTCCGTATGATTTACAACATGTACAAGGATCTTACAATATATCCCAAAATGTGGTATAGAAGAGATAGCATTTACATTATAATGTGAATCAAAAACTGAGACAAAATAAACCATACCATCTGGTGTATACCCTGTCTCCTGGAAACATGAACAGCTACTAATCAGCAGGCCTCTTGCCTGCCATGCGTGCAAGGATTAAGAGAAGTCACAAACGTGAATACAATTCCCGTAGTTTAAAATAAATAGCAAGTAATTTAATGTGCAAAAGAGAGCAAGTAGAAAGGTGGAACAAGCACAATTTACACCTACTTGCGTAAGTAAAAAGGTTTTTTAAGTTATTTGTAAGCATCTCTCATGATTGTCCCATAACCCAATATTTCCCACATATGACATTATTATATTGTAGTTAAATATTCATGAGTGTATGAGTGTAAGCATATATATCATTTTCTTCAGAGATCATGCTGAGAGTGATGATGGAAAAGTTGAGATTGGAAAGATTTCTTAATTTATTTAGATTCTTAAGTTTAGTGAATTGTCATTTCCCATCAACACGACTTTTGATCGTAACTTATACAATTCTTAACTTCAAATGTTTCAGATATAACTCCAGATGATGTAGATGTAGATATGGATGATCTAGATATAGAATCTCCAAGTCTGTTGGCGAAGTAAACTCAAGCGGTGAAGAAGCCTACAAATGGCTCTTCCGTCTCGCCCTCTAGTTGGAAGTGCGGTCCAATAGAGGGATAGGTCTACTCCTAAACTACGCCACTAATACGGGTGAGAGGGACTTCCCGGAAAAGTCTCTCTAGAAAACAGCCCAACTAGTACAGGCAACCGAGCTCGTACGAAAAACTAAAACCGAGGATCCCCCGCCTGGGTGTCCTAAAAAAAGAGGGTCAGTGGAACTTGTCTAAAGTCAGGATCCCAACGAGGCGTAAAAACACTGCGAGCTCGCGTAAAAATCGTGTAAAAGACTGGGATCCTAGACCCACGCACTTGGCGGTCGCTGCCCTAACTGGACTTCCTATTCTCCCGCCCAGTTGAGAGTCACCGCGTTCTAGAACGATCAGGTGTAAAGGTTTCCATTACCGGCATTAATAATTATGTGTCACCAGCCAAGATCATTTATTATTAATCATCACAGATTCAAAGATTTTCACTTATTTGTCTACTCCATCCTTTCTCAATCTCTGCTATGTTTGACTTTGTAAATCTACGCTTTTGTCACTACCTATCTTTAGTGATATATATATATACACACAAATAGCATATTATACCTATGGGCTAATTGATTGAGAAGGATATTAATATCCTGATAATATATTATTATTATTATTATTAAACCAAAGCATGTCCAATCTCTTATTTATGAGGTGCCACTGTATGTATATTTTATTATGAAGAACTGTACCTGATTCTCTATAATACCATAATTTTATACTTGCATCTTATCTCTCTTTATTACATTCCTTTATTTCATACTAATTTATAATATATAAATCAATTGTTTATTCTCTTTGAAAAAAGAATTGAGACAGAAGATTGTTTTTGTTGTTTTAAGAATATTTAAGTTATACTCTGCAGAAGCTTTCTGACCTCTTACAGATGGAAAATGCCTTGTTATGTATTTTAATTTCATAATCCTATTAGTTTATTTCTTCCAACACAATAGGTAAAGCTACATATCCACACTTCCAAATGAGCAAATATTGGTTCTTAATCAGTGCATATCATAGTGATGGATCACAATCATCCCAAACATAAACATAACAATATATGGTACGTTATGGTGTTGTACACAGCGTCATTATATCTATGGTTAATTAGCAACTGTAATTACTTACTTGACTTGTTAATGGTACTTTCTAAAGCAATGACTCAACATAAAGTATAGGTATTTTTAAAAACAAAAATTTACAACTAATACTACGAGAATCAAGGAGAAAGGCTTTATCAACTGGACATGCAAGCAAGATTTCTCGTATTTATAAGTTGCTTATATGAATTCTTTGCTATTGAACATATCCTATTTCTAGTAACCAACACCAACCTTTATTGACAGCCAATAATTGGAGACCAAGTGCCGAAATTATTTATTATCCAGATGAGGTATCATATCCTCCAGAAAGCCTGAGGATGTCTTAATTCTACCTTTTTTGAATAATGATCGTGTGGCTTTAGAGAGTATATTCCATTCGTTTCTCTTTTTTAAGGGGAATTTAGATTGTATAATAAACATAGATGGCAACCATTTAGCATTTAAAGGGACC
Source organism: Ottelia alismoides (assembly GCA_037367405.1). Lineage (NCBI taxonomy): Eukaryota > Viridiplantae > Streptophyta > Magnoliopsida > Alismatales > Hydrocharitaceae > Ottelia > Ottelia alismoides. Next base: position 1,051,879 of record JAZKJV010005828.1, read on the forward strand.
AAAAATAAAACTTTAATTCAAAAGATTTTTTTACTGTCTAAGAATCTAAGAAGAAGACTAAATTTTAAATCTAAATTTTCATAAGTTTAAATTTTATTTCATAAGTTCCAGCCCTAAATTTTCAATAAATACGAATCTAATTATATATAGACTCATGCATAGCAGCAAGAGATGGGAAAGGAATGTACATGCAAGGCAGCAAGGAGGAGGGAAATGGGGTAGTACCTATTTCTTTACTTCAAATCAGTAGGTATCTTGCATGCAACAATTTGATCATTTGCTGGAAGAAGCAACAGCTCCTGCAGATGAGAGCAACAACCTTTTGAAGAGAAAGTAGATCTCCAGCAGCAGTTTTCCAGCAACATGAGAAGGAAGATTGGGTCTTCGGTTGAGAGAATTTGAGGTTTTTGGGAAAAAAATGGGAAGAGAGCTTGTAAAGGATAATAGGAGGTTATTGTTTATATAACCAAAAGTTGTCCTTGGGGATGTAACAAGTGGCAAAGAGAGTTTGCTAAATGGAGAATAGAGGAATTTAGTCTTCACATGAAGTCTGTTTAGTATATTAAATATTTATAATTTTTTTTTAACAGTAAACGAACAGCCTGCTGCTTATTCTTTAATTTAATGTTTTTTTAAAACCGAAATTCTCTTTATTTGACATATATAAAAATAGACCGTACACGCACCTCAGGCCTCAGATTTTGACACACAATATCATAAATTGATCTTATTGGGACGACGATCAATTTGAGAATAATATTGACATACTTACAATCGGGTTTTGAATATCCGAAATTTTCGGATACAGTATTTGTTTAAGATTAAATTTTGTAATTTAAAACATCATATGACCTCTGATTGACGAACGGTCGATTCCGTTGGTCTTGTTTCGTCGAATCGGATCTAATGACGATCTCAGTTTGTTTTGCGGTTTTCGAATTTTCATCGCAACTTTTTCACGGCGCGCATTACGATGCGACCGATTTTCGGTCGATTTCGCCCGAACGACTTTTGATTCACGATCAATTGATCGTTTTAGTTTATGTAATATTGTCAGATAATTTAATTGGGTTATTCAGACCTTATTTGGGTCGAGTTCGGGTTTACGCGGATCCCAGATGTTACAATTATAAAAACCTCAAAGGGAGTCTCGTCCTCGAGACTCGGGTCAAGGTCATTAAGTATCTTGTTAGGATTTTGTATGTCCAAAAAACCTTAAAGGGTTTTGAACCCATAAAAATCTCAAAGAGAAAACAAGCCATATATTTTAACATATATCTAAAAGCTTGTTTCTATTTTTACCTCAGTAAAGTTGTGGGTATCTTGCCCGCATGTCGGCTTCGGTTTCCTGTGCCGCCTCCTCGACTCCGTGACGGTGCCACAAAACCTTGACCAATGAAATCTCCTTGCTGCAAAGCTTCTTCACATCACGATCAAGTATCTGGACTGGCTTCTCCTCATAAGTCAGATCCGGCTCTACATCGAGATTCTCGTAACTGATATTGTGTCGAGGATCGTGCACATACTTCCTTAAGTTGGATACATGAAAGACATCGTGAATAGCAGAAAGATGTGGAGGAAGAGCTACTGGGTAAGCAACCTTCCCCACTCTAGCCAGAATCTCGAACGGTCCAACATATCGTGGCGTCAACTTGCCACCAACACCGAATCTCTGCACTCCCTTCATGGGAGATACTCGCAAAAATACCCAATCTCCAACCTATAATTGATAGGAATGTCATTAATATGAGGTTAAGTTAATTTTGTAATAAAGGAAGAGAAGAAGATTGGATACCTAGAATTCCAAATCTCTTCTCTAACGGTCTGCATAACTCATCTGGTGACTCTGTGCCGTCAGAAGCCTCCGTCTCACAAGATCAACAGCTCTCGTAGTCTCCTCCAAGAGATCTACAAAATATAAAGCATGATCACCTACCTCACGCCAACTGAGAAGTGTGAGACATCTCCGCCCGTATAGGGCTTCGAATGGTGCCATGCCAATACTGGATGATAGCTGTTGTTGTACGTGAATTCCACCAAAGGCGAATGGTCCTTCCAGGACCCTTTCCACTCCAAAGTGCATGCGCGAAGTAGATCCTCAAGCGTCTGAATGGTGCGCTCACTCTGCCCATCTGTCTGCGGATGGTATGAAGAACTCATCTTCAGCTCTGTCTGTAGTGCTGACATGAACTGATGCAATAATGAGATGTAAATCTCGAATCCCTATAAGACCACCTCTCGTGGTATACCATCCAGTCTGATAATGTTCTCGGCATATAGTTTGGCCAATCTAGATGGTGTGTAAGTCGTGTTGATAGGTATGAAATGGGTTGACTTGGTCAACCTATCAACAACGACGCAAACAGAATCATGGCCACCCGGTGTCTTCGACATACCTATGACAAAATCCATAGAAATGCTCTCCCACTTCCACTCGGGAATGGGGAGAGACTGCAGTAATCCTAGTGGTCTCTTGTGCTTGGCCTTGACCATCTGACAGGTCATGCATCTGCTAACGTGTAACGCCACATCACGTTTCATTCCATCCCACCATAAATGTCGACGCAGATCACGGTACATCTTCGTACTGCCTGGGTAGATAGATAACCGTGAACTGTGTGCCTCATCTAGAATGTCTCTGCAAAGCTGCTCATCATTGGGTACAACGACCCTTCCTGCCTTCCATAAAATGGACTCCTTCACAACAAAATCATCAAATTCGTCCTTAATGGTGCGCATGTATCTATCTCGTATCCAAGGATCTGTCTTCTGGCCTTCGATGATACGATCCCAAATATTGTTGTATCATGGAGTCACGGTGGTAGAAATGGATGCGCTCTCCTGAGGATGCCAATTGCTAAAAGCTGCAAGCGTATCCCACGTATATAGCCAGTTCGTCGTATCATCAGCATGCGCTCTCCTACTAAGTGCATCAACCACTACGTTCCCCATACCGGGATGGTAAGAGATCGTGCAATCATAATCCTTCAGCAGCTCGAGCCATCTGCGTTGTCTCATGTTCAACTCCTTCTGATCAAAGATGTACTTTAGGCTCTTGTGATCCGTGAAAATCTCGAAGTTCACCCAATATAGATAGTGGCGCCAGATCTTCAAGGCGAAGACAACTGCCACCAACTCCAAGACATGTGTGGGGTAATTTTGTTCGTGTGGTCTCAACTGTCGTGATGCATAAGCAATCACCTGTCCTCTCTACATCAGTATTGCTCCTAGACCTTCTCCAGATGCATCTGTGTAGAGTGCATAGTCCTCAATGCCCGAAGGAAGAGCAAGAATGGGCGTTGTAGTCAATCTCTCCTTCATTGTATGGAAGGCATGTTTGCATGAATCGTCCCAAATAAATGGGACTCCCTTCTGCGTCAGTCGTGTCAGAGGGCGAACAATGTGTGAAAATCCGCTGACAAAGCATCTGTAATAGCCCGCTAATCCGAGGAAGCTCCGAATCTGAGTAACTGTCTTGGGCTGTTCCGAAGACATGACTGCCTCAATCTTCGTAGGATCAACCGCAATGCCTGCTCCATAAATAACATGTCCTAAAAATAAGACCTGGGATAGCCAGAACTCATACTTGCTCAGCTATGCATACAACTTGTGCTCTCGCAATGTGTCCAAAACAATCCGTAGATCATTCGCATGATCCCATTCGTTCTGTGAGTAGATGAGCACATCATCGATGAACACCACTACAAACTTGTCCAAGTATGGACGGAAGATCCGGTTCATCATATCCATGAAGGCCGCAGATGCATTGGTGAGCCCAAACAGCATCACCATAAACTCGTAATGTCCATAGCGAGTCCGGAAGGCTGTCTTCGGAATATCCGACTCGCGAATCCTCAGTTGATGGTATCTTGAGCGAAGATCGATCTTCGAGAAAACCGAAGATCCTTGGAGCTGGTCAAACAAATCATCGATATGTGGCAAAGGAAAATGGTTCTTCACCATTCTCTTATTCAGCTGCCGATAATCGATGCACAGTCTCATGGATCCATCCTTCTTCTTGACAAATAGAACTGGAGAACCCCAAGTTGAAGTGCTCGTCCTCACAAATCCCAAGTCAAGTAATTTATGCAACTGCACCTTTAGATCCCTTAACACGGCTGGTGTCATGCGATATGGTGCCAGAAAGAGCGGTTGTGTATCTGGAAGCAATGCGATCTCGAACTCGATCTCTCTCTCAGGAGGTAATACTGGTATCTCATCAGGAAATACGTCAGGGTATTCTGATACTATTCAGATGTCCTGTGTCATCGTCTCCTGATCAGATACCTCCCGAACAAATGCAAGATATCAATCGCAACCCTGGTCAATAAGTCGCTGGGCTCGCAACACTGAAATGTACTCCATGGTGGAGTCATGTGTAGTACCTCAAAAGTAAACTAAGGTAGATCTGGAATTCTGAAGACAACTGTCTTCCTAAAGCAATCAACAAGCGTATGATAAGCGGATAACCAATCCATGCCCAAAATCAAGTCAAACTCATCAAGCTGCAGAAGTAGACAATCTGCGATCATCTGGTGACCGCCAATCAGTACGGGCAATTGTCTGACTATCAGGGAAATGATAAATAACTGGCCACTTGGCCCTCAGATGTGATATGGAGAAGAGAGAGTCTATGCGACCTTAAGAAGCAAGTATCCTCGAAGCAAGAAAAGAATGCGTCGCACCAGAATCAAATAAAACATGGAAAGGTCAGCCCAGGACTAAGACCATACCTTTCACCACAGTAGCGGCTGAACGTGCCTACTCCTCAGTAACTGCATCTATCTGCCCCTTCCTGGCTGGTGCGGTACTGGAACCTACCACACTCTGCGTCTGTCTCTGCTGCGGTCGCCTAAAGTTGGAGTTCCTGCCACGGAAACACCCTGAGCGTTGTGCCTGGGGCTGTGACTGTGAAGGTTGTGGCTGAGGCTCACCAGAAACTTGTGGGCACTGTGATCGATAGTGTCCCCACTCGTGACATCGGTAACACCGGAATGGTCCGGTAGGTAGAGTAGCTGTGTCTGTGCTCCGAGCTGGTCCGGCTGGTGGTCGGTCTACTCGTTGCGACATAGATGCTCGAGCGGAATCTGAGCCACGTCTGGTAAGTGCTCCTCCTAAAGTAGTCGATGGAGAAGAGCGAGCACTGCCCCTAAAGGACGAATCTGCAGGTCAGAACCGTCTGTCTGACCTCTGCTGCTGAAACGGTCGACGTGTCGGTCCAAAAGATCATCGTAGTCTAGGTGCTACTCCAGACGAGCTCCAGAAACATCTCCCCCTGATGTCTTCGAACTTCTCTGCAGCATCAGTAGCCTCGGAGATGGATGTGATGTGTAGTCCGGCCAGCTTCTCCTGTACCTCCTCTCGCATGCCGCCAATGAACTTTTCCAAATTCTCCTCTGGAAATGCGCCAACTGCTCGGGTATGTCGTGATAGCTCTATGTATTGGATAAAGTAATCTCTGGCTATCATCTACCCCTGACGAAGCTCTGCAAAAAGTCAGTGCTGGGACTCCTTCCACTTTGCAGAAAAGAAGTGGGCTCTGAACTTTGTCTCGAAATCATCCCATGTAGGCTCTCGGCCTAACTCAGATACCACCGCATCCCACTATCTCTCACCAAAGTCTGTAAGTGAGTACATGAAAGATAGCCACGTGTCTCGTGGCACACGAATCATCTTGAGCACCTTGATCACTCGCTTCAGCCAATGCTGAGCAACATCTGGTGAACTTGTGCCCTCGAACAAGGGTATGCTGGCCTACTGGTAGGACGTGAAAATGGACTGGTGCATGTGAATGGCTGAGTACTCGTGTGCACCCTCGTCAACAAAGTCAGCAGGGTCCTGCTCCATGTCCAAGTCCGCATCATCTGCTCCATGCTTAGGTACCTCCTCAAGTGGATCATCAGCATGAGGTTGCTCTACCTCAACAGACTGGTGTTGGTCATGTCGTATCCCATCCTGTGATGGATGGTACGTGAAATATGATAGGTCCTCAAACCTCATCTCTATATATTTGTGCCTGTCAGTAATCTCAGTCTGCTAGGCCAATATCTGCTCCTGCTGACCTCGCATGGCAGCCTGCTGCTGATGGAGGTCAGTGAGGGCAGTCAGTATGCGTGCCAACTGGTCAGCCATCTCCTAACCCGGTCGGGATGCCATGGCTCTGCATGAGAACCATGTATTAGTCATAAAATATATTATTTGCAGATATTATGATATATGCTTTTTCTCTTCTTGGGATATAGTATGAAAATTAATGAAATCGGTGGCATTTGTGGTGGTTGAATATGAATGTCATATTTCCCTTCTCAGACTCCCGACAAGTCGGAAGAATGCCGTTATCCGAGAACTTAATGCGATCGGAATTGAAATACTGCGAATGTGCATATCGGGATACCACTGCTCTGATACCAAAAATATGAACCCCTTAGGATCCGGTACCTGTTTACGCTACTTTGGCGGTATTTCATTCACATATGAATCGCATAAGCTACAAAAAGACAGGGAAATTTTTTCGTTGCAACCATTTGCGTCTGACATTCACATTTACATTCATAACCACAAGTTGATAGAGACAAATGCGACCAAATATTATTTCATTAACTTCCATATGATTTACAACATGTACAAGGATCTTACAATATATCCCAAAATGTGGTATAGAAGAGATAGCATTTACATTATAATGTGGATCAAAAACTGAGACAAAATAAACCATATCGTCTGGTGTATACCCTGTCTCCTGGAAACATGAACAACTATTGATCAGCAGGCCTCTTGCCTGCCATGCGTGCAAGGAAGAAGAGGAGTCTCAAATGTGAATACAAACCCGTAGTTTAAAATAAATAACAAGTAATTTAATGTGCAAAAGAGAGCAAGTAGAAAGGTGGAACAAGAACAATTTACATCCACTTGCGTAAGTAAAAAAGTTTTTCAAGTTATTTGTAAGCATCTCTCATGATTGTCCCATAACCCAATATTTCCCACATATGACATTATTATATTGTAGTTAAATATTCATGAGTGTATGAGTGTAAGCATATATATATCATTTTCTTCAGAGATCATGTTGAGAGTGATGATGGAAAAGTTGAGATTGGAAAGATTTCTTGATTTATTTAGATTCTTAAGTTTAGTGAATTGTCATTTCGCATCAACACGACTTTTGATCGTAACTTCTCCAATTCTTAACTTCAAATGTTTCAGATATAACTCCAGATGATGTAGATGTAGATATGTACGATCTAGATATAGAATCGCTATGTCTGTTGGCGAAGTAAACTCAAGCGGTGAAGAAGCCTACAAATGGCTCTTCCGTCTCGCCCTCTAGTTGCAAGTGCGGTCCAATAGAGGGATAGGTCTACTCCCAAACTACGCCACTGAGACAGGTGAGAGGGACGTCCCAGAAAAGTCTCTCTAGAAAACAGCCCCACTAGTACGGGCAACCGAGTTCATACGAAAAACTAAAACCGAGGATCCCTCGCCTGGGTGTCCTAAAAAAAAGAGGGTCAGCGGAACTGGTCTAAAATCAGGATCCCAACGAGGCATAAAAATACTGCGAGCTCGTGTAAAAACCATATAAAAGACTGGTTTCCTAGACCCGCGTACTTGGTAGCCACTGCCCTAACTGGGCTTCCTATTCTCCCGCCCAGTTGAGAGTCATCGCGCTCTTGCACGATCAGGTGTAAAGGTTTCCGTGACCGGCATTAATAATTATGTGTCTCCAACCAAGATAATTTATTATTAGTCATCACTTTTTTCAAGATTTTCACTTATTTGTCTACTCCATCCTTTCTCAATCTCTACTATGTTTGAATTTATAAATCTACGCTTTTGACACTACCAATCATTAGGGATATATATATATATATACAAATAGCAAATTATACCTATGGGCCAATTGATTGAGAAGGATATTAATATCCTGATAATATATTATTATTATTATTTAAACCAAAGCCTGTCCAATCTCTTATTTATGAGGTGCCACTGTATGTATATTTTATTATGAAGAACTGTACCTTGTTCTTTATAATACCATAATTTTATACTTGCATCTTATCTCTCTTTATTACATTACTTTATTTCATACTAATCTATAATATATAAATCAATTGTTTATTCTTTTTGAAAAAAGAATTGAGACAAAAGATTGTTTCCATTGTTTCAAGAATATCCAAGTTATACTCTGTAGAAGCTTTCTGACCTCTTACAGAAGGAAAATGCCTTGTTATGTATTTTAATTTCATAATCCTATTAGTTTATTTCTTCCAACACAATAGTTAAAGCTACATATCCACACTTCCTAATAAGCAACCATTGGTTCTTAATCAGTGCATATTATAGGGATGGATCACAGTCACCCAAACAGAAACATAACAATATATGGTACGTTATGGTGTTGTACATAGCGTCATTATATCTTTGGTTAATTAGCAACTGTAATTACTTATTTGACTTGTTAATGGTTCTTTCTAAAGCAGTGACTCAACAGAAAGTATAGGTATTTTTAAAAACAAAAATTTACTACTACTACTACGAGAATCAAGGAGAAAGGCTTTATCAACTGGACATGCAACCAAGATTTTTCGTATTTGTAAGTTTCTTAAATGAATTCTTTGCTATTGAACATATCCTATTTCTAGTAACCACCACCAACCTTTATTAACACTAATAATTGGAGACCAAGTGCCGAAATTATTTATTATCCAGATGAGGTATCATATCCTCCAGAAAGCCTAAGGATGTCTTAATTCTACATCTTTTGAATACTGATCGTGTGGCTTTAGAGAGTATATTCCTTTCGTCTCTCTTTTTTTAAAAGGGAATTTAGATTGTATAATAAACATAGATGGCAACCATTTAGCATTTACATGGACCAAAAAAAACTTTAATTCAAAAGATTTTTTTTTACTGTCTAAGAAGCTAAGAAGCAGACTAAACTTTAAATCTAAATTTTCAGAAGTTTCAATTTTATTTCATAAGTTCAAGCCCTAAATTTTCAATAAATAAGAATTTAATTATGTATAGACACATGCATAGCAACAAGAGATGGGAAAGGAATGTACATTCAAGGCAACAAGGAGGAGGGAAATGGGGTTGTACCTATTTCTTTACTTCAAATCAGCTGGTATCTTGCATGCAACAATTTGATCATTTGCTGAAAGAAGCAACAACTCCTGCAGATGAGAGCAACAGCCTTTTGAAGAGAAAGGAGATCTCCAGCAGCAATTTTCCAGCAAGATGAGAAGGAAGATTGGGTCTTCGGCTGAGAGAATTTGAGGTTTTTGGGAAAAAAATGGGAAGAGAGCTTGTAAAGGACAAAGGGAGGTTATTGTTTATATAACCAAAAATTGTCCTTGGGGATATGACAAGTGGCAAAGAGAGTTTGCTAAATGGAGAATAGAGGAATTTAGTATTCACGTGAAGTCTGTTTAGTATATTAAATATTTAGAATTTTTTTTAACAGTAAATGAACAGCCTGCTGCTTATTCTTTAATTCAATGTTTTTTTAAAACCGAAATTCTCTTTATTTGACATATAAAAAAATCGACCGTACGTGCACCTCAGGCCTCAAATTTTGACGCATAATATCTTAAATTGATCGTATCGGGATGATGATCAATTTGAGTATAATATTGATATACTTCCAATCGGGTTTTGAATACCCGAAATTTTCAGATACAATTTTTTTTTAAGATTAAATTTTGTAATTTAAAATATCATATGACCTCCGATTGACAAACGATCGATTCCGTTGGTCTTGTTTCGTCGAATCGGATCTAATGATGGTCTCATTTGTTTTGCAGTTTCCGAATTTTCGTCGCGGCTTTTTCACGGCGAGCATTACGATGCGACCTATTTTCTGTCGATTTCTCCCGAACGACTTTTGATTAACGATCAATTGATCGTTTTAGGTTATCTAATATTGTCAGATAACTTAATTGGGTTATTCGGACATTATTCGGGTCGAGTTCGGGTTTACGCGGATCCCGGATGTTACAGATACAATTGGATCATGTATGACATGATTTGATCAATAATGATTCGTATCGTAACTACCACTTAGTTTCAAGGTATAGTATGTGTTGAGACTACAATATATATCTTTAATAAGGCTCCATGCATATAAGCTGGAATCTAACACTAGAGAGTGCTACTTCATTAGAAAAATTTTGGATGATATAGGATACCTACTTTATGACCTTGAGATTCTTAAAAGATCTCATCTTTGAGAATGTGATTTTATAGGATGACTCTTTTGAGAATCAAGATGAAAATGAAGTAAAGGAACTCATTTAATCTTGAGATAATAATGAGGCTCCTAAAATCGTAAAGTAAAAGGACAATTAAAGATGAAACACTAATACCTCTTCAAATGAGTTTGAGGATGGATTCCATGTGTCAGTTAAATCTGGCATGATCTAACTTCATATGATGAAGCTTTTGACGATCATGACATGGAAAGATCTATGTTAGCAATAAAGTCTAAAGTAGACTTCTTATACAAATGTTGTATATGGACCCTCGAGGATCCACCTATATGGATAAGACCCGTTAAGGTGTAAATGGATCTTCAAGAGAAAGAGGGAACATAATGAGAAGGTAGGGACGTTCAAAGCACGGTTCGTATCCTTAAGATACACATAGAAAGAAGACATCACTTTCAACGAGACTTGCTTTTTAGTTACCATGCTTAAACCCATCAAATTATTGCTAACTTTAGCTACACAACTTGACTATGACATCTTGAAGATGTGTATCAAGAGGACATTCCTCTATGAATACCTCTCTAAGGATATTCACTTGAAGTAGCCCCAGGGCTTCATGATTGAGGAAATCAAGATGTGCAAGCAAAAGAAACTCCATATACGGACTCAAATAAGTTTCTTGTAGTTGGAACATCAGATTTGAAGCTTAGTGGGAGTGCCATTGTGTTAATCGCGATAAATGTAGATAATATCCTAATCATTTGGAATGATATAATGATAATAATAATAAGTGTTTCACAATCTGGTTGTTCCATACCTTGAGATATGACTCAAGAATACTTCTTTGATCTTAGTTCTAAAGTTGTTCAAAAACAATGAAAGAGGGTATTGGGACTGTCATATTAGTGGTACACCTTGGAGATATTCCATTTTCTGGAAAATTCCAAGAAGACCTCTTTCCCTTAAGATATGGTAATGACCTTTCTACAGGTTTAGCACCTCAAAGAGTTGAGGAAGTGAATGCTAAAACTGGTTGCCCTTATGCATCATTTACGAGAAGCCGAGTATATGCTAGATGGGTACAAAAGCCAAATGTCTGCCATGCAGTGGGAGTAGTAAACTATTACTAATCCTATTATGGAGATAAAATACTTGATTGTAGTAATAACAATATATTAAAAGATGACAAGACTTTAGAGATAGTGATCTCTAAGTCTTATCTTCAAGAAATTTGGACTTTATAGGTGGAGATCTAAAAGGTCTTAAGTATGAATACCTTAGGAGATAGAGATATCTAGGAATAAGGGTATTCTGTCAAGGATGATAGAAATTACAAATTGGTTATAATGATTATTGGGGTGTATTGTCAAGGACACTATGACTGACATGATTGAGTATTGGATGCATAAGATGCAACATTCGCATTGGATGCGAACATTGTTAGTAGGAGATATGCAAGTGTCATAAAAGGACTTGGCATAGTCTCTTGGAACAGACTGACCGATCAGCTTACCTAGCTATGTTTGTCACATGAGTGTGGGTTTAATGATTAGCCCATTAATGGCTCTTTGGGTTAGTGGGAGATTGTTGTACAAGCGAGCCCATGGAAAGCCATTATGCAATAAATGTTATTGCAAATATCATTCCCAGATCTGAAATGAATAATAAGTAATTTGCATAATAGGTCCCTTCGTACAATTAGGGTTATGTACCATGGCCATCTTGATGATCATACAGCTGTTGATTCAATTATTGAATCATAGAGGCTGGTGCTATGATGAATATCTAAAGAGTTAGATTGAGGACTCATCAAGCACTGTCAAATGATTGTTAAGAGATGATCTCCATCCTGAGTAGGAGATGGCAATCCTTTCTGTTTTAAGCTGATATCTAGCCGACCTCTTGATGCAGGTCCTCTGCATAGGAATAGAAATTCGGAGGTGTCAGGTTAGTTAGGTCAAAGAGTTGACTTAACGAGATCGAGATAAACGAAGTCCTATGTCATATGTTGTCACGATATAGGCATGCATCCTATGACCAGAGACAAATGTGTTACTATATGTCTGAGTATGTACATTAGGCAGACCAATAGGATGATGACCTAACCAAGGTCTATACACCAGCGCGCTGGTGCTCATGTCAAAGGGATCATACAGGTTCATTTCTTGGATCGGAAGAGATGAGCTCACGCATGAGATATTGGGAAGAATAAAATTTCGTACACGGTCATCTCGCTTTAGCTTGACTAAATTTGTTGGCCTGATATATACCTTTGGAAATTATATGATCAACACATGGGTATGATATATGCTTTTGGAAAGCATATGATCGATACCGACTCCTAATAATCGAATGAGAAACTTGATGATAAAACTCTGAAGTAGACTGTGTAAAAGTGATCTTATACTTCAGGATTATTCTAGGTCTTCCAGTATGCAGGATGTACAAGTATTAGGAATACCTGAGGGTGATGTCATCATAAACTATTGTATAACCATGACGCTTCCATTCTTAGGGAGTGATGAAACGGGTCTGGATTTTAGTGACTCCTCTCAGTAAAGAAGTAATCTGATCTTGGTTGTAATGTTGGACATTGATCAGAATGTGATTCAGATGCAATGAGAATATTAGATTTGCGGCCTTCATTTAATCAAGCATCTTTGAGAGGTATGTAGTATCTGGATTTGAGATGTGACCTAAATATCCAAGTCACTATACGTGGAACAATATAATCGACCTGTCCATATCTCCAAATATCCACTGAGAAAGTGCATTATCCTTGAAAGAGATCAGGATGATTTCCTTGTTGTTATATGTATCCGAGCAATGAGAAAATGGATAATTGAATGTGATTTAATTATCACGAATAATATGAATTTGATTCATATTATATGGAGAATTATCTAAGATAATTAAATGTGATTTGATTATCAAAGATATAAATAATGTGAATGTGATGCATATTATTTGGGCACATGAGAATAGAGATCCAAGATGATTAAATATGATTTAATTATCATGGGTATGAATAATGTGGATAGTACTATCCATATTAATCATATATATTATAAATGTGATTTATAATATATAAGAGAGATGAATTTGTAATTTACATTTGTTAATTAAATGATGATGTGAATTGGATTCATATTGGATATTTGAAAATGTAATTCACATTTTATTTTGGGTTGTGAATGTGATTCACAATTTTACAATGGCAAGATTGCAATATTCACAAAATAAATATGAATTAATTTTGTTGAATAATTTACAACAAGTGTTGATGTAAATCATGGAGATTTCCACGTAATAATGTAATCTCATGAGATCTCATGAAATTACATGAGATTGCCACCAAATCCCATATTATGGAAGGAGGCAATCTTAATTCCATAATCTCCACATTTGATTTATTCAATTTGGGATTAAATTATGTTGATTTATCAATACATATTTAATCGAAATTAAATTAATTGTTGTTGGTTTTTACCAACAAAATTTTAGCCATTAAAAGAAATACAAATCAATGAGAGCCATGTGATTTGTGTTGCCCATGCATTGAGATCCATGGATCCCAAAATATTATAAATAGAAGGGCACCCCTTGATCTTCATATGCAAATGAGAACATAAGGGTCTATCTCTCATTCCCTACATGCCCACTCTCTCTCTCTCTCATATGGCTGTCCACCATGGATGCCCTAGAGATAGTCTCCATCATCGTAGCGTCGTCGTTATGTTGCCCCATCGTTTGCTCGTGGATCTCCATCTCCTTTGGTGTGCCTCGCTCGTGAAGAAGATGTCGGATCTTGTGTGTTGAGATCAGGAGATCTGTCGCTTTGATCATCAACATGGATTGCGAGAAGCACGTGTTTCATCAACGCGCTCGCAAGCGTCTCCTCCGTCGGATCGGACTTGAGAAAGGAGGTCTCTTTGTTTAGAGACTCGATCACAACCATGTTTAATAAGGTAATTCTATTACTTGTTTGTGGTTTAGACAAAACAATCTGAGAAGTGTTCTTGGATCATGTGGTTTGGTCACATGCCTCTTCCTCGAGCGACTAGTGCAACTAGTCGCTCCCGATCGCATACGATGCGATCCTCACGCTTCCGTGATGCGCGTAAGGATCTCCCCATATCCTTCAAGTGGTATCAGAGCCAGATTGAAGGTTTCATATATGATCCATAAACCTAAGGCGACATGGGTTCGATAGGGTTGCAAAAGTTTTCTCGCATTTCATTTTCGCATCTCCGTATTGTGATTATTTTCGGCCTTGTATAAATGTTTAAACATGAAAATAAAACTTGTATTTTTTCCCCATTAAATAAGGAAATTGTAGGATCTGAGTTTGCGTGATTTCGAATTTGTTTTCTCAAGTTATGATCAAATTAGTGAACATGTATCCACTGTTTCGGTGGCTGTGAATCTTAATGTAATTAATGAGTTAAATACTGTTTAGAAATACCTTGAAATGTATGAAAATCACTTAGGTTCTGTTATAAATCAAATTATCAAACTTTGGATAATTACTTATCTTAATTTAGATTTAAATTGATTGAGATATGCTAATTTTAGTAAGTGGGGGTCACAAGTGGAAATTACTTTCCTAATCAACAACCTTGTGATTGACATTTAATGAAATAGTGATATTAATTTATTAGATTTCCTGGAATAATTATGGATAAATATTTGTGAAATATTTGATGATAATTATTTCCTGAAATGACATTACCTAAACCAATAAATGATTAGATATGATCTAGATCACAATTGCTTACACAATCCACTTTCCAACAAACATTGCTTGAATAGGATTTGGGATTTGTGTAGCAAATGTCATTATAATGTTAATCAAAAAAAAAATTATTATTATTATATGGTATAATATCGATTGAAAAACCAATGATCATTTCACGTACAAAGTGATCTTTTTGCATTATCCTTTCCCGAGGCAAATATGATGTCTAGACGGGGAGCGTTGGGGTAGCAGGTTGCACTGTGTGTGGTCTGTCCCACTCCAGCCGATACTGGCCATGACAGTGGGTAGGGTTGGTATAATGCTTAACAAATCAAGATGTATTTCTAAAATTCGGAATAATACATATTTGATATAATACCATAATTTAAGTAAAAATAAAGAATGTTTGTTGGATAATAATTGGATCATTAATTTAATATGATTAGATTGATTGGAATCCAATTAAAATTAAGACACTCTTAAAATTAAGACACTCTATTATGAATAGATGTGTTATTTCCTTTGGAAGAATTAATTATGTGAATATGATTCATGATAATTAATTAGAATTTGAATATGATATGGAGGATCATATAAGAGACATCTATGGTCTCCCGTTAAGGTGAAGGGTTCCGTCGCCAGGGATTGTATGTAGGAGACGCATGTCCGAAGTGACAGCTCCTGTATCCAAACACATCTAGATCAGGTTCTTTGCTTCTCAAAAGGGTAAGGCCGTATGTGTAGTGACCCCAATGTCGGGTCCTTATATTGTTATGGCGATATTTGATTATGCATAGCGAGTGCTAATCCTATTGACGGTTGGTTCAATTAATGGCGGGTCAACATCACCATAGGGGTGGTGGGCCCGAGTGTTAAAGACCGTATTGGGAATGCAAGTTGGACTTTCAAGGCAGAATGTGTTGCTGCTTCTTTTTATCCGAGTTACATGTTCTCATATTATTGGGATGTGATAAAGATAAGGAAGGAGATCCCAGATCTTGCTGAGATATGATAGCAAGTATATCTCTTACATTGAAAGTGATCAAGGGAATGAACTTTCAATGTAGACAAGGTAAGACAACTTTGATATAAAATTCCTAAATCATAGAAAAAATATATATCTATATATGTTTATGAAAATTTCTTATTACAAAAAATCCTTCACTAAACCCACTCAATTTTACACTCAATAATAACGAGTAAATTATCATGGATTGGACCCATGATCAAGATATTGTGCTTGCAGTTGGACACATAATGTATGTGGTTGCAATGTGCATGTCTTCCTTATAATAATGAGAAATGACAATTAAATAGATAATAGAACTACAACCCTAGGGTTTGTATGTCTCCACAGTCTTGATCTCTCATCAAATGTAATTTGGTAGTGACATGTCGATGATGATCGTAATTGTCGAATAATCCTTATTAAATCTAAGAACATGTTTTGTCATGCATATGTGCTCTTGACATTTTATCACGAATGACATGGTTCTCTGCATAATGCAGAATGGTGGCTCCATAAGAGATGATGTACTCAAAATATTTAAGTACCTGCCTGAACCAATGTTTTAAGGGTTTAGATGGATGTAGTACGATGAGTGTCATCATTCTACTATCTATATTCTGGTCATTCATGAAGCTTCATTATATTCATATTGCATGAATTGAATGAAGCATGTATAAATGTTGAAATGCTCTTATATTGAAATCTTTCTAATTTCAACATAAGAGATTCATTGTCTTAAGCAATGGTTGTTTATAGATAAAGGGAGTGCAGTGGAAGCATGGGTTGGACCGAAGTAAGAAGGAAAGTCAAAGAGTTGACTGTACTTCTATGACTTCCATATGACATCCAAATAGTTGGATGAATGCCGAAACTGCAATAAGCCGGTGTACTTGTAGTATGACTATCTTGTCTATCTAGGATCTTTAGAGAAGGATCCAGATGGTGCATCAGAATAATCTACATCTACATATAATCATTGAAATTGATTTTCTTATTCGATAAGATCAAAGCCTAATAATTGTATCTCATTCTTCTAATAACACTTGCAATTGGTTGCATATGTATTAGAAGACTATAAAATTTGATTTTAAGGTTTAATAGTCATCCACATGGATATTGATGCAATTGTTGCAACAATCTCTATTGGATTGATAGACTTCATAATTTCAGTGGGAGAGCCCTTAACATTAGAGAATGTCTCTATGACCTAGATATTAGAATACACTCATTGTTTATTTGTAAGTGTTGGAAATAAACATGAATTCTGTAATAGACCTATCATAAAGAGTTATGATGGAGATATTTCAGATAGTAATCTAAAATATAGTGGACTATACTAAAATTAGAAAATTAATGAATGGTTTATTAACATTTCTAATACTGAAATTAAACCTTATAAGATCAATAGGAGGATGAAGATCATTTGACAATGATCTGTCATCGAGTCTTGGACATAAGTCTATTGCTGAGATCAATAGATAAGTAAGAAATAAAACTTTTGAGTGTCTAAAAGTTAAAATCTTATAGACTTGTGAATATTGTATTTAAAAGTAAAAATGTCAAATACACCCTTCCTTGGAATGGTGTAAGATGTCAAGGGACTCAAGATCTCATACATGTTGATGTATGCGAATCATCAATATCAGAATAAACATTACAGATATGTGATATCTATTGATGATTATTTGTGATATGAGATTTCTTATCTTCACATAGAAACTTTTGAAATCTTCAAAGATTTCACAATTTTGGTTTAGAATCAAAGTTTGAAGGATGATTAAATGAATTAGATCTAATCTATGTAGTCAGTACCTATTAGATAAATTCATGGAATACCTTATAGAGATATGAATGTCATTTCTCTCTCACTCATCCTAATAAACCTAAACTCAATGAAGTTGTAGAGAGATACAATTGGATCATGTGTGACATGATTTGATCAATGATGATTCTTAGCATAATTACCTCTTAGTTTCAAGGTATATATATAGTAGAGACTACAATATATATCCTTAATAAGGCTCCATGCATATAAGCTGGAATCTAGCACTAGAGAGTGCTACTTCATTAGGAAAATAAAGGATGATATTGGATACGTACTTTATGACCTTGAGATTCTTAAAAGATCTCATCTTTGGGCTAGTGGGAGATTGTTGGCCATGCAAGCCCACAACGAGCCATTATGTAATAAATGTTATTGCAAATATCATTCCCTGATCTGAAATGAAAAATAAGTAATTTGCATAATAGTTCCCTTAGAACAATTATGGTTATGTACCATGGTCATCTTGATGATCATACAACTATTGATTAAATTATTGAATCATAGAGGTTGGTGCTATGATGAAAATCTAGAGAGTTAGATTGAGTATTCATCAAGCATCGTCAGATGATTGTTAAGAGATGATCTCTAGCCTGAGTAGGAGATGTCAATCCTTTCTCTTTTAGGCCAATCTGGTCGACCTCTTGATGCAGGTCGTCTGCATAGAAATAGAGATTCGGAGGTGTCTGATTAGTTAGGTCAAAGAGTTGACATAATGAGATCGAGATAAGCAAAGTCCTATGTCATATATTGTCACGATATAGGCATGCATCATCTGACCGAAGACAGATGTGTTACTATATGTCTGAGTATGTATAATTGGTAAACCAATAGGTTGCTGACCTAATTAAGGTCTATACAACGACGCGTTGGTGTGCATGCAAGGGCATCTCTCAAAGGGATCATACAGGCTCATTTCTTGGACCGGATGAAACGAGCTCACTCATGAGATATTGGGAAGAATCAAATTCCGTGCATGGTTGTCTCGCTTTGGAAGCTTGACTTAATTTATTGGTTTGATATATACTTTTGGAAAGTATATTATCAACACCTGGGTATGATATATGCTTTTGGAAAGCATATGATTGATACCGACTCCAAATAATCGAATGAGAGACTTGATGATAAAACTCTGAAGTAGACAATGTAAAATGGATCTTATACTTTAGGTTTATTCTCGGTCTTCCAGTATGCAGGATGTACAGGTATTAGGAATACCAGAGGGTGATGTGATCATAAACGATTGTATAACCATGACGCTTCCATTCCTAGGGAGTGATGAAACGGGTCTAGATTTTAGTGACTCCTCTCAGTAGAGAAGTAATCTGATCTTGGTCGTAATATTGGACATTGATCTGAATGTGATTCAGATGTAATGAGAAGATTAGATTTGCGGCCTTGATTTAATCAAACATCTTTTATATATATACGAGCATTGACACAATAGATAATTGAATGTGATTTAATTATCATGGATAATATGAATTTGATTCATATTATATGGACAATTATATAAGATAATCAAATGTGATATGATTATCAAAGATATAAATAATGTGAATGTGATTCATATTATTTGGGCACATGAGAATAGAGATCCAAGATGATTAAATATGATTTTTAATTATCATGGATATGAATAATGTGGATAGTACTATCCATATTAATCATATTTATTATAAATGTGATTTATAATATATAAGAGAGAGCAATTTGTAATTTACATTTGTTAGTTTAATGTTGACGTGAAATGGATTCACATTGGACAATTAAATGAAAATGTAATTTACATTTTATTTTGGGTTGTGAATGTGATTCATAATTTTCCAATGGCAAGATTGCAACATTCACAAAATAATTATGAATTATTTTTGTTGAATAATTTACAACAAGTGTTGTTGTAAATCTTGGAGATTTCCATGGAATAATGTAATCTCATGAGTTCTCATGAGATGACATGAGATTGCCACCAAACCCCATATTATGGAAGGAGGCAATCTTCATTCCATAATCTCCATATTTGATTGATTTAATTTGAGAATAAATTATGTTGAATTTTCAATACGTATTTAATCTAAATTAAATTAATTGTTGTCGATTTTTACCAACAAAATCTTATACATTAAAAGAAACACAAATCAATGAGTGACATTGGATTTGTGTTACCCATGGATTGAGATCCATGGATCCTACAAAATTATAAATAGAAGGGCATCCGTTGCTCTTCATATGCTAATGAGAACAAAAGGCTCTCTCTCTCATTCTCTACTCTCCCACTCTCTCTCATATGGCCGTCCACCATGGATGCCCTAGAGAGAGTCTCCATCATCGCAACGTTGTCATTATGCTACCCAATCATTTGCTCGTGGATCTCCGTCTCCTTCGGTGTGCCTTGCTCGTGAATAATATGTCGTATCTCATGTGTCGAGGAAATCAAGATGTGCAAGCAAAAGAAACTCCATATATGGACTCAAATAAGTTTCTTGTAGCTGGAACATCAGATTTGAAGAAACTAAAAATGTTATAATTTCTGATAGAATCTTGATTAACCATGTGAAGCTTAGTGAGAGTGCCATTTTGTTCATCGTGCAAAACGTAGATAATATCCCAATCATTTGGAATGATATAAGGATAATAATAATAAGTGTTTCATAATCTGGTTGTTCCATACCTTGAGATATGATCTGAAGAATACCTCTTAGATATTGGTTCTGAAGTTGTTCAGAAACAAAGAAAGAGGGTATTAGGAACGTCATATTAGTGGTACACATTGGACATAATGCTTTTTCTAGAAAAAATCAAGAAGGCTTCTTTCCCTTAAGATATGGTACTAACCTATCTAAAGGGATGGCACCTCAAAGAGTTGAGGAAGTGAATGTTGAAACTGGTTGGCCTTATGCATTAGTTACGAGAAGCTGGGTATATGCTAGATGTGTACAAAAGCCTGATGTTGCCATGTAGTGGGAGTAGTAAACTGTTACTAATCCTACTATGGAGATAAAATACTTGATTGCAGTAATAACAATATATTCGAAGATTACAAGACTTTAGAGATAGTGATATGTAAGTCTTATCTTCAAGAAATTAAGACTTTATAGGTGGATGTCTAAAAGTTCTTAACTATGAATACCTTAGGAGATAGAGATCTCTAGGAATAAGGTTATTCTTATAAGGATGATAGAGAATTACATACTAGTTATAATGATTATTGAGGTGTAGTGTCAAGGACACTATGACTAGCATGATTGAGTATTGGTTGCATAAGATGCAACATCTGCATTGAATGCGAACATTGTTACTAGGCGATATGCAAGTGCAATAAAAGGACTTGGCATAGTCTCTTGGGAATAGAGTGATTGATCAACTTACCTTGCTATTTTTCTAAGTAGCCAATGATTGTCACAAGACTGCGGGTTTAATTAGCCCATTAATGACTCTTTGGGCTAGTGGGAGATTGTTGGACCTGCGAGCCCATGGTGAGCCATTATACTATATATGTTATTGCAAATATCATTCCCTTATATGAAATGAATAAGAAGTAATTTTCATAATAGGTTCCTTAGTACAATTAGGGTTATGTACCATGGCCATCTTGATGATCATACAATTGTTGATTCAATTATTGAATCATAGAGGCTTGTGCTATGATGAATATCTAAAGAGTTAGATTAAGGACTCATCAAGCACTGTCAAATGATTGTTAAGAGATGATCTCCAGCCTGAGTAGGGGATGGCAATACTTTCTCATTTAAGCTGATATCTGGCCAGCCTCTTGATGCAGGTCCTCTGCATAGGAATAGAGATTAAGAGGTGTAAGATTAGTTACATCAAAGAGTTGACTTAACGAGATCGAGATAACCAAAGTCCTATGTCATATGCTGTCACGATATAGGCACGCATCCTCTGACTGGAGACAGATGTGTTACTATATGTTTGAGTATGTACATTTGGCAGACCAATAGGATAAAGACCTAATCAAGGTCTATACACTGGCGCGTTGTGTGCATGCAAGGGCATATGAGTAATACGATCTATCAAAGGGATCGTACAGGTCCATTTCATGGACCGGAAGACATGATCTCACTCGTGAGATATTGGAAAGAATCAAATTCCATGCATGGTCGTCTCCCTTTGAAAGCTTGACTGAATTTGTTTGTTTGATATATACTATTGGAAAGTATATGATCAACACCTGGGTTTGATATATGCTTTAGGAAAGCATGTGATCGATACCGACTCCCAATAATCGAATAAGAGACTTGATGATAAAACTCTAAAATAGACAGTGTAAATTTGATCTTATACTTTAAATTTATTCTGGGTCTTCCAGTATGCACGATGTATAGGTATTAGGAATACCTGAGGGTGATGTGATCATAAACGATTGTATAACCATGAAGTTTCCATTCCTAGGGACTGATGAAACAGGTCTGGATTTTAGTGACTCCTCTCAGTGGAGAAGGAATCTGATCTTGTTCGAAATACTCGACATTGATCTGAGTGTGATTCAGATGCAATGAGAAGATTAGATTTGTGGCCTTGATTTAATCAAGCATCATTGAGAGGTACGCAAGATCTTGATTTGAGATGTGATCTCAATATCTAAGTCACTATAGGTGGAACAATACAATCGCCCTGTCCTTATCTCCAAGTATCCACGGAGAAAGCGCATTATACTTGAAAGAGTTCGGGATAATTTCATTGTTGATATATGTATCCGAGAATTGAGAAAATGGGCAATTGAAAGTGATTTAATTATCACAAATAATATGAATTTGATATATATTATATAGAGAGTTATCTAAGATAATTAAGTGTGATTTGATTATCAAAGATACAAATAATGTGAATGTGATTCATATTATTTGGTCACATGAGAATAGAAATCCAAGATGATTAAATATGATTCAATTATCATGTATATGAATAATGTGGATAGTACTATCCATATTAATCAAATATATTATAAATGTGATTTATGATATATAAGAGAGAGCAATTCGTAATTTACATTTGTTAATGAAATGTTGATGTGAATTGGATTCACATTGGACAATTAATTAAAAATGTAATTCACAATTTATTTTGGGTCGTGAATTTGATTCACAATTTTCCAATGGAAAGATTGCAATATTCACAAAATAATTATGAATTAATTTTGTTGAATAATTTACAACAAGTGTTGCTGTAAATCTTGGAGATTTCCATGGAATAATGTAATATCAAGAGATCTCATGAGATGACACGAGATTGCCACCAAATCCCATATTATGGAAGGAGACAATCTTCATTCCATAATCTCCATGTTTGATTGATTTAATTTGGGATTAAATTATGTTGATTTATCAATACATATATAATCTAAATTAAATTAACTGTTGTTGGTTTTTACCAACAAAATCAAAGCCATTAAAAGAAACACAAATCAATGATAGCCATTGGATTTGTGTTGCCCATGGATTGAGATCTATGGATCCTAAAATATTATAAATAGAAGGGCACTCCTTACTCTTCATATGCTAATGAGAACATAAGGCTCTCTCTATCTCTCATTCTCTACACGCCCATTCTCTCTCTCTCAAATGCCCATCTACCATGGATGCCTAAGAGAGAGTCTCCATCGTCGCAGTATCGTCGTTATGCTGCTCAATCGTTTGCTCGTGGATCTCTGTCTCTTTCGATGCTCCTCGCTCATGAAGAAGTTGTCGGATCTCTTGTGTCGAGATCAGGAGATCCGTCACTTGGATCATCAACATGGATTGCGAGAAGCACATGTTTCATCAACACGCTCGCAAATGTATCCTCTGTCGGATCGGATTTGAGACAGGAGGTCTCTTCGTTTAGAGACTCGATCACAACCACGCTTAAAGAGGTAATCCTATTACTTGTTTGTGGTTTAGAGTAAACGATCCGAGAAGTGTTCTTGGATCATGTGGTTTCGTACATGAAAATTTTAATTTCCGCTGCCTCGAGCAACTAGTGCAACTAGTCGCTCCCGATCGCATACGATGCAATCCTCACGCTTCCGTGATGCGCTTAAGGATCTCCCCATATCCTTCATGGTTTACGGTGAAACAGGTCTTGACACATTACAATAAATAGTTAAAGTCCTTGTTATAGACACGAGCACTAAAACAAGAGCCGTTGGAAATACACAATTAAATACAAATATTTACAACACAAACAATTACAAAAATTATCTGCGTCCACTACAATACCTAAATTATGTTTTGAACATAATGTGGTTGCTTTGTTTCTTTCATCTTGATCTCCTAGCTCCTTGCCTCCGCATGAAGTTGATCAAGTTGACTTCGCGAGCCCTCCTAAAAGACTTAGTGTTAGAAAATTCAAATAGATAATGAGATTAAATATCACATAAACATTTACATGAAAAAGACAAAAAACTCAAAAAGTCAACAAAAGTTAACAGAACAAAATCTTAACCTAAAAAGCACTACAATCCATCTAAGTAGTTATTTAAACCTAATTAAATAATCTTAATGGTGTTGTCTCCCCAGCAATGACTCCAAATGACGAATCACTAATTGTCTAATTTAATTATCACTCATTGCAATATAGTTGATTAACTACTCAATAGAACATCAATAAGTTAATATGTGAAGAGATTAAGGCTTAAATTTATACCGGAAAAGTCCATGGTCGAACACAAGGACACGAGTGATGAATATATGACTCATCACTTTAAAAGCTGAAAATAAATCTCTATTTCCAAATAATTAATTTGCATTTTGAAATTAACAATACATTATTATCATTCTTCTATGTGTAAATGATGTCCATATATTATCATTCATAATTGCATTAGTAAGGAGCCGATAATTGTGTGCATATAATTCACATGTATATGTGCTCAACTTTAGTCTTTTGTATTATTTTACTAACTTTTTATGAAATAAAATCAACTCCACGATGTATATATTACTAACATAAATAAATGAAAAATAGTAGAAAAATAACACCTTGTATATATTTCAAATAAATCCAAACCATAATTTTGAGATAGTAAGTCACAGAGTCAAATATCTCTCATAGAAAGTCTCCTACTCACTTTTGAATTAAAGTACATTCAATTATCTACAAAACAAGATCGGATTCAAAAGAATCAGAGTTCATATATAAAACTTAGATTTTGGGTCCACATATATAATTCATACATCGAATAACTTGACCTCATTATTTTGTGTACATAATTGACTCTTTTTAGTTTATTTCCTTTTCATTTATTTTATTTGATATGTGTTTTAATAATTTGTGTAAAAATCTAAATATAAAAAGTTCAAAAATCAAAGACAATAAGTCATGTTGAGTTTGTACATAAGTACCTTTTCTTTATTTCTTTATTTTCTCTATTATTAAAAAAATATCAAAAATTTAGATTAATGGATAAATATTTTTTATTAGATTTTATCAGATTTTATTTTCGATCTATTTTTTTTATTAAAAAAGGAAAAAAATTATAATACATAAAAATATGGCATTTTATTTATATGGAATGTCACTAAAAGCATTACTTTGTACAACTAATGTTTTTTTTGGTTCCTTCACAAAAACTGCAGATCTCATCGACGTGAACAACTTCCACGAAAAACACTTTCTTATTTGAGTCTATTTTCTAGTTTATTTTGAGTTTACATTCATTTTATTTTTTTCATTTATGTGGGGGTGATTCATTACGACTCTTGAAGCCGCCAAGCATCCCTCACTTAATTCCCCTTAGCCACCACCTTTGTGGGTTGTTGGATGAAGCACCCCTTCATCAAAAGGTCTAGATTTTATAACTCTTTTCATATTTTATTCCCTTTTCTTTTCTTTTTTATTTCACTCAGTACATGGCACCCTTTCTACCTTCTGATATGGGCTGATCCAACAGCCCATACCTCATCTCCTACCTCCTGATTCCTTGACCGTGACTCAGCCAAGATGCATCCTCGTTCTTGTTAGTCAAGCCACAGCATTAACCCTCTTTCTAATGATTGACCTTTGTCAACACGCCATGCAGTCACCTCTCTCCTCCAACGTTCCCCACATTAACCCCTCACCCCACCCCACCACCCCCACATCATTCTCACGATCCACAACCAAGCTCCATTACTCAAAAACCTCATTGCAATCCATCTCGCATACCATCCACCATTCATGGAGTGCATGACTACCAGCTTCAATCTACCTTCAGGTGATAGCTTGAGGATGGTCTTAAAGGTGACAAAGGATATCATGACTATTACGAGGCGTTATCCAAGGTCTCATGTAGCCCTTGTAGCAGGTCCTTCATCAAGATGCTCGAGATTCGAGCTCCCCTTCATCGAGCTCTTGAGGCGATAAAAGGAGCTCCTTCAAGCTCTAGTTCAAGGGGAAATCCATTATCATCTTCCACTATCGAGAAATATAGAGAGAGCCACCTATAGCTGTTATGAAAGCTCCGGTATAGTGAGGGCACGCCTTAGACAGTGACGATGAGGGCCCATCTAGAGATGAGATCCGAGGGCATCTGCCTTTGTAATGGCTACACTCCATCGTAGATAAGATTGTCGCTCACCGACGATTGGGTTCCCTTCTTTGCAATAGAGTGAAGATAGTAGGAGCAATGAGTTGTAACATCCATTGGCACCCCCTTCCTCCTTCGACACTTAAGTACCCAAGCTCCAGGTAGTACATATCATTATCTACCCATGTTTCTTTTTATGCTATTCTGTGTCTTTTCTCTACTACTATGTTATCTTCTCCCCCTTTCTAGTATATGATCCAACTCAATCAAAAACCCTAATATTTCGACTTGATGACCATTTTTTATTCTCCATAAAATCTCCACATTGTCATCCCATCCTTGATCTTGCACAGATAAGAGCATATGGTCCCCACCTTCTCTATTGTACGTTGGATACTTGCTTCGATCACCTCCATATAATATTTGATATGCCTCCAGGCTGAGCATTGGGGATCGAGCTGCAATTGCATGCTTGCAGGTCTTAAATCTCTCCCTCATGATTGTGATCCCTTCCATGCAACAAAGCACCTGCTGATAATCAGATCCTCCACGTCAACACGGTATTCCGATGCACCTCTCATCGTCGTGTGTCAACAGGAAAGGTGCCTTGCATGGGGTTGGAGAACGATACCTCCTTAGGAGTCATAACTGCTGACTAGAGCGTCGCCTCACATATCCCAAGCCCACGAAACACACCTCACCCATCAGAGCAATGACTAATAGCAATAATGCCTCGGACCATGGCATCCTCCAACTCCATCACCGAGCATCAGACTAACACCTTGTAGGCCTTAAACTCCTCGACTTTGGCTCAATCATGTTTCAATGATCCAGAGTGTCGTTAGCTCCATCGTCGAGTGTGAACTTTACCGTCATTAATCTTTTATAGTTCGAGTGGTCCATGCAACTCCAGTCTCCAATCGATCTTCATCGGGTGGATGTAAACCCATCACATGACCTCTATGCGACTGCTTGAGCCTCGAAGCCACCGTAGTGCCCTCAAACCATGTCTTCAAGCCACACAGTAGGTTGGAGTTAGGGTTCCACTCAAGCCGCAACTCACATATGCAATGTTCATGGGCAGCGACCATTTTAATCATTGTACGCCAGCACTCTTGGAGAATCATAGCTGCATCCTTGCGATAAATCACATATTTAACATCATAATAACAATTTATTATCCATCTAGCTTGCATTTCGTTATTAACAAGTAATAAATAGCTTAATTTAACAACTAATCCTTGATCATCAATTAACACTAACTATTTTATATGAATAAACACATTATTATGCCCTATGTTTTATGTATTTCTCAATTAAGAAAAATTAAATAAAAAATAGTTCAATAATGTGTATATTTAATTTAACGTAAAAATAAGTCAAAAATACAAAAAATAAAATAAGTGTTTTTAATACATTAAAAATACATACGAAAATATTATAATGTACATATGATGTATTCTCACTTTGAATTCTACACAAAAATTATACATCTCAAAAAGATTTACAACTTTCCTGTTGAATTTTATTTCTAGTTCAACCACTAATTATTTATTCACATTGATTTATTCATTTTCTAATTATTTGATTAGGCCATGTGGCCCAATCACTGTCTTCCAAATGGCTAGACCAATCTTTAAACTCAGTATTGATTCTAACCAATAGATGTGTTTGATCATATCTTATCTTTGCTGGTCATCAACACCTCGCTTCCAACCTTCTAATGCGTTCGATAAGATCCATTTAGGCAGTCTGCTCGTTCCCAATTCCCAACCATCTGATAAAGTGATTAGACGATGGAGGCTTCATCAACCACGACTCTCAGCAGATGAGAACACCACCAACTGAGCAACTTCCTCCCTTTTCCCCGATGCCATCAGCTTCCTCCCGATCAACCTCCACCTCTAACCTCTTTTCCTAACTACCACCATACACATCTAACCCTAAATTCCCTTAACTTTAGCTTATCTAATATTCGGCAGTGGTTGAAACCATCTCATGTGCATAACCACCCCTAACCATCTTTTTCAAATACACCCGAACTGGATGCCATTTCTGATTGTCCGCCCTTATATGAAGAATACCCTTGCCCTCCCATCCTCTTCGTGACAGAGAGAAGGAGGGATGCTGGAAGAAAAATGGTTAACCTTTTCTGGTGAGACCCATGGTGAAGACAACATGCCACAGTCGTATCTTGGCCATTAGAGATTTCTCCACTGGCCTAGGAGATGAAGCGAAGACCCGAGCTTCAGATGAAGCACAATACCAGGCTCAACATCCATCCCTGAAAGAGTCTTCAATTCCTTGGTGGTTTAGGTTTTTTTATTGCCTTATTTTCTTCTATTTAATTCTAAGTGTACATTTCTCCCAAATTTGAATAATGCAACTCCCGATCTTCACTGCGCATCACTGATATACACAGGAGGATTTGACCATTGTCTCCCATCCACCAAGCCTCCCCCACCTTCTTCTTTTATAATCTGTCCATGGAGGAGAACCCACCATGGCCTACACCTTCTATATCGATCGAGCCTCCACTCTATCTCACTCGTACATGCACATACACTTTGGTTTCTTTTTAACACTTGTAGGTACCTTTTCTTTCTAGGGTCGAAGTTTCTTACTATACTTTGGTATAGAATATTTACCATAATGATGAAGCATCAATGCAGCAACCTCATCCTCCTCGAATCTTCTCCTACCTCCATGGACTCAGGTGGGTTGCAGCCAAGGTTTCCAGAACTTTAGCTGAGATTGAAAGTGATGGACGAGGATTGCTTGAGTCGTTGGGAACTAGGCTTCATCAGCCATGCGCACAAAGGAGCAAGAGTTTCCTCAACGTATAGACATCATGGATCTTTGACATCCGACGTTGACGATGATTCCAAGTCCATGCATTGAACCATCTCCTTTGGTAGAATGGACCACGTGATGAAGCATCTGGGTGCGCCACACGTCTCAGACCTCCTACCCCGAGTTGAGCCTACAGCTGAGCCTCGTCGAATGTGCACGGTGTGGGGGCTTGGAATTTTGCAGCTGAAGCACCTATGATGTCTTCAAATTACACATTAGACAAGGCTTGCATGAGACATGTGATAAAATGGATACATTGCAGATATATTATTCTATTTATATATTTATCTAGTTATATTTATTTACATGAATGCCCCCTATAAGGGACATTTATATTATTTTCTAAACAGTTTGTTTTATTTGCACTTATACCCCTGTCTAGATTGAAATGTGATGTTTCTTGTGTTTTTATGATGTTTTATTTGAAGTTATGCCCTTGTATTGTACAACGAATAAAATGAGCAATATAAGTCCAATTGATGTGATTTCAATTTCATCACGAATCTAATTTAGTTATCTTTGATATGACATGATTTCTGTATTGACATTGAAATAATGATTGATTAATTAAAGATGTTATGGATTCTATTCTTCATATTAAATGCATTCTAGCTTCTGAATATTTCAATAATTGGATCTTGATATTGATTATAAGCATTGCTTGAGTCTTAAATGTAATTTAAGGGCATAATCAGAGTATGTAGGTATAGTTCATATTTAATTGCATTGTTTTTATTATGTTAATTATTTAACTTGCATCAAAACAAATGAAAATGCATGTCATCTCATGTGTGATGCATTAGTCCTTTTGACCTAGATAACTTCATTAGTCACTTAGCATATTTATTAATATTTAATTTATAGTAATTATAGCTTGTGTCCTTGTGTTTGGGCCTCGACTTATCCAAGATAAATTAGACTGATTCCTCTTCACAATGATAGTATGACTCAGTTCTGATTGATTGTTAATTGAATGTATTATAATAAATGATTATTATCATAGCTAATTAGTTATTAATTACCTTGCCACTTGAATATTTACATAAATTCCCCTTAAGGCATTTGGTAATTGTACTTTAGTCCTTGTCACATTTATTTCATGTTGTTTTATTTCTGGAATTGTATATATACCCATGTGTTTGTGTTTTATTCCAGACCATCATTAGGCATCATTTTAAAATTATAAAAAGTACATTAAGTTGAATTATTAATTCTCTATATTTTGGTTAATTTATTGTGTTTTTGTGAATCATGCTTAATATTTTAAAAATACTTGAGTACACAAATTGCATAATTTGCTCATCAAAGATCATTTAATGCACAATAAATTAATCATCGCTCTAAAAAATCTTCAAAAATCACATTTTTGTATAATTATTCTCTGTCATGTGTCCAAATATCATGTAATTTGCTTGCATAATGTGCTCTGAATAATTAGTTTGTGATATAAGTATTGATTTTTATTTATTCAACAACATAATATTTTTAGGAAATTTAAATTGTTACGGATTTATCTCATGTAGACTTATCTAGAATAATTTTGATTCTGAGAAATATATGTGTTAATATTTAATAAAGTTAATTTACTCTCTATTGCACTGTTTGCATTAATAAATTCACATTAAATTCATTTTGCATTAGAAAAAACTAAAAAAATCACAATAGCTTAATTTTGCATTCATAAGCATTCTTTCTACGTTTGAGAACTTTTTATCTTCATTTGATTGAAAAATTGCAAAATCACTCCTGAACTTGGACATAATTACATATCATTTTAACTACATATAAAATAAAAAAAATGCTCCCTTCAAAATATATTAGATAAATAAGGAAAAAATTGCCTCCTTGTGTTTGACCATGGGCCTCCCAAAGTATAAAATAAATTGACCACCATGTATTAAAATTGATTGAAATTAATTAAGATGGTCTTTGATAAATCGTTATATGTCTGACTTCGATGTAATTGTCACAAATTATTTTGGCCATTTAGGGTCTTCTCGAATGGCACCATTGTCGGGGAGTCATTGCTTATGATAGTTTTTAGAAAATTCAAAAATTAGGTTTTTTACCTCCCAAGTAGTCTGACCCTAATGATTTCTTGCAATTAATCTCTCTCTTTATTTTTTAGCACTTTACTTATTTAAATATTTATTTTTTGTAAGCTCTCTCTAACATTTATCTTATTTTTGTGCTAGGGACCTGATGCATCTAGAGCAGCTTTTCAGAAGCCGGCACATCTTGAGGAGATCATAGGTCGGGGTTCTAAGGACAAACCTGCTGAAAATCACATAAATTAAAATCGAGTCGAGTCGTGAGAGATTATGGAGTCCGAGGCTTCTAAATTATGCATTCTTTTTCTTTTATTATTGTAATTATTTGTAATAATTGTTTGATTTTCAATGGTTCTTTTTTGAAATCCAGTGTTTGTAATGGAATTTGGATGTTTATTCATATGTATGTGTCTAGACATGTTTCACCCTTTATATTAACGGTGGGGATCAACTTGAGTGGCCCGTAGGATAGACTTGTACTCACATCTTCTAAAGCATTTTAATTAATTCAAATATTTTTCTTGTGCTCGTATATATTAGGACCATACATCACAGTAATAAGATGCACATGCAGACCATTATACTTAGTCAAAAATTAAACTCATTTCTTCCCTACTAATAGATTTTTTGTCTAGTGTGGTTTTTCTTAAAACATGCGTCCATTTAGTATATAGTTTTTGATTTTGTATTACATCTCGCATGTAGAGCTTGAGATCACTATAAGTCTTCTGAACCTTGCATGCATCATTGATTATATCGATTGCATCGGTCTTTCTCCATTCCCTCCTCTTCAGATTTTTAACATAGGATAAATGGAAATCATGTTCGATTATTAGTTTTGTCATGTTTGGTTAACTTAATTAAGTGGAGATCTAACTTAACATCGGGACTGCTAATTAGAATAGATAAAAAAATTAACTAAAAATTAATATTTGTTTATAGGTGAGCATCCCTGATCACTGTAGTCAGGTACACTCTAGATAGGAGAGGGTGAGGACCTAAACACTAAGTTTAGAGCCCAAATCCATGGACATGCACCCTAAGTCTCTAGGTCTTACTCTTACGTGCTTGGGAGCTACAAGTGCTTTCCTTCGACCTTAGAGAGACATTTATTTGTGCAGATTCTCCCTATAATCCTCCTAGGCATGATATAACCCAACATCCCGAGTAGATTGTCTCTTTGATTGGGATATAGTGGGAACATACCTTGGGTGTCGGGCGACTCACCTGGTATGCTTGTATAACAAAGATTGTTTTTTCACTTCACTAAAACAGAAAAGATAATGGTCGGACTATTGTGACCATCATCGTGTTATGTTGGTGAAACCAAGGTTTTCTCTTGCATTTGTTTGTGTGACGATGTGGTCACCTTTTGTGCACTTGCATTTTTTGCCTCGATCTGCTTTCATTTCTTTTCGCAGATGATGGCTTATCGGTATTCTTATCCGAACTCCGCAGGTCAATTCTCCTTTACTGAATATTAATCATCTTTGCCTTGTCATTCATACATGTACCATACACACCTTTCCAAATAAGAAGTCCAAACTTCGGCCAACTTCTTAGTCTCTATGCAATCATGTTCATTCCAACAGAACTCTGCCTTTGAGATGGTTCCTCTGTAGCCATCTTTCTTCTCCCCATTTACACTCACTCCATTCCCATAACCACACTTGTTCTTCAGTTGATTATTTGAGATATGCATCACTTGTAGAACTAAATGAATATTTTGTGGACACAATGGAGTGAGTAAAATCGAGGATGGACAAGAATGTAATCGAATTTAAAAAAGAAACACGATTGTCTGTTATAATTCACAATTCAAAATTTGAACCATCCCCGACTCGGGATGTACCCCTTCCGGAGTACAACCAATTTTCCTTTGACCTCACACCTAAGATCCCTAGTCAAGGAAGATGTACACATGATCAGATCATGATTGTAATGAATATCCATTATCAACTCATGATTGCATGTCGTATTTGCGGCATGAAGAGTACGATTATTCATCTCAATGTCAAGTGATGATTATGGATGAAAATGCTCTAATTAATTAGAGCTTACACTTCAATTGAACAACTACATAATGCCATCGAATTAATGGAAGAAATGATAAACAACCAAGAAGGAGTGAGGATACCACGAAGCATACTAGAGACACCTTTAGCATGTCAAATCCAAATACTCACAGCACAAGCACTGGATTAACAACTAACCCTAAAAAACAGTCCAAAAATTTAAAAATATCAAAAATACCCAAAAAATTGAAAAACTAGACAAGACCATAAAAATTGAAAATAAACAAACCTAAAAAGTTAGACTCTACCCACAGGGAAGTGATTGCTAAAGAATTCATTCGACAGCTTCCTTAATAAAGTCCATAGAGCACTTTCCTGACTTAAAAGATTTTTGAGAAGTAAATTGATGCCTAAGAGGTCGTGCCATAAGATAACTGGGTCTAAGACACTTAGTGTCTATGGCCACCTCCTTTGTGATGGGAAGAAAGACAATAGCTACAGAGTGAAGCGGTACACTATGGTTAAATTTGAAATCAAATATACCTTCTTTACCTGTGCTAGAATCAACAATGACTCATTTGTTAATATCCTCCTAACCTTTGTGTTTAACATGCTCAAACTCCAACCACAAAGGAAATTGACAGTGATTGTTCAGCTGGTTGACTGATCCATCAAATAGTTGAGAAGGATTACTTCGGTCATCATTACTTTCCAAGGTTCTCAACTCAGAGTGGACTTTACGATCATTGATATTGAGTATCGAGGAGAGTTCACACTGTTTCCTAATATTTTTGGGAAGTCATTCTTAGCCTTTGCTAAGGCAACTATAGATCACACGACTCGGACGATAGAGTTCCATGCATTGGGTACACATCATCCTCACGTGACCTTTGAGGACACACTCAAATCCAAGGCCACCCACATAGCCGCAGGTAGCCGTGACCATCGAGAGACAGATGAGAGAAATCTTTCTACTACAATTAAGATAACGATTGTTGAGCCTACTATTGGTTCATAGAGTCCCCACACCCCTACATTGCTCAATGCTTGCATTACCACCACCATGACCTCTTCTATAAAGGACTCATACATAGAAGCTATATTAGAGTCGGACCCTATTTTTCAACAATCTTGACCATTTTAGTAATCCGACTCCCGTCCCTACACTGACACAACCAACGATGTCCCGCTGCCGCTCCATTCCAAGAAAGAGGCTTATCCCTCTAGTCGGTTATCTACTGAGAAGAATATGAGACTTGACTCCACAAGATGTTCCCACAAACCCCTCAAAGTGTGTCACTCTCCTCTTCCTCTTAGTGCTTCAAGTCATGGAAATCTCATTAAGAAAGTTTTCTTCGACATGTTGGAGAAGGTATTTTCTAACAATTCCTCATTGGGTCCAGATGAGGTGGTCTATTGAGCGAGCTCAATTCAGTTGTTTTTAAGCCATATCTTAGCAAGTAGCCACGTGTCGATCCTCGTTGGATGATCCCCTCCCCTCACTATAATTATTTTGAAGACTATTCCAATAATGGCTCACCTATACATTCCTTACCTACTCATTCCTGCAAGAAGGTTTGTCGTAATCCTTCTCAATCCATGTACATTCTCCCTCAGCTTGTATAGATTTTATTTTTATTACCTCCCTCACCTATGCTTTGCATCACTCGCCCAAGTTCCATCTCATTTTTATTTTATGGCTATACTCAGTATGATTAGATCCCTAGTATAAATGGTGATCGACCTGAGTTACTCATTTATATCTTACTTTATCTTTTGTATAACCACACCCTCTCGCCTCAATCCCACCCTTGACTTATTCTCTTCCTTACATTGCTGAGATCCTTTTTATAGGGGGTCATGTCAACTTCTATGCTTTTATTATTTCACTCTCTTATGCTTAGCAAAGCTATGTCTCTTCCTCGCTTCTTGTGCAATGATGATAGAGCACACACTAAGTATAGGTGGGGATGTGTATGTTACATATATATATGTTACCCATAACTAGTACTTTTATATATTTTTAGTATATAATACGAGATTGACGGGTACGAGATTGCACGTGTTAAAGAGTTGTATTTGATCATGTGTAAGAATGATTTGTCGTTTCGTTGTAGGTGGCTATCGGAATCGGTCAAGAAATAACCACACACAAATATTTGTCAATTTTGATTAATGTGGTTTTATGTTTGTTTTACTTGAGCAAGTCTCAAGATCGAACACAAGGAGACAAAGGAACAACCTAGAATTATGTCAATCAAAATTTGTGTGTGGTTTTTGAGGTGGTCTTTTTTTGGAATTTTTAATGCAATAAAGGATGCAAAATGTAAATTTTGGCCTATTTTAGGGACTAAAATATCAATTACGCTCAAATGATGTCCGAAAAATATGAAACTTGGCTAAAATGCAAAATATGATGAGATGAATGCAGTATATTTTTTTTGGAATTTTTAGAAGCAAAATGATTTTTTTTAAGAATTTTCAAATGCAAACAGAATGAATTTCAAAATTTAATTATAATAAATATTAAATCTAATTATTTTCAAGGAATAAAATTATCTAAGATTTATCACTAAGTAATGGACCTCAGAAAAATCCTAAACCACGAAAATGCGAGATATAATACCTATTAAAAATCAAATATTTAAATATGCAAAATGATTTTACATGAAAAACTATGCACACAAATGTGATTCTTTTTTAGGCAATGTAAAGCACAATTAACTCTATAATATTTCTATTATTTGAGAATTTTTAGAGCAACGGTTAATCAAAGGCAAATTTAAGAGCATGAAATGGGCAACATATGCAATTTTTCACAAAACAATTAATTATTAATTAACCAATGATCACAAAAATGTCCACAAAATGTCAAAATGTAGAGAATTAATTTAGGAACAAAATGATATTTTTGAATAATTAAATAATGTAATGTAGAGGTCTAAAATGAAGGAGAAAGACAGGGGTATTTCTGTTGTTACATTAAATAAAATAAATAAAAATGCAGAGGGGGCCTAGGTTTAATTACCATTAAAGAAGGGGGGGAGTATGCAAATTTTGCAATGGACACGTGCTACGCATGTGCCCTGGGAATGGAGGGGTTGATACGTAAATAAAAAGTCTCCGAGGGGTCTCCTTGTAATTTACCCCGCATTCACGTGCTGAGCACGTAACCTAGGGTGGTGACGTTGGCTGCTGACATCCCCCCTCCCCCACGTGTGTGGCACGTGGCGGCGGTCTCGTGCTTGACCCGACGCTAGCAGTTGGAAGGTGGAGGCGGCCGGACCAAGGCAGAGGGGGTCCGATCGCCGTAGAGGCGTCAACCGTCCTCTGGCCAACACACGACCGAGGGGACGGTGGAGCAGAGTGGCTTCTGGATGGCCCCTGGCAGAGCAGCGTGCTCCGGCGGTCGATGGAGGAGCGGCGAAAGGGGCATGCTTGCTAGAGGAGGCTTCATCTGAGCAAGCTGAGGGGGAGTGGTGGAGATGCTCCCCCAGTTTTCGATGATGATCTGGAGCTATGGCGGCGGAGCGGAAAGTTGATGTCGTTCATCATCGATGGCTCGACGCCAAGGCAGAGAAGGGGCAGTACACCGGGGTGGTGCTGCGATGGCTACAGGGAGGTAGCCGGACCTCACCGGAGATGGAGGGGGTGTTGTCATCACCGCCCATCTGTGGTGCTAATGATGAATGAAGCAAAGAACGAGGCAGTGTTGTGGTTTTATAGGGTATGGAGGTTCGCCGGTGAATGAAAGAAGGTATTCAGAGGATTTGAGATGCGTGATTCCTGGGATTTGATGGCGGCCGGCATTGTTTGTTTGATGCGAATCGAAGATTGAAAGAGATTGGAGATGGAGGCATCGTGAGATACGTGGCGGGAGAAATCGTTGGCGAAATCGAGGGGGAGAAACTGGGGCGGCGGTGGAGGGCTCGAAGACAAAGGGTTTTTGGCCGTCCGATCGGCCGAGATCGGGCGGTCGAGGGGGTGACGCGTTGCACAAAGGGGGGAAAAGATGTGGCATGTGTTGGGCAAGTGCGCAGGAGGCACGTGCCCCGTACGTGTGAGGTTTAATAAAAAATTTTAACAAAATAAGTAAATAAAAAATCGAAAAATGGCAGACATGTGTCGGCTCCAGGAGCTGTCGCGTGTCAGCACCACAAAAATTTGAAAAAAACTTTGGAAATTCAAAAAAATAGCAAACGATCGCGGATCGAAAAAGTTTCTTCATGAAAATTGCTCGTCTCGATGAGACCTACAACTTTCATAGAATACCCTGATTTTTGTGTTTTGTAATTTTTTATCATTTTTAAAGAAAATAAAAATCCGTAAAAAATATGTTAAAATTACAAATAAATATTTACACATTAATATGTTTTTTGGATTTTTATTAATTAAGAAAAAGAACAAATAAAATAAAAATATGAAAAAGACCAATTTTGTACAGTCGATTAGTGAACATTTGGACTCAGTTAATTTCTTTGATTTCAAGCTCAATTTGGAATTGGATTTTTTGCATTTTAATAAAACTTTTATCAAAGAAGACAAATGAAAAAGGAATAATCTAAAAAAGGTTAAATATGTACATAAAATACTAGGTCAAAAACCGCTAAAATACAAAATGTGCAAAAGATGGCCAAAATACAACTTTCACATATGAGCTCTGATTCACTTGAACATGGTCTTGTTTTGAAGGTAATTGAATGTACATTAGTTCAAAAGTGAGTAGGATTAAAACAGACACTAGAAGAGGAAGATATGAGGTTTTTAGTCCGGAAATCCTGAAACTAGGGTTTAGATTTTTGGTCCACTTATTTGGGTTAGTTATTTTTTTGTATTTTGCATTTATTCGTGTTAGTGATATGTACACAGTGGAGTGGTTTTGGGTCCTTCGGAGTTAGCATGAATTAGTTAAAAATCAGGGAAGTTAGGCTACTTACAAGTCAATCTTGTATTGGATTTTTGGCTTCTTATTTGAGCAAAAATGAGGGCTAAAATGCAATTCTTATGAAAACATGCATGAACACTAATTACGTTGAATAGATGCAGAAATGTTGATGATTTTTAGGGATCTGAGCTTAATTAATGAGATTTAGAGTTATGAATATGAGATTCATCACAGATATGACTAACCATTTGTAAAAATTTGTTAAATGTGTGCAATATTTAAAATACATGTAAAATTTGCATAACCCTTGTAAAATGAGTATAACCTTGTAAAACTTGTAAATAAATTTTCTAATAAAAAATTTATAATGTGTATTTTGTGTACAGTTGTAAAATTTGTAAAATGTGTGTAATTTGTAAAATCTGTTTAAATAATATATTATTGTAAAAGCATCGTTACTTTTTTGTAAATAATACTTTGTTTTAAATTTGTGTAAAATTGGGTGTTTACCAAAAAATATTTGTTGGCTTATCATTCATTCAAAAAAATCCCTTGTATTCCATACACATGCATTTCATTAGCATATCATGCATAGGCATAAAGTGGAAAGTCATCAAGTTATGAACAGACTCATGAGAAAAAACCGAGAGTGAACTTAATTTGTCCTTAATCCACTAAAATGTTAGAGGAACTTCATTGAGAAGTAGGATTTTAGAAGCATTAGGTCATAGACTTAATTATCCATGTTTCACAAGGTATGTCTTTACTTTGACTCTTAGTGTCTAATCCGATTGTCTCATATTTAAGTAGACTCTTGGATAGGGAACTAATCTATACTCTAGCACCTCATGAATTCCTGATTCTCACTCTTTATTCGTTTATTTTAGCTATTTATCTTAGCAAAGTAGCATGTAAATACCTGCAACTATAATAACATAGCATTTATCACGCATTTGTCAATACTGCATAATTAGCATGTTTTTGTGCAAAAATATAAGAATAAAGGAAAAGAAAAAGGAAGGAGGTAGTTAGAATGAATTCAGAGTGACCCGAACCCCAAGAGAAGGTCAATCCTTGACCCAATCGCCAAATAAAATATGTAGAGAGATAGGGTCCACTGTATGTTGTACATATTGCCTATGTGTATAAATCATTATTTTAAATAAAATAAAATTAAATTATTAATTTTACCTACTTGTATATACTTCTAGCAATAATACTAAAAGAAAATAAAAACCAAAAAATAAAATAAAAATTCCCCTTCAATTGTACAAAAGACATGTATGAGTACTACATCCCATATTTATTCTATACATGTAAATAACTCGTAAAAATAAAATGAAAATTATTTTGTAGTACTAAAAATATGATAAAAATAAATAAAATATAACTTTGGGGTATTTATGTATAAATAAAAAAATAAATATTATTGTACAAATTACGTAGGTATATTATACAAGTATATAATAATATACAGTGTATATACATTAATTTATTTTTCATAAAAATAAATAAAAATCACAGAAAATTTATTTGAAAAATAATAACATTTTGACTAGGAGAGATTATATAGAAGAGAACATAAGGGGGCACTAGGAGAGATTATATAGAAGAGAACATAAGACACATTTTGACTAGGATTTCACATAAACTTAGGGGGATTTGCTCCGATTGGATGGCTCTGCGTGTATCCAGGATCACCGCTCATCAGGTTTTGTGAAGAAATCGAGATAATACGCGGTTGGGTTTGAGTAGGAAATTTTGGAGGAAGTGAGCGATGGGCCATATTACCCGATAGATAGGGCGAGGGAGGGACTATTGACCGAGGGCCAATTGTCTGTCGCTCCTAATCGGGCCATGTCACCCGCTACAAGACAAAATAGAAATACGAAATAAAGATAATGTTAAATAAAATAGAAAAAGATTTTATTTCCAAAAACTCAAAACATAGAAAATGTTTCTTATTTTCTAGATTATTTTTAAGTGCTTATTATTTATTATATCAACTTATTTAATAAGTAGTATTATTTATATATTATGCTATAGGTGTTTATACCTATATTATTGTGTATTTATATATATATATATATTGTTACTTTTATATATAATATCTTATTTAAATAATTTATTTATTTACATTAATATTTAATATATGATTACATATTTATTTGAGTTTTTTTTATTATTTTACTTCTATATACAAATAAATACATGTATGTATAATATAATTGTATTATACCTATATATTCTGGGTTATTATTTCTTTTTGTGTATTTTTGTGTAGTTTTGATTTTTGTTTACACTTTTTGTTGGTGTTAAATAACACGTGCAATAAATTTAAAATATAAGGGGACTAAGTGCAAGTACCGTAGTACCCCAACTAGCCAGCTTTTGCATCTTAACTCCATTTTAAGTGAAACATTCATTTTAAAGATAATTGAATTTGAAAAACAATGGAGGTGAGTTTGGTTCATTTTGAGTTCATATGTAGAAGATATTGATCGATGAAGTTTTCTTTTCAACTTTTTCAACTGGAGTGTACTGAGTAACGTGCATGATTTATTTTGGCCGATATTTTTATTATTTTTTTATAGATTATTGCGTGTTTTGTGTTGACCACATTATTATTTGAGGTGTTTATTGTGATTAGTAAAATACTACCAATTTGACCTACGTAACAATACAATGGACTTGGATGTTTTTAGGGTTTTCTTGGTATGTTTGTGCATTATTTCACCCTATCTTCCCCTATTTAATTCATTGTCAACCTAGTCAACACTTGTCTTAGTCCTGGGGTTTAGGGTCAGTCAGTATCATATATATATATATATATGTTTGTGTGTGTGTGTATGTGTATGTGTGTGTGTGTATGTGTATATAAATATGACACACTTCCTTTATTTTTCTTTTCTTTATTCTTTTATTACGGATTTAAATACAAGCATCTATACCTATTTATAGATTAATATGATGATGTTAGTTCATGCAAGTTAGTGATATCTACATGTATTTCACTAGTGATTTTAAGCCAATATGAAAGAATAAAGATGATTGAATGACATCACCCCCTATACTTAACTTTTCTAGTCTCTAGCAAACACTTATTATGAGAATAA
Source organism: Ottelia alismoides (assembly GCA_037367405.1). Taxonomy (NCBI): domain Eukaryota; kingdom Viridiplantae; phylum Streptophyta; class Magnoliopsida; order Alismatales; family Hydrocharitaceae; genus Ottelia; species Ottelia alismoides. The sequence continues at coordinate 1,093,082 of JAZKJV010005828.1, forward strand.
GTGATGAAAAAGAAAATAAAGAAAAGAAAAAGAAAGAACTTAGAATGATTACGATTTTTAAACTTATCTTCATTAAAAGTATGTAGCTTAACCAGACCTTTGGATTCTTGTTTGGCGGAACCTCATTAGGAATAGAATTTAAAACATAATAGTCCCCAAGTTCCACAATTCTTTGTGCAGTTCACCCCAATAGTCAGGTTAGAACAATTCTTTTCATATGGAAACTCTTACGAATATGAATTTCACTTGTACAGTGAATGTGAAATGGTAGCCCCCCACATCTGAAAGTGGCAAAGAAACAATCTTCTCCAGCAACGTAAACCTAATTCCCTGATCTAACTACTCTTTCCTTGAGGAGCGAGGTATTCCCTTCTAAGTTCAAGCACAACAGGCTCCATGAAGAGGTGGTAGAGAAGCGAATCGAATGTGACCAGTGTAGCCACATATCCTTTGGAGTGTGGCCCGTGTAGCCAAGCCTCCAGTTGTAAGAAACTTTGTAAACTTTGATTTTGAAGAATAAGCCATACTTTTTTTAATATAGAATGGAGACATTTACCTAAGGAGTTTTTCTTCTTGAACTAGTGGACTATCCCTCTTTTTAAGCTTCATTACCACCCACAACATCCTATCTTTAGACATAGGCGGTACTAGATTAGGTTGGGGTGGAATGGCCTCCTATTAGGGCAATTATGTTTCCATCTGCATACTTCTCAAGCTAAAGAACTCCGCCCTTCAAGCCTCATATGAATTGTTCTATGTGTAGAGTGCTTATCCAAGGTAGGCCACTATCAACAAGGGTCATGCGTGTGTCATTAAATATTCTACTTAGGCTATTAAATATGACATCTGAACATAGTCTTATTGACTTAAATATTTAAGTCACCTCAACCTAAAATGTCTTAATTCAAGTTCTTATAAGGTTCATATGAAATCAAGGTCCAAACCAAGCCCCAATCTTTAGATTATATTACAGACTAGTCCAACTATCAAAATCATTCTGAAAAATACAAATGCAAAAGCAAAGATTTTTTAGTGAAGTAGAATTTTTGGTTTTAAACTATTTATGTCTTTTTGAGAGTTTTGCAAATTTTTATGTGTTTTAAACTTTTTAAATTTTTAGCTATTTTTGAAAGGTTTAGTGAATTGTATGCATTAACAAGTATTCAGTAATTTTGTGCATATATTTACAAAGGATTATATATATGTTTTACAAGTTTTATATAGAGTTTTTATTTACAAATATTTTTACAAATAATTACAAGAAATTTTACATCATTTTATTGATTACTCTTACCCATTATGTTCGAGTTGTAGTATTGAAAATACAAGAAAGTATGAGTTATGGCTAAAGTATATATACAATATATATGATCCCATGATGAATAGCCATTCATCTACCTTTATTCTTCAATTTTATCTTTAAATCCCTAGGAAAACACGTGTAAGTACATCTAACTTGTACAAATTAACCTCCATTATTCACCTGTAATTAATGCATGAATACTTGTATTTAAATTCAAAATTAAATAATGAAGAAAAGAAAAGAAAAACAAATGAAGTATCAATGATACTGAATGATCCTAAACCGCGAGACCAAGTCAATATTGACAAGGTCGACCTGGAATAAAGTAGGGGAAGATAAGGGCCAATACACTCTACAGAAACCCTAATTATTTATACTGAAAATGACCATTTTTCTATATTTTATTCACTCATATACATACCTCAAATAATAAATTGTTCAACATGAGACTTGTATATAATAATAGAAAATTGTAAATATAATTACCAATAAAAATAATGCACAATGCAACTTGTACACACAGATGAAAAAGTCATAAACGAACTTCACAGATCAATATTTCCTCAATAGAAACTCTTCGCCAAACTCACATCCATTGTATTCTAAATTAAATTATCTATCTAATGAAGGTGGTTTCATTAAAAATGGAGTAAAGATACAAATGCCAGCTTTCTTGGATACCATTGTACTCTCTATCTGTATATAATATTCATATAATTTATTCTTTATATTTTTACTCTCCTTATATTTTTAATTAATTGTATATATTATTTAAAACATATTAAAATATAAACATAAAATAAAACCATAAAAATACACTTTAAATAGATAATACATTATAATATATAGGTATACTATACCTATAATAAATATATATGTATTTATTTATGTACGTAAAAAAATCATAAAAATAAAACAAAAAAATGGAAATATGTATTTGATTATATTATAAATATATAGAATATCTCAATATGATAATAAGCATTAAAACACAAATAAAATAAAACACCCAAAATATATGTATATACACCTACATCTATACATCTAATTATTACACCTAACAAATAATTTATAAAAATAAATAAAAATCATTATAAAATATTTTGAGAAATTATAAAAATTTTTCATTTTAAGTTTTATTTAATATAATTATTTACTAAGTTTAATTGAATTTATACATATTTTCTATTTTCTTTTATTCTTACTTTGTCCATGTGGACCAATCAGGACATAGCGTTTGTTGACTCATGAGTTATTAAGTCAAAGAGCAAAGAGGAGCAATCGCGCGATCGACACAAGGCGAGATCGTAGTCCTTGAGGTGATCGACACATATCTCGATAATCAAGCAACTACCAACCCACACACTAATGTAAATCAATCAAAGAACCTTGAATCAAATTATATTATACCCCTACAGACAAGTGTGTATATTGGATAAGCAAGTAGGGTTTCGAACTCAGGGAACAAGTTGGTGTAGCTTGTATATTATTTATAAATGACGAATAATAAAATATAATTAGAAGTATGCATTATTCACTCTTATTTGTTCATTGTTTTTTGTGCGTTTTTTCATTAATTATATTTCTCTTTTTTTATTTTTTTATTTTTTCTTATTTTTCTTATTTTTTAATTTCCTTTTTTTAAAACACAAGAAAGAACAATCCTTTTATTTTTCAATGGATTCAAAATATTTATAAGGTATTTATAATATTTAATGATAATATTAATTATATTTAACTATATGGGTATATAATACAATATAGGAAAATATATTCGTAAATAGGTCTATAAATAATCAGAATTTACAAAATAAATATTTTTTTGTCTTTTTATATTTTTCATCAATTTTTGTGATTTCTAAAGTATTTTTGGTAATTTTTTAGTACTTTAAAGTCCAAAATATACAAAATCAGGGACATGATAAATAGGTTGAATTAATATAAGATTTAAAAATACTAAATAGGTTCTAAATTTTCTCAAAACTTAAAATTAACAAAATTTCTAAAAATTAAAATTCTCATGAGAAAAAGAATGATAAAATCACTAAAATTAACAAATGATTTAATTATTTTTTTAGCAAAACATGAGAAGTGTTTGTTTTTTATTGTAGTATTTTATCTGTATTCTTATTTATTATTATAAGGCTTTCATTTCAAGTTAATATTTACATGTAAAATACTGGTATAAATACATGTATTTTTTTAATTCATGGTACATATTTTACTATTTGATATTCGTATTTTATATATTTTGTATTTAATTTTATAAACATTTAGATATTTTTATTATAATTTCTAAGTCTATATGTACACTTAATTAATTAGGTATCTATACATTATAAGTATATATAGGTATATTTTGACTATATATTCATATGTATTATTTATTTTGATTTATTTTAATGGTTTATTATAATTAAATTATGTAAATATTTTTCAAGTATTATTTACAATTTTATAAAAATAGAAGAATTTGAATATTACAAAGAATAAATATACTGAATAAAATATACATGTATATTGCACAATATGGGCCTAAAACCTAAATTTTTCATCATAGCTCCAAATTAAATGAAACCACTTCATTAAATATCTTATTAAAAGTTGTATACAATTAAAGGTGATTTTGTTCATTTTGATACAATTTGGAAATGATACAAGTGTATGAAGTTTTTATTTTGGATTTTTATTTTGGGTATACCAGGCGTATTGTGCATTATTTTTCTATGAACTCAACTTTGTATTTTTCGTTGTATTTTTATCCACAATATTCTATAAAAATTTTATGGATTTGATGTATAAATAAAGAATAAAATATGTCCCACAAATAAATTATAGATAAATTAAGAAAGGATTTTTATGTCTTTTCTGTACATTTAATTTTCCCTTTCTCCCCCTACATTATTCATTGTCAACCAAGTCATCATTATGACCGAGTCTTGGGATCTAGGGTCACTCAACACTTATGGTGTCTCATTTCTTTTTCTTTTCTTACTTTATTCTTTAATTTTGGAATTCAATAAAATAAATATACAGTATTTTGTAAAATTATCCGGTGTTTAATTTGGAAAATTAATGATATATACATGCATTTAGTTAGGGATTTAAGGCCAAAATGAAAGACTAAAGGTGAAGAAATGGAGATTCATCACATCATGAGATCATCAAGGAGAGAAGAAACATACTCAAACTCACCAGAAAAATCAGAAGACTTGGTCGTCATCTGATAGGTCGGATACACACCCAGGAAGTAGAGTCGAGTACAGTATCTAACTGGGGTAGTAATGAAAAATCATTAATGAAGAATGGGGAATCAGAATCTAACTAGGAATATGTGCCACTATCGAGCACCCACTCCTCGCACCAAAATTTCTCATCGACTGAAGACTGCCTCTGAATAATCTGAACTAAAAAATGGTACCGGTCAACAATGTGGAAGTTGTCGAAAGGTCTAAAATTGATACTCGAGCTACGACAATACTAGCTGTCATCGGGTCCTCAGGATTTGTATTCTCGTCAAACTGGAGGACATAAGGCTCAAATATGGGATTATCAATGTCTATCATATCAAAATGGTATCCCTCATATCGCTCTGGCTGCTGGAATGGATCATAATATTGATATGAATATGAGAAGTACCTCTAAGGAGTGAACTCTAGTTGGTCCTAATATAAAAATTAGAAAGGATAAAACAACATGGGATCCTCCTTTGACTCCTAGAATTTGAAAGAGCTGGTATCCAAGAATCCTTAACTTTGAAGTTAGAATTGACTCAAATCTAGCTGAAAGACCTATGAAAACTCGATCATTGTTTGAAGATGAAAACTCATAGTGACTATCTCATCATCTATCATCTGTGCAACATTGGTATCCACATCCACTAGTTAGTGTGTGATCTCTGAATCAGCATGAACTGTCTGACACATAACTAGTGATGCATCTACCTCATGTGTTGTCTCGACTAAATCATCTCCCGATGACTAGGAAGTCAAAGATATATCAGAAAGCTCTCCAAAGATAATCCAAAGTGTATCATCATCGAGACTGTGGTATAAACCATCACACAAGGCATCGACCAATGTCTTCTGCTCGACGGTCAGCACCCTATAAAAGATTTGTACAAGGACAGACTTCAAGATTATGTGATCTTAAAATCTCCTCAAGAGGTCAAGAAACCTCATCCATGAATCAGGCAATGGCTCCTACAGGTCTAGGGTAAAATCTCTAATAAAAGGCTGTATCAAATATGCTCCACGATGGGGGTAAAATCTCTACAAAAACAATGCATGTAGGTCACCCCATGTAGCAATGTTCCTTCAAAACGATTGTTCCATCTCTTGGCTATAGCCTAAAGTGAAAAGGGGAAGGTCATCAGCTTCAACTCCTTAGAAGTGGTCTCTGAATATTCTCGGGAATCACAAAACTTCTCAAACTCATAGAGAAGGCTCCTTGTTCACATCCCTTAAAATCTTCGGCAACATATGAATAATCTCTAAATTCAGAATGAAATGACTTAATGTAGAAACTGATGCGCTCCAAAATCTGGATGATCGCCAATATTTACTAATGAATGCAATGTCATCCCAACATAAAAATCACCATGTCTTGCATCTACTCAGTGTAATCTCCATGGGCCTCAACTCCACGATCAATATGCCCATAAAAACTCGGACGTGGAATAGGTGGGGAGACAAAGAAAGAGAAAGAGAAGACAAGGGAAGGGACAAGTACGAGAGGTTGGTTAGAGTTCCAACCTCAAAACACGGTGGACATTGATGACAAGGATGAAAAAACCGAGCCACAAGATTTGGTTGAAGCGAACATGGATCCATCATTATGACTCAAGAATAACACAAGGTATGACGACAGAAGAAGATCGATAAGGGTGGGAGGGAGGGTGAATAGAAAATAGAGAGTGACTACTAATGACCTAGAGAAGATGAACGTAACCAGCTAAACACCAATCACAAACAAACACCAAGCAAACCCCCAATTCACCTACTCAACTCAATAAAGACCGTACAGTATTGGTCATTAATATTATCAATTTTAGAGTTAGATGATCAAACAAATATATTAGTAAACTCACAGGTGCACTCTCCTAGCTTAGTTCGTGTATGATTCGGCGGAACACACCAACTCAAACAATATTACTTCTACTAAAATCCGAGGCAAGTACTTACAGCAATAACAAGACCCAAAAGTTAGTCCAAGCTCTAAGAGCACAAGCCTAGGGCTTTGAGCTCTTATCCTGAAGTGTGCGTACCTCACTCGATCAGGGGAGTACCTATATATAATGAGTAAGTAGCTCTCCCCAAATCAAGGAAGTGAATCAGTTATATTTGATATTAAAGATCAATTTCAATTAGCAGTACAAAATTTTTTATTTTTGGTTTTCTCCTTTTTTGGATATTTTTGAAAACAACATTTAACAAATATTGCAATTTCTTTTTTATTCCAAGTCCAGAAAATAGAGAGAGGAAGATGGAAAAGTCGATGCATGGTGAAACCTATGAATGCATGCAAGATATAGAGTCGCTTACTTGCTCTAGTAGTCTACATGCAATATGATCCACACACAAAAATTAAACAAATCTAAATGAATGAAATACGAGAATTGTCCTAAATAGAAACTTCTATTATATTGTAGCATAGATTTATTTGACTAAGGGCAACGTTGTATATAGAAACAGATAACTCTTTTAGGGTTGTGGACCTAATACTACATAGCTCAATGAAATTGAAACCTATATATAGGAGGCTCAAGCACAAAAAATCGCATGAAACAAAATAAAAATAAAGGCTATAAAAACCAAAATATAGTGAGGTCCCCCCAAGTACATCGACACTTGGTGAAACAGATCCCGCAATCACAAAGTGTCTAAAGTCTCTCTAGAAAACAGAAAAACAGCAAATGCCAAAAATTATTACAAATTATTTATAATAATAAAATGGAAATAAAAATGCTAAATAATGAAAAAAATGCTCAAAATCTACTCTTCCAAATATTCTGCTCCTCCTATTCTCTCATGTTGCTTGAAGAAGAAACGAGTCGCCTCCTCTTCGCTCGGGTGCGAAGCTCCTAAGAATGTTGCCTTCGCTCGTCGGGCCCTTGCAAAAAAAGTAAATAGAATAAATGTCAGAAACAATTATGAAAATAGAGCAAAATAAAATAAAGAAAATAAATGACAAAAATAAAGATAGAAAATGGGAGAAATTAAAGAAACAAAATATAAACAAAACCAAGAGTAGAAGGTAGAGTAAGAGATCTAACTACCCTTGCCATGCCTCCACGGCAATGGCTCCATTTTAATGTTCAAGGGATTTACTAATGGGTTAATTTATTTTATAAAGAATGTCAACAATGCATTGGTGTTCACCTAAAAAGGAATCCCGAAAGAATCAAACAACTTTATCCAAATAGAAGAAAGAAAATAGATGTGCTTTTTATTAAATTAGTATAACATCCATGGTCAAACATAAGAGGAAACTATTTTTATGGTGGTTATTAATTAATGGAAATTAATGAAAGACTTTTTCCTTTGCCTATTCTCTTTTTGATGTTTTTATGGGTTTTTATGCTCTTTGTATTTTTCATGAAATTTTAACTTTTTATATTTCCATTTTTTTCTATTTTCAATTTTTTTGATTTAAGTTTACAAATGTTTATATTTTTAATTTTTCAAACAAGAAATAATAAAAGAAAAATGAAAGAAAGATAACCAAGATATTTTCATATTTTTCAAAAATACTAAAAATGCCCAAAAATCAAATAAAAATAAGTTTGCATTTTAGTTATTTTTAGACTATTTTGTGATTTTTCAGTAATTTTTATATTTTTTAGGATTTTCAAAATATTTAAAAATATGAAATAATCAAAACGGAAAATAAAGACAATCCTTTTGGATTTTTAAAATAGAAAATAAAGAAAATAAATATGGAAACAATTCTAATAAAAAGAGTTTTTATTTATCTTTCAAACATAACCTGAAATATTTTTTATTTTTTATCATTATTATTTTCATTATTTTCTGTCTTTTGCTATTTTTTGGTTTTTATAAAGAATTTTTAAACAAATTTTGTATAGAAATTAAAACAACTAAAAACATATCTACAATAATTTTTTGGAATTTTTAAAATAATATTCAAATTTTTATTATTTTTATGCTGCAAATAGGACAAGTTTCGTGGGTTTTGAATTTTTAAAAATAAGAAACAAATTATTTTCCAAAACAAAAATTAGGGAAGATAAAGTAACTATGTAGGATTCAACTCAAATTTTTGTAGATTTTTTATAGAAATAAAATTATTTAAACCATGCAAAATAAACAATAAAAATAAGTGCAACAGTATAAAGACTAAAATGTAATTATTGCAAAAGTTTTAATCAAATATCCACATAGAAATAATGTAGGTATTTTTTGTGAAATATTCACAAAATAGAATATGCGGATAACATGAGCACATTAGGTAAAGGTCTTTTTTCAAATACAAAAATATCAGAGGGTTGAAAAGTAATTTACCCAAAATATCTAGCCTTAGCATGTGTTGGTCACGTACCCACTTAAGTGGTGGTTCGACAATGTGATGAAAGGGGTTTTCTATCGGTCTTGCATTCCACACAAAGCGGGAACGCAGTCGTTGAGTCGACCGCTCCAAAAAACCCAAATCAATCAACAATTAACCGACAATAAAATATATGCAATGAATATCCAAAAATGTGGAGTTAAAATTTATTATAACTCTACATGCAAATGTGTATAGGTGTAAGCACAAGTAGAGGTCGAACACTGGGAGGCGAATGGTGATGTGGTGAACTTGGTTGTACAATTATTCAATTCAATGTTCATGTCCAATCCTTTATTGTTTTTGTGGGTTTTAAATTTTATATATATATTTTTTATATTTTTGTTTTTATATTTTTTATTTTGTTTTGATATTTTCATTTTTTTATATTTTTAATTATATATATAAAGAGGTATATATAAAAGAGGAGAGAGAGAAGTAGTATAACATATGGATATATATATAGATATAAATGCTTAAAATATATAGATATAATATTTTTTAGCTTTTGATATTTTTCTAATTTTTTTGTTATTTTTCTGGAATATTTCTACTTTTTATGTGTTTTTAATTTAAAAAATGTCCACAATATGGACCAATTAACTAGGTCGAACATAATTTAGGTTTTTTAAAAATATAAAATAAGTTCAAAATTTACCCAAATTAATTTTAATACATTAATAATAATAATATATAGATAACTATAAAAGAGAAAACTATATTTTTGGGTTTTTTAAGGATTTTTCTATTTTTTTGTTGGATTTTGGAGCTTTCTGATTTTTTTATTTTTCTTTTTCTTGTTTTTAGGTTTTTTCATTATCTGGACTCAATGTATTTATAAATATACCATAGTTATTTTTTTGGAATTTTTCAAAAACATATTATATTTTTTTTGTAATTTATATATTAGACAGTACAAAAATGTCTCCTTTTTTATTTTAAAATTAGGTAAAATGCAAAAAAATGCAAAATGGACATGTGGCATGAAAGTATGGGGCATGAAACATCTAACCTAATTTTTGTGGATTTTTAGGAGCTACATAGGTATTTTTAATAAATATATTAAAGACATAAAAATAATAAAACCTAGCAGGGGTATAAATGCAATAAAGATAACTTGCAGGGGGCACAGTGCAAATATACCAACAGAATAAACATTTATTTAAATTTTTAGAACTATTTTACAATTACAAAAAGGTGCCAGGGCTACCATGCAAAATTCACGCGCCTCACGTGGGACAACACGTGAGGCGCAGAAGGACCAAAATGTAATTCAAGAAAGATCAGGGGGCCTTCTGCTAAATTTACATTTATTTGACACGTTACATTTATTTTACAAGAGTAAATAATAAATACCGAAAATGCAAGGGGCTGAAGTGCAATTTACCCCTTAAGGCGCTGGATCGGACGGTCGATGGTGGCTCCATTCAACGGCTGATCTTCAATCTGGGCCTCCATCTTCATCTACGACGGGGACGATGGCTGGACGAACAGGGAAGAAAGCTCGCCGGGGCGAGCTTCTTCCGGTGATATCTCGCACCTCCGTCGGTCTTTGTCGCTCCTAAAGGTCCCATGGGCTTCCTGGAAGGTTCCTCTAACTGCTAAAGGTCTTGGATCGGGCAGAGACGCACTGGAGGTCCCCCGCGAGGTCGGAAGACGTCGTGGGCTCCAGGTGCCTCCGACGACTCTTGAATGCATGCCCTGGAGCTTGGTAGCGCACCTAACCTACTCAGGAAGAAAGCACGGCTCGAGGCATTACTCCTCGGCCAAAAATAGAAGTTGTTAGCATAAAAACGAAGGGGGGGCGGCGATGCTCTGGCGAAGTGGAGGAGGTGAGCATCGATTCGCAGATCTAAGGAAGATCTGGTTGGATTTAGGTGACATAGAGGTGGAGAAAGCGATGGGGAGTGAAATGGAAGCGGAATGGGGATCAGAAACTGTCGGAAGCACTGTGGAGAAGTCGCCGGAGCTAATATCCGGCGAACTTCGATTAGGATAAACTAGGCTATGCTACTGATCTAAATGCGAAATAAAATGCGGGAATGAAAAACTGAAATGAAAATCTACCTAAGAAAGTAAATGCGCAACTCTTATACCTGGAAAAACTCCAGGGAGCAGGACGACTGCCGGAGCGCCGCCGTGGGCGCATCTCCTTCCTCCGCAAGCCTCCACAACCTTCAGGGGACCTCCACATTTCACATGGATGCACACTAGGCCGAAGGTGGGAGCTCTAGGGCTAGAGAAATGGCCAAAAAAGTTTGGAGGAAGATGGGTTATTAATAAACATGTGTATGCGCCCTTATTGACCGGCAAATAATAAGGAATCGGTGACATATACATTAGATCTAACATGGGGGCGTGTATGTACAATGTACCAGAAGCATTTCTTGTGAAGGAAGCAAAGGCGATCGATGGACGGGGCACCCGAGAAAAATGGGAGAAGATGGGGGGTTTGACAGATCTGACGGGTTGGAGGCTGATTTATTTTCGAACATAATGGGAGCCCTTATTGACTGGCCAAAAATAAGTAATCCAAGCTATATACAGGGGAAACAAGCTATAGGTGTGTATAAGGGATATGTTGGGAGTAATTTCCGTGAAGGGACCGATGTCATTGGAGCGACGGGTCGGTCGGGAAAATTTGGAGAAAACGCCATGTCTGACAGATTTGACGGGCAGGTGAGGCTGATGGCTTAGTTGACCGAGGTCAACGAATGCGGGAATCCTATTGGTCCACGTCTGCACAAATTTGACTCATTATGTAGTCATAATAAATGACCTTATTTAATTTTGATTATAAAATAAAAAATGTTTATTAATTAATGTATTATTTCTTTATGATTTTTATTTATTTTTCTGATGTGTTTTATTATGAATTTATTTTAATGATATATTTATAAGTGTATTTACGTGTATTTATTTTTATTTTGTGTATTTTTATTTTATTATTTTATTTTATTATTTTATTTATTTATAACTTATTTTTGTGAGTATAAATATATTTTTATTTAATTTTTATGAGTTTATTTACATGTTTAAATAAATAGGTCTATGTAATATGTAGGTATACTTATAGGTATTTTACCTATATTATATATACATTTTATTTATTTAATGTATTTTATTTGTTTTTATTTAGGGATTACATTCTTAATAAATATTAAAAATATAGATGAATAAAGAATAAAAGAATAAAGTCCCTTTTTATTTATATACATATAGATAACATAGGTATTTTGCCTACGTGTTTAGATAACTTTATTTTATTTGTGTGTTTCTTCTTGGTTTAATTATAGTTTTAATGTACACATATGTTATAAATAATGTATATAAATTTATAAAAATATGATTTTGTAAAAATAATGGGTAATGAATAAATTGAATATTTTAATCGGTATTATGTACAATAGGGGCCCAAAACCTAACTTTTACAGATAAACTCCAAAAATTCTGAAACAAATTTTATTAAATACTTCTTAAAAAGCTAGATACAATTAAAGGTGATTTTGGGTAATTTTGAGTTTTTATTTGCAAGATATGGGTCTGTGAAGTTGAGATTTTGGCTTTTTATTCTGGGTATAAAATGTACACTGTGTATTATTTTTACACAAACTCAATTTTGTATTTTTATTTACATTATTATCTACAACTTTCATGTACAAAGTTTCTCTATTTGATGAATAAATATTTATATGCAAAATAGGTGTCAAAAAAATGCATAAATAAATGAATAAATAAATGAAGTGTTTATTGTACTATTGGCCCTTATCTCCCCCTACTTTATTCCTTGTCGACCAATTCCATGCTGGCCTTGGTCTCAGGGTTCGGGTAATAAAAAATTTGCATTATTTTATTCCTTTTTCTTTTATTCTCTTTATTCTATAATTTTGGCATTAAAAACCTTATTCTATGTACATTTAATACAATAAATAATGAATGCTATTATGAACAAATTGATGCTATTTACATGCATTTGTTGGGGTTTTTAAGGCCAAAATGATAGAATAAAGGTGATGAAATGGAGATTCATCACCCCCCTATACTTGCCTTTGCTAGTTCGTAGCAAATACTTATGCAATAAGTACAAAAAGAATAAAGAATAAGAAGAAAAGAAAAAAACAAAAATAAAGAATTCAAAGAATAAATTGAATTGATCATGATTATTAAACTTATCTCTACAAAATCAAAGTTTGGAGCTCAGGTTAGACCTTGGTGTGAGAATGTATGTGGAACCTAGTCGGGAACCAAATTTAAAACACAACAGCCTTCGAACTCGGTTCAAATTCCCTCAATAGCCAGGTCAGAACTAGCCTACGTCATACACAAACCCTTATGACTATGAAGCTGACTTGTACAGTGTAAGTGATAGTGGCTCTCCCCAACTGAAATGACAAAGAGACTAGCTTCTCCAGAATGACAACCCAATGATTCCCCAATCCAGCCCTCTGCCGTCGAGGAGCGGGGTATTCCCTTCTAAGTTCAAGTGGCATCCAACTCAAGAGGAGGGGGAGGAAAAGAATGGACGGTAGCCTGTGTAGCCACCTATCCTGGGATGCAAGACCAGTATAGTTAAGTCATCTAGCAGTAGGCTCACATGGTATAACTTTGAAGCTCAAGCTTTCTTATTTTCTATACAACATATATACATACTCCGACAGGCACTTTATTTTTTATTTTACAAGCCTGTCCACTTTTTTGGAGTTTTTCTTTTCTCCTTTTTTTTTTCAACATACTATTTACAACAGCATTTACGTAAGGACTTTTTCCTCTTGAGCCAGAAGACTATCCCTCTTTTGAAGCTTTATCACAACCCACACTCTCCTGTCATTTGACTTTATTGAAACTGGACCAGGTTGGGGTGCACTTCCCTCCCTAGACAAGGATGAATGTTTCCACCCGTGTGCATTTCAGACTGGCAAATCCAACCCCCTCACCACTCCAACTGAGTTGAGCCAAGTGAAAGGTGCAAGTGTCCAAGTTAGGTCACGGCCGACAAGAGTCATACGTGTGTTTCGAAAAGTTCTAGTTAGTCCACTGAGGTGACTTGAACCCAGCCCTGATTTCTCAAAGAATTAAGTCTTAATAGACCCGAAGTACCTTAAACCTAGTTCCCATAAGGTTCTAGTGCAGTTAGGTGCGGTAAGGTCCAACCAAGCTCCAATCTTCGACTTTATTGGACTAGTTCAATCATCAAGCTCAATCAAAGAATTGAATGCTATGCAAATGCTAAATATGCAAAGAATAATGCAATTTTTAAAATAATTTGAAACAAAGAGAAAAAAATTTACACAAAGAATTTTTGCAAAATAAAACAATTTTGGCACTTAAAGTAACATATATACATTTATTTACACGGGCGTGTTGCTTTATTTATAAAGAATTCAGGATTTACAATTTAGTTTTTATTTATATGCATATATGTATACTTATTAAAGAATTTTGTGTTATTTATTTTTATTATATTTATTATTGATTTGATGTATATATTCCTCAAACTTATTTGAAAATCATTTTCAAACAATTTTGAAAAACTATAGTCCAAAATAATTTTTACAAACATTTTTACAAACATGTACACACATTTGAAAATCATTTTGCAAAGGTTTTTCAAACAGTATATATAGATTTTTCAAAATATTTTTGCAACCATTTTTCAAACCGTTTGCAAACAATCTTTCAAACATTTTGTTTCACACAAAGAAAATAAACTTTACAAACCAAAAAGGTTTTACAAAGGTTGAAAACATGTAACAAAACATTTTCAAAATAGTTTTCAAAAGATTTTCACAAAGCTTTTCAAACTATTTTTCAAACATTTTGCGAAAAACATTTTCACCTGATTTATTAATAAGTATTTACAAAAAGAATTTGAGGAATAATCACATCTTTTTATTAAGGTTTAAAGAATTTAATGAATTATTAGCCATATTATTAAGAGAATACTAAAGTACGAGTTATGGCTAAGTATATACAGAGTATATACGACCCCCCCCATACTTAGCTTGAGCTATGTCTCATACATCGGAAAAGAGAAAGAGAAGACATAACTCGTAATGAGTATAGAAAAGTCGAAAGAATACACGAATAAGAGATGATCGAATGAGAAGTTGACCGTCCCCCCTATACTTAGGATAAGGTAATCCTAAGTATAGTAGACTGTACACAAAGCAGGGAGGGTCAAGGGTGGGAATAAACAGATCATTGAATGAACAAATCACGGGTGCACCCCCCTATACTTAAGACAAAGTACGTCCTAAGTACAGAGAACCGACACAAAGGGGCGACACCTTTTATTTAGATGAAGAAATATGAAAAGGAAAAGAAGAAAAGAAGATAGATATATACATATTAGATGAAAAGATCGTGGAGAATATACGCATCACTCCCCCTATACTTAGGGTGAGATATCCCTAAGTATAGGCAGCAACAAGAGTGACGAAAATGCACAAGGAAAGAACAACTCGGTGTGTGCCCCCCTATACTAAGGACAAGGTACGTCCTAAATGTAGATACAAAGATATGGCGATAGATCTAGGGCACACATAACATGCGGGAGAAAGAAGGAATAGACAATACACATATATACAAGTAGTGAAGAAACTAGTGAAGTACAGGACGATATCTGGTAAGCGACTACCGTACTTGCACCATTTTCTCCCTGTGAGAACAGTGACACACTCAGACAGTGATGGACACCCGCATAAGAAAGTAAAGATATCCGGTCCGGTCGCATAAAGCAGTCAATCGGCTCAGATGGTCAGCATGAGGGAATGGAGCCGATACCGTAAGACCGGAAGGAAGAAAAATAGTACAGATTTCTCCGGTCAATCAGAGTCTCAATAAGATATGAAAAGGTAAAGAATAGGAGACACCGTCGCATTGGGTGGTCATGAGGTCGGAAGATCATGGTGACACATCGAATACCGCAAGTCATGGGTGAACCCTGCGAGGGTCGTTAAGGTGAGAAGAATCAGAGAATAATTAGAATACTCGGCTCCGTGTTCTGCAGATCGGAGACAAAACCAGGGAGGAGACCGAGTACCTCGAAAATGATGTACTCTCCAGCAGATAACCCTCGGGGAGTATTACATGCTAGGCAATGAATAATCAGAAAAAGACTCGACCTCGCGAGGGTCGTCACGGCAAATGGACACAAAGGCGTCATGATCCATCAGACGGATCAACAGGTACGGTCTCGGTAGGAGACATATCGGCTACCAGCAGAAAGGACCAGAAAGTCTAAAGAATGTGGCAGCGTCCCACAGACAACCCTCGGAGAACGTGCTACCAGCTAGGCATGAAAATAGCAGATATCGGGAGCTCAACCTTGCAACGACCGTCAAGACGAGCAGACTCAAAGGAGTGAAATCAGATGGGTCCCACGATCCACAGATCGGATAGGCAACTCAAGATGGGACCAAAAATCATGTATATGAGACGACTCGATTCCGTGCTCCGCAGATTGGAGACACAGACAGCAGTGGGAACCGAGCGTAAAGAGAGTGTCGCAGTCTCTCGCATATAGTCCTCGGAGAGTACTGCGATCTAGGCAAGGAATAGTCATAGTATGTCTCTACCTTGCGAGGGTCGTCAAGGAGAGAGAAGGGCTCGAAGGAGCCGGATCCATCAGACTGACCCACATAGTGGTCTCAGTAGTCGACAAATCGGCTACCAACAGCAGAGACCAATCAGATCGAAAATATGTCTTAGTCTCCCGCAGATTACCCTCGGGGAGCTATGAACTAGGCAGGGAATAATCAGAAAAGTGGATCTCTGCCTTGCGAGGACCGTCAAGGAGAGCGGACTCAGATGAGTCTAGTACATTAGCCGCGTGTACTGACAGGTCGGGTACACAATCACTGGGGGAGGCCAATCAAGCATATCATCTGACTCAGTTTCGGGTCCCAACACAATGGCGACCCAAGTAGTGGCTGAAACCGTAGTCCTAGAAATTGTCGCATTCTCCCGCATATAATCCTTGGGGAGCAATGCAAACTAGATCAATGTTGGTCATGGAAATTCTGGCATAAAATCTAAGGTCCTCGAAATAGTGTGAATCCATCAATCCATAGGAGGGCATAAGATCATGTGAGGGAGCAAATAATCAGGTCATTCACAATGCGGTCCCTCAAGTTACTCTAATCAGCTGAGATGGCACAATATGTCATCAGGATTCCTCTAAATGCCATTGGTGGATCGAAGAGTCAGGAGGTCGAGGATGGGTTAAACAGGAAGATGAGAGATCATGCAGGATCCGCACAACTTTATCAGTAAGTCCAAATCAGAATAATCAGTCAATCCTCAATATCAAAATGGGTGGAACCTCAAAATAGATAGATCAATTAGTACTCATGAAATTATCACCAAGTCATCGCATCATACCACATCCTCAACCCGGTGTGCGAGAACTAAAATTCCTCAATAATGCATAACACATATGCTCTATGCAGCAGAAAAATTCCTCAATACGCTCGTATGCATGTATCCAAAGTCAAATCCACCAAATCAATCTCAGCAACCTCAACAGCATGCCCGACTTAAATAATCTGTATAAATATTCCTCGATGCGGGCCTCCTCAATATACACAGCATTCCCGGGTAAAGGGAGTGGTGATACGGGGTACACAAGAAGGATGGATAAGAAGGGTAACACAATGAAGTGGAGAAGCTGATTGAGCGTGCGTGCCAATATCATTGGAGGTAGAAGGGTGATATAGAGGGAATGAGGAGGGCGTGCGGGAAGATCGGGACATAGACAAAATTGGGTATTCCACACAAGGCGGAAACACCGTCAAAAATGGTGGTCCGAAGAGCAGGCTCTCCTCGAACCGGAAAATATGGGAATGGTACGGTGGAAACGAAGAAGATGGTGAAGAAGAGGGAAACGAAGGACTTGGCGAAGAAATGATTGAGCTCAAGCGCCAATATCACGACTCAATGCAAATGAAGAGGTATATGTATAAGAGAGGTAGAGAGACTCAAAGATAAAAAAAAATGCATGACTCACACGGACGGGACCTACTACTCTAATAATGAAAGAAAAGCAAAATGGACTCCAAGTCATAGTCAAGACACAAGGCAAACCCCCAATTCACCTACTCAACACAGTGAAGACCGTCAAGTGACAGTCATTTATCTTTTCAGTTTTAGAGTGAGGTGAGAAGCAGAAAGTTGTACAAACACGTAGGAGTCTTGATGGGATTTGGGATCTACTCCTTAGTGTGTACGTGAGCAATTTAAAACGCATACAATGAGGGGGTTACTCTCCCCAAGACAAGGAAATCCATTATGTTTTATTTTTAGGTCCAATAGAGTTTAGCAGTCCCGATTTTATTTAAGTTATCGCTTTGTTTTGGGTATTTTCAATGCACGTGCCTATCGAGGTTCCAATTTCCATTAAGCATCCTAGGTTGGAAAAAACAGAGGGAGAAGATCAGAAAAGCCATGCAAGTCGGAAAACGATGATGCATGCCAAGTAAGAAGACTTACAGTGCCTCCCAGCTCTCTCCATGCGGGATGAATAACAGAATTTGAAACCTATGCTATATGCAAATGCAAACCGAAGAAATGGCCCTAGGTTCAGAAATTGCTGTTATCGTGAAGCACCACAAGTCGCTCATTCATCTTTAGCCTCAAAAAGTCCGGTCTTGGCTCACCCCTCCTCTGCTCAACACACTTGAGTTTAGGAGAAAGCGCTTTACAGGGCTCGCTGTGGCACAAAGGCTAAGAGATAAATGAACGACTGTTTAGTGTTTGATCTAGGTCCAAAGCGAACTATAGGTACATGCAAATAAATTAGAGTGTTTGGTCCTAACTCTACGAGCAAGCAACTCCAAGGCTAAGGCTCATTCACACAAAATAATAAAATAAAATAAAGAAAAGGAAAAGCGTCAAAATCATCGAGGCCCCCAAGGGAACAATCCCTCCTGCAATGGACCTCGGGAGTTCAAGTGTACCTGTGAGAGTCCTGTATTATTACAAAATTCAAGTGTCACTCTCTCGCATAAATATACATATTAAAATAAATTAAAATGCATAAAATAAAGACTGTCTTCAAAAATTCTCCTTCTGCTGTCCTGGATGCTCTCTCCTGTTGGCTGGCATAGAGGAGCTAACTTCACCTTGCTCGGGTGCTTAGGCCCTCCTAGGAGGTCCTCCTTTGCTTGGCGGTCCCTCGCCTCAAAGACAAAGAAAGGAGATGGTCAGAACAGTCAATCAAATGATGTCAAATAGAAATAAAAACCAAACAAATAAATAAGTGCATGATGGACATGAGCAAAGAATTAAATGAATGAACAAACAATCACACAAAATTCATGAAATCCCGGCAACGACGCCATTTGATGAAAGGGGTTTTCTATCGGTCTTGCATTCCACACAAAGCAGGAACGCAGTCGCTGAGTCGATCGCTCCAAAATACCCAAATCAATCAACAATTTACCCACAATAAAATATATGCAATGAATATCCAAAAATGTGGAGTTAAAATTTATTATAACTCTACATGCAAATGTGTATAGGTGTAAGCACAAGTAGAGGCCGAACACTGGGAGGCGAATGGTGATGTGGTCAACTTGGTTGTACAATTATTCAATTCAATGTTCATGTCTAATCCTTTATTGTTTTTGTGGGTTTTTAATTATATATATATATATTTTATATATTTTTGTTTTTATAATTTTTATTTTGTTTTGATATTTTCATTTTTTTTATATTTTTAATTATATATATATAAAGAGGTATATATATAAGAGGAGAGAGAGAAGTAGTATAATATATGGATATATATATAAATATAAATGCTTAAAATATATAGATATAATATTTTTTAGCTTTTGATATTTTTCTAATTTTTTTGTTATTTTTCTGGAATATTTCTACTTTTTATGTGTTTTTAATTTCAAAAATGTCTACAATATCGACCAATTAACTAGGCCGAACATAATTTGGGTTTTTTTAAAATATAAAATAAGTTCAAAAATTACCCAAATTAATTTTACTACATTAATAATAATATATAGATAATTATAAAAAAGAAAACAATATTTTTGGTTTTTTAAGGGTTTTTCTATTTTTTGTTGGATTTTGGAGCTTTCTGATTTTTTTTATTTTTCCTTTTCTTGTTTTTAGGTTTTTTCATTTTCTGGACTCAATATATTTATAAATATACCATATGTAATTTTTTTGGAATTTTTCAAAAACATATTATATTTTTTTTGTTATTTTATAAATTAGACAGTACAAAAATAGCTCCTTTTTCATTTTTAAAATTAGGTTAAATGAAAAAAAATGCAAAATGGACATGTGGCGTTAAAGTATGGGGCATGAAACATCTAACCTAATTTTTGTGGATTTTTAGGAGTTACATAGGTATTTTTAATAAATACATTAAATACATAAAAATAATAAATCCTATCAGGGATATAAATGCAATAAAAATACTTGCAGGGGGCACAGTGCAAATATACCAACAGAATAAACATTTATTTAAATTTTTAGAACTATTTTACAATTACAAAAAGGTGCCAGGGCTACCATGCAAAATTCACGCGCCTCAGGTGGGACAACACGTGAGGCGTAGAAGGACCAAAATGTAATTCAAGAAAGATCAGGGGGCCTTCTGCAAAATTTACATTTATTTGACACGTTACATTTATTTTACAAGGGAAAATAATAAATACCAAAAATGCAAGGGCTGAAGTGCAATTTACCCCTTAAGGCGCTGGATCGGACAGTCGATGGTGGCTCCATGCAACGGCTGATCTTCAATATGGGCCTCCATCTTCATATAACGACGGGGACGATGGTTGGACGAACAGGGAAGAACGCTCACCGGGGCGAGCTTCTTCCGGTGATATCTCGCACCTCCGCCGGTCTTTCCCGCTCCTGAAGGTCCCATGGGCTTCCTGGAAGGTTCCTCTAACTGCTGGAGGTCTTGGATCGGGCAGAGACGTACTGGAGGTCCCCCGCGAGGTCGGAAGACGTCGTGGGCTCTAGGTGCCTCCGGCAACTCTTGAATGCATGCCCTGGTGCTTGGTAGCGCACCTAACCTGCTCAGGAAGAAAGCACAGCTTGAGGCGATGCTCCTCGGCCAAAAATAGAAGTTGTTAGCATAAAAACGAAGGGGGGCGGCGATGCTCTGGCGAAGTAGAGGAGGCGAGCATCGATTCGCAGATCTATGGAAGATCTGGTTGGATTTAGGTGACATAGAGGTGGAGAAAGCGATGGGGAGTGAAATGGAAGCGGAATGGGGATCGGAAACTGTCGGAAGCACTGTGGAGAAGTCGCCGGAGCAAAGCTCCGGCGAACATCGATTTGGCTAAACTAGGCTATGCTACTGATCTAAATGCGAAATAAAATGCGGGAATGAAAAGCTGAAATGAAAATCTACCTAAGGAAGTAAATGCGCAGCTCTTATACCTGGAAAAGCTCAGGGAGCAGGACGACTGCCGGAGCGCCGCCGTGGGCGCATCTCCTTCCTCCGTAAGCCTCCACAACCTTCATGGGACCTCCACCTGTCACATGGATGCAAACTAGGCCGAAGGCGGGAGCTCTAGGGCTAGGGAAATGGCCAAAAAAATTTGGAGGAGGAAGATGGGTTATTTATAAACATGTGTATGCGCCCTTATTGACCGTCAAATAATAAGGAATCGGTGATATATACATTAGATCTAACATGGGGGTTTGTATGTACAATGTACCGCGAGCATTTCTTGTGAAGGAAGCAAAGGCGATCGATGGACGGGGCACCCGGGAAAAATGGGAGAAGATAGGGGGTTTGACAGATATGACGGGCTGGAGGGTGATTTATTTCGAACATAATGGGAGCCCTTATTGACCAGCCAAAAATAAGGAATCCAAGCTATATACAGGGGAAACAAGCTATGGGCGTGTATAAGGGTTGTTTTGGGAGTAATTTCCATGAAGGGACCGATGTCATTGGAGTGACGGGTCGATCGGGAAAATTTGGAGAAAACGCCATGTCTAACAGATTTAACGGGCTGGTGAGGCTGATGGCTTAGTTGACCGAGGTCAACGAATGTTGGAATCCTATTGGTCCACGTCTGCACAAATTTGACTCATTATTTAGTCATAATAAATTACCTTTTTTAATTTTTATTATAAAATGAAAAATGTTTATCAATTAATGCATTATTTATTTATGATTTTTATTTATTTTTTTGATGTGTTTTATTATGAATTTATTTTAATGATATATTTATAAGTGTATTTACGAGTATTTATTTTTATTTTGTGTATTTTTATTTTATTATTTTATTTTCTTATTTTATTTATAACCTATTTTTGTGAGTATAAATATATTTTTATTTAATTTTTATGAGTTTATTTACATGTTTAAATAAATAGGTCTCTGTAATATGTAGGTATACTTATAGGTATTTTACCTATATTATATATACATTTTATTTATTTAATGTATTTTATTTGTTATTATTTAGGGATTACATTCTTAATAAATATTAAAAATATAGATGAATAAAGAATAAAAGAATAAAGTCCCTTTTTATTTATATACATATAGATAACATAGGTATTTTGCCTATGTATTTAGATAACTTTATTTTATTTGTGTGTTTCTTCTTGGTTTAATTATAGTTTTAATGTTACATATATGTTATAAATAATGTATATAATTTTATAAAAAATATGAATTTGTAAAAATAATGGGTAATGAATAAATTGAATATTTTAATCGATATTATGTACAATAGGGGCCCAAAACCTAACTTTTACAGATAAACTCCAAAAATTCTGAAACCAATTTTATTAAATACTTCTTGAAAAGCTATATACAATTAAAGGTGATTTTGGGTAATTTTGAGTTTTTATTTGCAAGATATGGGTCTGTGAAGTTGAGATTTTGGCTTTTTATTCTCAGTATAAAATGTACAGTTTGTATTATTTTTACACAAACTGAATTTTGTATTTTTATTTACATTATTATCTACAACTTTCATGTACAAAGTTTCTCTATTTGATGAATAAATAATTATATACAAAATAGGTGTCAAAAAATGCATAAATAAATGAATAAATAAATGAAGTGTTTATTGTACTATTGGCCCTTATCTCCCTCTACTTCATTCCTTGTCGACCAATTCCATGCTGGCCTTGGTCTCAGGGTTCGGGTCATAAAATATTTGCATTATTTTATTCCTTTTTCTTTTCTTCTCTTTATTCTATAATTTTGGCATTAAAAACCTTATTCTATGTACATTTAATACAATAAATAATGAATTCTATTATGAACAAATTGATGCCATTTACATGCATTTGCTGGGGGTTTTAAGGCCAAAATGATAGAATAAAGGTGATGAAATGGAGATTCATCACAATGTAATCGAGAGTATTGATCTACAAATGATCAATAGTTGCTGATGTTCTGATTGGACGGCTATGATCTCTCAGTTTGAGGCTGATCAAATAGATATGGATAGATTTAGGTTGAGCATGTGTTCTTCCGCAATTTCAAGCACAAGAGGTGGTGAGGATGCGATCTTTGGTGGTTCTTTGTCGGAGGGAGTCAGTTTGATGCCCTATATGCTCGTGCAGGTGTTCACGTTAGAGAAGAGCTCAGGATCCAGGAAACTATCTTCAGAGAATCTCAATCTCCAGCTGCGCTTTGGATGAATTTCGATGATATGTGGTAGGTTAGGTGGGTGTTCTTTTGATGGTTACAAAGTCGAGTCCATGTGGTACATATGGGTTGCAAATCTCGATCGGATTTGGGTGAGCTAGCTCTCAGGACTATTGATCGGCATTGAAGAGACCCTTGTCCTCG
Source organism: Ottelia alismoides (assembly GCA_037367405.1). Taxonomy (NCBI): domain Eukaryota; kingdom Viridiplantae; phylum Streptophyta; class Magnoliopsida; order Alismatales; family Hydrocharitaceae; genus Ottelia; species Ottelia alismoides. The sequence goes on from JAZKJV010005828.1 coordinate 1,116,754, forward strand.
CTCTTTGACTTGACAACAGAATCATGTGCTACAGATCATTTCATCGCTATTGTCTCGTTCTTCAGGTGATCGGTGATGGCATCAACAAATAGTGATGATGCTCCAACTTCCAAGTACTTAAAGCAATGTGACTATGAATCTTGATCTATCAGTGCTCCTCGGTCATGATTGTGTTGTGATGTTGCAAATGAATGGGAATTCAGATGTTCGATGATTCCATAATCGAACTTCGTTCTCTGCTAGTTGTTTCTATTGATGCATGAACCATAATCAATGTCAAAAATGTGACTCGGGCACAAGACTCGGTCCAAATGCAGACAAAGAATCAGTGAGCGGGGAAGGAAACATAGAGTGAGGTATTGACCATCAAACTTCAGCCACCAAACGTCAAGAGAGGTGATCAGGTGTGTGATTTAGACTAGAAGTGAATGGATCTGAAGATGGAGGTGAATCTGGAGGTTACCAGATCAGATTGGGAATCATTTGAAGACTAGATAGATGGATGAGGAGAATAGTAGATAAGGAGATCAGAAAGGAAGAAGAAGAGAAGAACAAGTTATTTATCAAACCTAAAAGGATGAATGTGATAATCAGATATGGCTGAAGGGAGTGCTTGGGTAGGAGGTGTTGGAGCTCCGGGGTCATTGCCTCGACTCGCTGACGGTGCGAGGAACTGAGCTCACCAGATCGATTGAGTGTGACGAGTCTTCACTGGATCAAAGGCAACTTGATCCTTTCTTACTACTATGAAGAGTGACGCTATCACTTGTAGGCACTCAGAGCTCACCAAAGGGGAGAAGAGAGCTGAATATAGAAAGAAAAATGAAGCTCTAGACTTTATATACAATGAAGAACCATGAAATTCAAATGAAACTTTTACATATGAAATTAGGTGGAATGCGACAAAAAAGATACTGGTGTGACATAAGGATGTATGGACTATAATCAGGCGAAGAAATCTGGTAAAAAGGATGTAGGAATTGGTCCATAAAATTTCGAGAAGCTGACGAGTGGAGTAGTTATTCGGGTTTAAAGATGGAGGGGGTCAGTTGCCTAATATCGACAAAATTGGAATGGGCCAATAGGAGCAGATCTGGAATACGACGGAAGAGACAACAAGACAAAATAGCAAAAAATGAATAGAAAAAACAGAAATAAATTATAAAATGATTTTAAAATAAATAATTATTATAACAAATAATGTTAACATTTTAAGAAACTATTTTTTTATTTAATAGATAGATAAATAATAAAAATACATGTATTTACATGTATTAAATACATATTTTGCTAAGATTCATCATTGATAAAATCATGTCACACATGATCCAATTGCATCTCCATACACTCTATCGAGTTAATGTGTATTAGCAGGAGTAAGATAGGAATGATATTCCTTTCTCCATAAGGTATTCCATGAATTCATCTTAATAGGTACTTGCTACCTTGGTTTGATCAAATTCATTTCATCTTCCTTCAAACTTTGGTTCTAAACAAAAATTGTGGAATCTTTGAAAATTTTAAAGGTTTCTAAAGTGAATGGATGAAATCTCATATAACAAATAATCATCAATTGATATCACATATCATTAATGTTTATTATGGTATAGATGATCCACACACATCAATATGTATGAGATCATGAATTCCTTGTTCTCTTAAACCATTCCCATAGAAGGGTGTATCAAACAATTTAATTTGTATCTCCATTCATATGTAAATTTTGAAACTTCAGACAATCTAAAGTCTAATATCTTACTATTCTATTGATCTTATCAATAGTCATATGTCCAAGGCTTAATGCTAGATCATTGTCAAATGATCTTTATCCTCCTCTTGATCCTCTAAGATTTTATTTTTTCAGTATTTAGAAATGTTAATGAACAATTCATTAATTTACTATTTTAGTAGAGTCCTCTAGATGTTAGACTACTATCTGAAATATCCGTCATAACACTTTATTATAGCTTTATTCCAGAATGCATGTTTATTTCCAACATTTAGAAATAAACAACGAATGTATTCTAATATCTAGGTCAGAAAGACATTCTTTAAGACTAAGGGATCTCCCACTGAAAATATGTAGTCTATCTATCTAACTGGAGATTGCTGCAACAATTGCATCAACAACCATTTGGATAACTATTAAACCTTAAGATCAAATTTTCTAGTTTTCTGAAACATATGCAACCTATTGCAAGTATTATTAGAACAATGAGATACAACTATTAGACATTGATCTTATCTAATAAGCAAGTCAATTTAAATGATTATATGTAGATGTATAATATGTTGATGTACTATCTCAGTCTTCCTCTAAGGATCCTAGATAGTCTAGATAGTCATACTATCAATACATTAGCTTGTTGCAGTATTGGCATTCATCCAACTCTTTGAATGGCACATGTATGGAAATCACATAAGTACAATCAACTGTTTGACTTTCCTTCTTACTTCGGTAAGACCCATGCTACCACGATAATTCCTTAATCTATAAACAACAATTGCTTAAGACAAAGGATCTCTTATGTTGTACTCAAAAGATTTCAATATTAGAGTATTTTGACATTTATACATGCTTCACTAAATTCATGCAATATGAATATCATAAAGCTTCATGAATGACTTCAATATATATAGTAAAATGACAACACTCACCATATCTACATACATCTTAACACTTAAAAACATAGGTTCTGGTAAGTACTCAAACATTTTGAGTACATCTTCTCATATCGAGCCACCATTATGCATAATGCAGTGATCCGTGTCATTCATGAATAAATGTCGAAAATATATATTCTTGCCAAAACATCTTCTTAGATTTTATAAGGATTGTTTGACAATTACGATCTTCATCGACATGATACTTCCAAAGTGCAATCGATGAGAAATCAAGACTATAGAGACATACAAACTCAAGGTTGTTGTCCTATTGTCTATTTAATTGTCATTCCTCATTATTATGAGGAAACTTGCATATCTTTATCACATACATTATGTGTCTAATTGCAAGTACAATATCTTGATCATTAATCAAATCCATGATACATTACTGGTTATTATTGATTATAGTTCTGAGTGGTTTATGTAGGTTATCTGAAATAAGATAATTTGCATGAATTAAATATTTAAATTTGATTAAGGATTTTATATCAAAGATGTCTTACATTGTGAACTCTAAAAGTTCATTCACTTATTAACTTTTAACGTAAGATACATACCTACCATTATATCTCAAGCAAGATCTGGGATATCATTTCTTTTTTGTTACATCCCAATAATATGAGAAATTATAACTCGGGAAAAAAGAAGTGGGAACTCATTCCGCCATGCAAGTCCCACTTGTATTTCCAAATTCGATCTTTAACACCTATGACCACCACCCTTAAGATGATGTTGACCCGTCGTTAATTGAACCAACTATTAACATGATTAGAACTCACTATGCGCAATCCAATATCATCCCAATAATATGAGAAACTGATATTGGGGTCACTATGCAAACGACCTTACTCTTTTGAGAAGTAAAGAGCTTAATCCATGTGCGCTTGTATGTAGGAGCGGTCACTTTGGACAAGCGTCTCTGGCAAACAATCCATGGCAATGGAACCCTTCGCCTTAACGGGAGACCATTAATGTCATTTATATGATCCTCCATATACCATTCAAAATTTAATTAATTATTATGAATCATATTCATAATCAATTCTTTCAGGGGAATTGCATACTACTAATAATAGAGCGTTTATTTTAATTGGATGTAATTGATTTAATCATATTAAATACAACCATATATTATAAGCTCTCATAAATACTTATTATTTTGTATTTTAATAATTAGAGTACAATTTGACTTACTCATATTATTCTTTTTAGAAAAATGGATCCGGTCAGTACACTCAAGTTATGCTGGGAGGGAGCGTTTCCATGGCATGCAAGGTGCTAATTAAGAAACAAGCTAGCATACCAAGACTAGACACCTTCACCATTCCGATAGAGAACAAAAAATAATAACGCTAATGTACTTGCGGTTTTATCGATCAACTTTGATGAGTGGCAATATAGTATATAGTAATTATATATATATTTAGTCATCTTTAAAACAATTTTAAGGATCCTAAATTTCTAGTCTTATCAAGCAAACATGTTCTTGATCCTGCATGTAAAAGTTGTCCTACAACATTTATAGGATAAACAAGGGTTTTCATGAAACATACATTCAATTGTCAATGATGTTTAATCAATTGTTTTCATAATTATTAGCTACCATAATTAATCAAGTCAAATTAATAATTTCCATGATTTCCATTGAATGATAAATACATTAATAAAGAGATTTGATTACCTAATCATCATCTGACCCATCTCCACTAAATGAGGAATATCTACGGCTAACTGAATCGGAACCATGCGACGTAAATTCGAGCGGTTTGATGGTTTGATTCTATACTTAATACAAGTGTTTGTTTCATATTTCATGATGTTAAAATAGTAATAAAAAAAATTCTTACAGATCCGTGACTACATGCAAAAACAATATAGCGATGTGAATTTTTTGAATTATATTCATGCACTTTTGGTACAAAAAATAGGTTACTATTTTTGGGACATATTTAGACTTTTTAAATATATTTTAGTAACCAAAAAATTCCAAAAAATACACAAACAGTATGTTTTTATTTTTGCAAAAAACCAGTCATATATTGCATCTCATTCAAAAACAACAAGTCCCCACGCATCTGAAATACAAAACTTGTTCACCTAGGGGTTTGAATCGTATCCAAGTCCTAGACTAAGGCTCTGATACCACTTAAAGGTTGTGAGAAAAACCTTAAGAGCATAATGTAATTTTGAAGATCTCATTGTATGTGATCAGGAGCGACTAGTCATACTAGTTGCATGGGGCAGCAGAAATTTTTTTAAAAAAGTAAATGATCAAACCACATGATTTGAGAACACTTAAAATTTTTTCATCAAGATCACAAACGGGTTTAAAGGGTTATTTCTTGAAGCATGGTTGCGATCATCAATCTCTAATGTAAGAGATTCTTCTGTCTCAAGTCTGATCTGACTAAGATTGCACTTGCGGGCACATTGACGAGATAAGTGCTTTCTACAATCCATGTTGATGATCCAAGATTGGAGTCTCCTGATTTTGTCTCATGAAAACTGAAGCCTTCTTCACTAGAAAAGTGTACCAAAGAAGATGGAGATCCATGAATAGTCGATCCGACAACACAACAACATCGCAACGACTACAGGATTCTCTACATGAACATGTGGATGGCCAAATATTGAGACGAAAAGAGAGTGGACGGATATGAGAGAATATATATATATATATATATATATATATATATATATATATATATACACAGAGAGAGAGAGAGAGAGAGTTGTTGTCTTAAAATCAAATCCCAAGGTTACCCTTCCTTTTATAATATTTTGAATGTCCATGGATCTCAATCCTTGTGTACACAAATCCAATGGTTGAGATTAGTTTGTTTTTTAATAAATGGTCATTATTTTATTGCATAAATCTGTAACAATAAATTATCAATTTAAAACAAATTAAATATGTTGTAAAAAAAGTTCCAACACATTTAATTTCAATTCAAATATATCTCATGTGGGAATAAAGGAAACAGAGACGTTTCTTTCCCATTATAGAGTGGACGACCATACGTGGAGTGGGACTCCATGGTCGCTCATTCCGTATATGGAATGTGTCTCTAATTTTCTTATTTTCTGAGATACCTAATCTGTTCAAAATCCCACATGTGCAATAACATTTATCTCATGATTTTTTAACTAATTTATTCCAAACTGTTTTGTGATAATTTCAATCATGCTATTGATAAATTATGAATCGTATTAACATAACCAAAATAAAATGTAAATTGTATTTACAATTAATTTTCCAATTTGAATTCAATACACATAAACAATTAATTCGTAAATATCAATTACAATTAACACTCTCTAATATATTATAAACTCCATTTATAATATTCATAATTAATACAGAAAATGATATCAACGTTATTCATATACTTGATAACTAAATCGTATTTAATTATCTTGGATGTCCATTCTCATATGCCCAAATAATATGAATCACATTCACATTATTAATAATAATTAAATCACATTTAATTATCAATTTTCCTCAATGTTCAGATACATTATTAATGAATCTATGACTCTCATTATTTATTATTTTATTTTAGCTTTATCTTTTAGTAGACATACCTATAAATATATGTAAATACAATAAATTAACATTACATTTGTCTTTGTTAATATTGCATAATTAACATATATTTTCCAAAAATTAAAGAAAAAAGAGAAAATAAAAATATGTATTTAGAATAAATACAGAGTAACCTAAACCCCAAGAGAAGGTCAAACCTTGGCTTGATCGACAAGAAAAATAAGTAGGGGGTGATAAGGCATATTGTACATAATACCTATACAAATAACTATTTATATTCATTTTACATTTTTTGAATACCATATTATTTTGAACACTTGTATATGGCCCAAAGAATAAAATAAAAAGAAAATAAAAATAAAAAATAAAAAATAAAATAAAAATAAAATCCATAATTCATTATACAAAAGCCACATGTGTGTATATTGTATACAATCCCTATTTATTTAAATACCTTTATTTAAATTGCAAAAATAAAATAATTTTTTTTTATATTTCTTAATTTATTTTGTAAATAAATAAAATATAAAATAAAACATATTTTTGTAAAAATAATAAAATAAAAATACTTATATATAATACATAGATATATTATACATGTATATAATACATTATACTGTATATACTAAATATAATAATTCCTAAAAATAATTAAAAATCACAGAAAAATAGTTTATAAAATAATAAACATCTTTTATTTTATTAACTTCTTATATTAAAATCATCTACTATTTTATATTCATTAATCTTATTTTTCTGACATGGATTTTTCCTAGTGGTCCACGTCACGTAGTTGTCCCCACTCAACCTTCTCCCTCAGCCGGGTCGAATCGACTTTTGTTCACCGGAGCTCTTTTCTCTGCTTTTTCCAAGTCAGACCCAACCACATTTCTCCTCAATTCTTATGCATGATTATGCTCATATGGTCCATGATCATCGTAGATCCCTAGGCGCATCTGGATCATGCTAGGGTTTTGTTAAATCTTTCAATCATTCTGGACCCTAGCCTTCCCTTGTATATAGTTTCTTCTACATCCCGAGCTCAGCACGTCATCCCTCATGCAACCATTGCACCTTAGACACCTTTAGGATAGTGACAGTTCCTCTAAGGCTCGCTTTGGACCTCCAGTGAGCACCGGATAGAACCTACTCAGCTCGTGGCCTGAGTCTTCTGCCACGACAAGCCTCCCAAGTTTGTCGCAGCTTGGTTGAGGCCATAACCCCTTTGTTTGCCTTGCCTGAAGTTCCTGAGCTCTTGAAAATCTCCAGGTACCCTCTATTTCACTTACATTTGGATTTTCGCTTCGATTTCGTCCATCATCTCCGTCGTAGTTCACCCTACATCTCGAACACCTCCACATACCAATCGGTACACCGTATCATCTCCATCCTTCCTTTGCAACCTTACATCCTTAGGTTCACTCACTAGAGTGAGATTAAGGATGATCTCCTTCCTCCGTATATGCCAGAGATCAAGTCCCCATTCCCCCTCTCTTCATAATGTTTTCCAAGATATAACCGGACCGAAGCTACTCACTCGAGTCCTAGTTTCATTTGTAGGTGTTGAAGCGCATGAGGAGACCGAGTTTGTGCACCAGCTGGTCAGATGGAGCAGATCTAGGTTGAGCTCCACCGCTCTGATCATCCGACCACCCTCCTTCTCATCAGAGCAAAAAATATGATGCAGAACACTTCCCGAAGTTGCTGAGCCTTTCGAGCATCGATTAGACCAGCAGATCTCCATCTTTCATCGGCCGAAGCTCCCTAGACACATGTTCATCTAGCATCCTTCTCGCTCGTCAGTGTTGGAGATGTGAGCCCACGACGAGCCATTATGCAATTAATGTTATTGCAAATATCATTCCCTTATCTGAAATGAAGAATAACTAATTTGCATAATAGATCCTTTAGTATAATTAAGGTTTTGTACCATGGCCATCTTAATGTCCATACATCTGTCGATTCAATTATTGAATCATATAGGCTAGTGCTTGGATGAATATATAACGAGTTAGATAAAGGATTCATCAAGCACCATCAAATGATTGATAAGACATGATCTCCAGCCTGAGTAGGAGATGGCAATGCTTTCTCATTTGGTTGATATTTGACTGACCTCTTGATGCAGGTCCTCTGCATGAAAATAGAGATTCAGAGGTGTCAGATTAGTTAGGTCAAAGAGTTGACTTAATGAGATCGAAATAACTAAAGACCTATGTCATATGCTGTAACGATATAGGCATGCATCCTCTAATCGGAGATAGATGTGTTACTATATGTCTAAGTATGTACATTTGGTAGACTAACAAGTTGATGACCTAACCAAGGTCTATACACCGACACTCTGGTGTGCATGCAAGGTCATATGAGTAATATGATCTCTCGAAGTGATCATACAGGTTCGCTACTGAACCAGAAGACATGAGCTCACTCATTAGATATTGGGAAGAATCAAATTCCACGGGTAGTCGTCTCACTTTAGAAGCTTGACTGAATTTGTAAGGTTTGATATATGCTTTTGGAAAGTATTTGATCAACACCTAGGTATGATATATGCTTTTAGAAAGTATATTATCGGTACCGACTCCCAATGATCGAATGAGAACCTTAATGATAAAATCTTAAGGGAGACGGTCTAAAAGAGATCTAAAACTTCGAATTTATTCTGGGTCTTCCAGTATGCAGGATGTACAGGTATTGGGAATACCTGAGGATGAGGTGATCATAAACGATTGTATAACCATGACGCTTCCATTCTGAGGGAGTGATGAAACAGGTCCAGATTTTTGTGACTCCTCTCATAGAGAAGTAATCTGATCATAGTCCAACTAACGGACATTGATTTGAATGTGATTCAGATGTAATGATAAGATTAGATTTGCAATCTTCATTTAATCAAGCATCTTTGGGAGGTCTGCAAGATCTGGATTTGGGATGCGATCTCAATATCCATGTCACTGTACGTGGAACAATACAATTGCCCTGTCCTTATCTCCTTGTATCCGCGGAGAAAGCACGTTAACCTTGAAAGAGTTCATGGATAATTCCATTATTGATATATGTATATGAGCATTGAGATATTGATAATTAAATGTGATTTAATTATCATGAATAGTATGAATATGATTCATATTATTAGGAGAGTTATCTGAGATAATTGAATATGATTTAATTATCAACGATGTGAATAATGTGAATGTGATTCATGTTATTTGTGTACATAAGAATAGATATCCAAGATGATTAAATGTGATTTAATTATCATGGATATCAATAATGTGGATAGCACTATCCATATTAAATATATATATATATGTATATATTTTGAATGTGATTTATAATATACTAGAGAGAGTATATTGTGATTTATATTTGTTGATTAATTATTGATGTGAATTTGATTCAAATTGGATGATTATTTGAAATATAGTTTACATTTTATTTTAGGATGTGAATGTGATTCATAATTTTCCAATGGCATGATTGCAAGGTTCGCAAGATAGTTATGATATATTTTTTGAAATAATTTACAACAGTTCTTTTTGAAATCTTGGAGATATCATGAGACTATGAGATCTCATGAGATAATGAGATCTCCTGAGATAGTGAGATCTCATGAGAAGAGTGGTCGTCCCCCCTTTTTAAGGGGAGGAGGTTTATCTACACATTATCTCCAAGGATAATCAATTGATTTAATTTTAATTTAAGTATATTGATTTATTGATATATATTGATTCAAATTAAAATAATTATTGTTGTGTTTCCCAACAAGATCATGGTCATTGAATAAAAACACAAATCAATCTCATCCATTGATTATGTGTTGTCCATGGATTGAGATCCACGGATCCCAAAACCATATATAAGAAGAGGGACCCCAAGCTCTTCAATGCACAAGCTTACAACATAAACTAATGCTCTCTCCCTCTCTCTCTCTCTCTACATGACAAGACTCTCTTCCTCTATCTCTTGTGGTCGTCCATCATGGAGCCTTAGACAGAGTCGTTATCGTTGCAGCATCGTCGTTATGCTACCGGATCATCTACTCGTGGATCTCCATCTCCTTAGGTGCACCTTTCTCGTGAAAAATATATTGGATCTCGCGTGTTGATATCAGGAGATTTGTCTCTTGAATCATCAACATGGCTTGCGAGAAGGACACGCCTCATCAACGCGCTCGTAAGCATCTCCTCCGTTGGATCGGACTTGAGATAGGAGGTCTCTACGTTTAGAGACTTGATCGCAACCACGCTTCAAGAGTTAAACCTTAAACCTAATTGTGGTTTAGATGAAATGATCCGAGAAAAGTTCTTGGATCATGTGGTTCATCACATTGAAATTTTTTAAATTCCGCAGCCTCGAGCTACTAGTACGACTGGTCGCTCTCGATCGCATACGATGTGATCATCACACTTCCGTGATGCACTTGAGTATCTCCCCATATCCTTCAAGTGTTATCGGAGCCAGGTTGGAGGTTTTGGATTCGATCAATAAACCTAAGAAGATTGGGGCTCGTTAGGGTTCGTGAAAGTTTTATCGCATTTCAATTTTTGCAGACCTGTTTTGTGATAAATTCCGGCCCTGTTGGAAACGTTTAAAGACAAAATTTTAAACTGTATAATGTTCCTTATTAATAAAGGAAGCAGTAGGCTTTGAGTTTGCGTGATTTGGAATCCGATAACTCTATTTATGATATTTTTTATGACCATATATCCATTGTTTCGGGATTGACGAATGATGACGTAATTAGGGAGTCAATTACTCTTTTAAAACGCTTGTAAATCGTGTTAATCACCTTGGTTCTGCTTTAAATCAAGTTAGCAAACTTTAGAAACTGATTTTGCATAATTTGAATTTAAAATGAATGAGATATGCTAATTTTAGTAAGTGAGGGTCACAGCTGAAAATTGCAATCCTAATCATGAACCTTGTGATAGACATTTAAGAAACTTGTGAAATTAATGATTAATTTCCTGGAATAATTTGATAAATATTTGAATGATAATTGTTCCCTTAAATTACATTGCCTCAACCAATAAATGATTAGATTTGATTTATATCACTAATTGGTTACTTGATACACTTTCAACAAACATGTTACTTGAATAGGTTTCGGAATTGGTCTAGAAAATTTCCATATAATCAAAATGGTTTTGATTATTACTATATGGTATAATTTTGGTTGAAAATTCGATGAACATCTCAAATACACAATGATCGATTTGGCATTATCCTTTCATGAGGTGGATATGGTGTCTAGTCGGGGAGCGTTGGGGTAGTAGGTTGCACCGTATGTAGCCTGTCCCACTTTTGTCGGTACTGGCCATGACAGCACGTAGGGACTCAATAATGCTGGAGAAATCATTGTGTATTTTCTAGTTATTAAAATTTGAATTAATACGTACTTTGAGATAATACCATATATTCAAGTGACAATCAAGTTTGCTGATTGAATTGGATTTATAATTAATTTAATGTGATTAAATGAATTATATCTAATTAAAAACACTCTATTATGAATAGATGTGTATATCCCTTGGAAGAATTAATTATATAAATATGATTCATTATAATTAATTGAATTTTGAATAAGAGGTGGAGGATCACATAAGTGACATCCATGGTCTCCCGTCAAGGCGAAGGGTTCCGTCGCAGATATTGTATGTAGGAGACGCCTATCTGAAGTGACAACTCGTGCATACAATCTATTTGGATGGGGCTCTTCAATTCTTAAAAGAGCAAGGACGTAAGCGTAGTGACCCCAATATCGGGTACTCATATTATTGGGGCGATATTGGATTGCGCATAGCGAGTTACATTCCTATTGAAGGTTGGTTCAATTAGTGACATGTCAACATCACCTTAGGGTTGGTGGGCCCGGGTGTTAAAGATCGAATTGAGAGATGCAAGTTGGACATGCAAGGTAGAATGTGTTCTTGCTTCTTTTTATCCGAGTTACAACTTCTCATATTATTGGGATGTGAGAAAGATGAGGAAGGAGATCCCAGATCTTGCTTGAGGTATAATGGTAAGTATATCTCTTACATTGAAAGTGATTAAGAGAATGAACTTTCAGTGTTGACAAGGCAAGACAACTTTGATAACAGAATTCCCAAATCAATGTAAAATGTGTATATATATTTATATATATTTATGCAAAAATCTTATTTCATATAATCCTCCATTAAATCCACTCAATATTATACTCAATAATAACCAGTAAAATATCATGGATTGGATCCATGATCAAGATATTGCTCTTCAAGTTGGACACATATTGTATGTGGTTGCAATGTGCAAGTTTCCTCATAATAATGAGGAATGACAATTCAATAGACAATTGAATAACAAATCTTAGGTTTGTATGTCTATGTAGTCTTGATCTCTCATCGAATGTACTTTGGAAGTGATATGTCTATGATAATCACATTGTCAAATAATCCTTAAAAAATTCTAAGAAGATGTTATGGCATACATATGTGCTCTTGACATTTAATCATGAATGACATGGTTAACTACATTACGCAGAATGGTAGCTCTATAAGAGATGATGTATTCAAAATGTTTGAATGCCTACCTGAATCTAAGTCTTTAAGAGTTTATATGTATGTAGATATAATGAGTGTCATCATTCTACTATCTATACTCTAGTTATTTGTGAAGCTTCATAATATTCATACTGTATGATTTATATGAAACATGTATAAATGTCGAAATACTCTTATATTGAAATCTTTTGAATTCAACAGAAGAGATCCTTTTTCTTAAGAAATGTTTGTTTAGAGATGAAAGGAGTGCAGTAGAAGCATGGGTCAGACCCAGGTTTGAAGGAAAGTCAAAGAGTTGGCAGTACTTCTATGGTTTCCACATATATGGCATCCAAAGAGTTGGATAAATCTCAATACGCCAATAAACCGATGTACTGATAGTATGACTATCAAGTCTATCTTGGATCTTTAGAGAAGGACCCAGATAGTGCATCGGAATAATCTACATCTACATATAATCATTGAAATTGGCTTTCTTTTTGGAAACGATTAGAAGTTTGATAATTGTATCTCGTTCTTCTAATAACACTTGTAATAGGTTGCATATGTTCTAGAAGACGAGAAACTTTGATCTTAAGGTTAATAGTCATCCACAAGGATGTTAATGCAACTATTGCAACAACCTCTATTGGATAAATAGACTTCATTTTTTCAGTGGGAGAGCCCTTAGTCTTAGAGAATGTCTCTGTGACCTGGATATTAGAATACACTCATTGTATATTTCTAAATGTTGAAAATAAACAAGAATTCTGGAATAGATCTATCATAAAGAGTTATGATGGATATATCAGATAGTATTTTATTATCTGGAGGAGTCTACTAAATTAGAAATTAATGAATGGTTCATTAGCATTTCTAATACTGAAAATTAAACCTTCAAAGGTCAATAGAAGGACAAAGATCATTTGACAATGATTTGGTATCGAGTCTTGGACATTAGTCTGCTGATGATATGAATTGAATCATAAGAGATGAAACTTCTGAATGTCTGAAATTTCAAATCTTACATACTTGTGAATATTGTATTCAAAGTAAAAATGTCCAATGCACCCTTTTTTGGGAATGGTGTAAGATGACAAGGTATTCAAGATCTCATACATATTGATGTATGTGGATCATTTGTGTCATCGTAAACATTGATGATATGTGATACCATTTGATGAATATTTGTGATATGAGATTTGTTTTTTCACCTTAGAAAAAAGTTTGAAGAAAGATTAAATGAATTTGATCTAATCAAGGTAGCTTGTACCTATTAGATGAATTAAAAGAATACATTATAGATTTAAGGAATATCATTCCTATCTCAATCCTCCTAATAACATAAACTCAATAGAGTTGTTGGGAGATACAATTGGGTCATGTGTGACATGATTTGATCAATGATAAATCTTAGCATAATTATCTCTTAGTTTCCAAGTATATATATATATATATTTATGTGTGTGTGTTGTAGAGACTACATTATATATCCTTAATAAGGTTTTTGGGTACCTACATTATGACCTTGAGATTTTTAAAAGATCTCATATCTAAGATTGTGATTCTTAGAGGATGACTCTCTTGACAATCAAGATGAAAATGAAGTGAAGGAACTCATTTAATCTTGAGAAGATAATGAGGCTCCTAAAATTTAAAACTAAAAGGATAATTAAAGATGAAACATCCATACCTCTTCAAATGAGTTTAAAGATGGATTCCATGTCTCAGAGAAATCTGACAATGATTGACCTTCATGTGATGAAGCTTCTGAAGTTCATGTCATGGGAAGATGGATGTTAGTAATTAAGTCTAAAGTAGACTTCATATACAAGTGTTTTATATGGACCCTCAAGGATCCACGTATTGGGTAGGACCCGTTAAGGTAAAAATGGATCTTCATGAGAAAGAGGGAACCTAATGAGAAGTAGAGACCTTCAAAGCACGGTCCATATCCACAAGATGCACAACGAAGGGAAGACATTGCTTGCAATGAGACTTGCTCTTCAGTGACCTTGCTTAAACCCATCAGAATATTGCTAACTATAGCTACACAATCTGACTATGACATCTTCAAGATGGAAGTCAATATTGCATTTCTCTATGAATACCTCTCCGAGGATATTCATATGAAGTAGCCCCAGGGCGTCATAGTTGAGGAAAGCAAGCTGTGCAAGCTGAATAATTCCATCTATAGACTCAAATAAGCTTCTTGTAGTTGGAACATTAGATTTGATGAAATCATAAATGCTATCATTTTAAATAGAATCTTGATGAATCATGTGAAGCTTAGTGGGAGTGCAATTGTGTTCATCATGTTAGATGTAGATGATATCCTAATCATTTGGAATGATATAAGGATAATAATAAGTGTTTATAGTATATGTATTCCATTCCTTGAGATATGATCTCATAGATACCTCTTAAGATCTTAGTTCTGAAAGTGTTCAGAAGCAAAGAGAAGAGGGCATTGAAACCGTCGCATTAGTGGTACACCTTGGACATATTCCATTTATTTGGAAAATTCCAAGAAAGTCTTCTTTTCCTTAAGATGTGGTATTGACCTATCAAAAGGGATAGCACCTCAAAGAGTTGAGGAAGTGAATACTAGAACTGCTTGCCCTTGTGCATCAATTATGAGAAGCCTTACGTATGTTGGATGTGTACAAAAGCCAGACGTCTACCATGCAGTGGGAGTAGTAGACTGTTACTAATCCTATTATGGAAATTAAACACATGATTGCAGTAATAATAATATCTTCATAGATGACAAGACATTAGAGATAGTGATTTCTAAGTATTATATTCAAGAGCATAAGACTTTATAGTTGGAGATCTAAAAGGTCTAAATTGCGAATACCTTAGGAGATAGAGATCTCCAGGAATAAGGGTATTCTGATAAGGATAATGAAAATTACATACTAGTTATAATAAATAATGAGTTGTAGTGTCAAGGACACTATAACTGGCAAAAATTGAGTATTGGTTGTATAAGATGCAACATTCGCCTTCGATGCAAGCACTTTTACTAGGTGATATGCAAGTGTTGTAAAAGGACTTGGCGTAGTCTCTTGGGAATAGAGTGATTGATCATCTTTCCTAGCTATTTCTCTAAATAGCCTATGATTGTCACATGAGTTGGGGTTTAAATGATTATCCCATTAATGGCTCTTTGGGCTAGTTGGAGATTGTTGGACATGCGAGCCCACGACGAGCCATTATGTAATAAATGTTATTACATATATCATTCCTTGATCTGAAATGAAGAAAAACTAATTTGCATAATAGGTCCCATATTACAATTGGGGTTATGTACAATGGCCATCTTAATGATCATACAACTATCGATTCAACTATTGAATCATAGAGGTTGATGCTTGGATGAATATCTAAAGAGTTAGATTGAGGACTCATCAAGCACCGTCAAATGATTGTTAAGAGATGATCTCCAGCCTGAGTAGGAGACGGCAATCCTTTCTCATTTGGCTAATATCTGACCAACCTCTTGATGCAGGTCCTCTACATGGGAATAGATATTCAGAGGTGTCAGATTAGTGAGGTCAAAGAGTTGACTTAACGAGATCGAGATAACCAAAGACCTATGTCGTATGCTGTCATGATATAGACATACATCCTCTGACCAGAGACAGATGTGTTACAATATGGCTGAGTATGTACATTTGGCAGACCAATAGGTTTATGACCTAACCACGGTCTATACACCAGCGCGCTGGTGTGCATGCAAGGGCATATGAGTAATATGATCTCTCGAAGGGATCATACAAGTTCACTACTGAACCAGAAGACATGAGCTCACTCATGGTATATTGGAAAGAATCAAATTCCACGCGTGGTCGTCTCACTTTAGAAGCTTGATTGAATTTGTAAGGTTTGATATATACTTTTGGAAAGTATATGATCAATACCTAGGTATGGTATATGCTTTTGGAAAGTATATGATCGATACTGACTACCATGATCAAATGAGAACCTTAATGATAAAATCCTGAAGGAGACAGTCTAAAAGAGATCTAAAACTTCGGATTTGTTCTAGGTCTTCCAGTATGCAGGATGTACATGTATTAGGAATACTTTAGGGTGATTTGATCATAAACGATTGTATAACCATGACGCTTCCATTCGGAGGGAGTGACAAAATAAGTCTGGATTTTAGTGACTCCTCTAATAGAGAAGTAATTTGATCTTAGTCCAACTGATGGACATTGATCGAAATGTGATTCATATGTAATGAGAAGATTAGATTTGCGGTCTTGATTTAATTAAGCATCCATGGGATGTCCGCAAGATCTGGATTTGAGATGTGATCTCAATATCCAAGTCACTATACGTGGAACAATACAATCGCCATGTCCTTATCTCCAAGTATTCGAAGAGAAAGTGCATTATCCTGGAAAGAGTTCATGGATAATTTTATTGTAGATATATGTATCCGAGCATTGAGATATTGATAATTAAATGTGATTTAATTATCATGAATTATATGAATTTGATTCATGATATGAGGAGAGTTATATGAGATAATTAAATGTGATTTAATTATCAAAGATGTGAATAATGTGAATGTGATCCATGTTATTTAGGCACATGAGAATAGAGATCCAAGATGATTAAATGTGATTTAATTATCATGGAAATGAATAATGTGTATAGCACTATCTGTATTAATCAAATATATTATAAATGTGATTTATAACATAATAGAGAGAGCATATTGTGATTTATATTTATTGATTAATTATTGATGTGAATTGGATTTACATTGGATGATTAATTGAAAATAAAATTTACATTTTATTTTGGGATGTGAATGTGATTCACAATTTTTCAATGGCATGATTGCAAGGTTCACAAGATAATTATGAATTATTTTTGTGAAAAATTTTACAACAATTGTTGCTGTAAATCTTTGATATATCATGAGACTGTGAGATCTCATGAGATAATGAGATCTCAAGAGATAGTGAGATCTCATGAGAAGAGTGGTCGTCCTCCCTTTTTAAGGGGTGGAGGTTTATCTACACATTATCTCCAAGGATAATTAATTGATTTAAGTTGAATTTGAATATATTGATTTATCTATATAGTTTAATTTGAACTAAATTAATTAATGTTATGTTTTCTCAACAAGAGCATGGCCTTTGAAAGAAACACAAATCAATCTCATCCATTGATTTTGTGTTGTCCATGGATTGAGATCCATTGATCCCAAACCTCTATATAAGAAGAGGCACCCCTTGCTCTTCAGTGAACAAGTTTACATTGTAAACTAATGCTCTCTCCCTCTCTCTCTCTACATGCCAAGACTCTTTCCTCTCTCTCTGTCTCTCTCACTTTTGTGGTCTTCCATCATGGAGCCTTAAAGACAGTCGCTCGTGAAGAAGATTTTGGATCTCGTGTGTCAATATCAGGAGATCCATCACTTGAATCGTCAACATGGATTGTGAGAAGGACGCATCTCATCAACGCGCTCGCAAGCGTCTACTCCATTGGATCGGACGTGAGATAGGAGGTCTCTTCGTTTAGAGACTTGACCGCAACCATGCTTCAAGAGGTAAACTTTATACCTAATTGTGATTTAGATGAAACAAATCGAGAAAATTTCTTGAATCATGTGGTTTCATCACATTGAAATTTTTTAAATTTCGCTTCCTCGAGGTACTAGTACCACTAGTCACTCTCGATCGCATACGATGCGATCATCACGCTCCCGTGATGCGCTTGATGATCTCCCCATATCCTTCAGTCAGATCCGGAGATGCTCACCAGATTCTATCGGAGTCGCATGATCATCCCCTTTTCCAAAGCGTTGAATCAGCTTTTGACAAGGATCTGACATGAACACTCACCTGCGACAAGAGCCATCAGATCCACGTCCCAACGGTCATTAGGATCGTACGTCAATGCAGAGACTTGGTCCGTCAGATCTCCTCAAGGCCACGTGTCAGCCACGTCTGCAAGGGTAAACATCATTTTCTACCTTATCGCTTGTGTTATTTTGATTTAGTCCAGTAAATAAAATGTGTAGTTAAGAATATTTTCAGTTTGTACCCTGGAGTTTATATATTTGCGCTTTAGTCCAGTCGAGTTTGAGTCACATGCGTGCGCACGAGTATGTTGGGATATTTATAGTTTTTGTATGAACTCTCTGCTTGATATTGAATGAATGTTCTATTTTGAGTATTTGTATTTATATCCCTGCCTGCCTGGATCACGTGTTGCGCATGTATTCAGTGGACTAATTGCATAAAGGACCTTGTACTTTCAATTTATAGAAAGTTCCCTATAATTTTTTTAATTACATGTCTTTTATTTCATGAAATAAATATTAAATAAACCTAAAAATTATCTAACAAATACCTATAGCTCTTGCTAGCATGTATTCTTTGTGGTTTTTTTGGGTGTTGATTTGTGTGCATTTTAGATTATTAAAAATTCAAAAACCTTTAAAAAGTGTCTGGTTTGTCTTTGAAAAATTTTAAAAATTCGAAAAAGCCTTGAAAATTTCCATAAAAATTAGTTTAATGGTCTTTTAGTGTCTTTTATCTTTATTATCATTTTTTTTGAAAATACCTTATAAAAACAATAAAATTACAAAATAATCAAAAAATTATCAAAATTATATAAAATTGTAGAAAAATCCAAAAAGAGTGTTTTCAGTATCTATTTTAGATAATTCACTCTACCTTATATAAAAATCACCCCTTGGAGATTTGGGCATTTTAACTAATTTTCACTAGCAAATTACTCATGGTTGTGCACTGTTTATCATTTCTGTCATTATTGGATTTTTAGAAAATTAAAAAAAATATTTTTTAAATTTTATTCAATTGACCAAAATAATATAAATCATATAAAAAAATTCTTTTTATTGCATTTTTTTGAATATTTTTACCCTATTAAAAAAATTGAAAATAGTGTGTGTCAGTCTTTTTATTCCTTGTGCTTGTAGTCTTTATTTTGAAAATTTAAAATTTGAAAATCCAAAAACCACTAAAAAGTCTTTTTATTCCTGAAATCTCACTACTTAGCTTCTAATTGTGCTCCTTGTGGTCGACCTGGTCGCAATACCATGTAAATAAAAGTAGTGAAACCGCTTACATTCGATTGTTTTATCTTAGTGGGTTGATTTTCTGGTTGATTGATTTCGTTGATTGAGGACAACGACGATTGATTTATTTATTCCACCTTAGTCGATCGCGGTTTCCGCTCATCATTTATCTACAATGAAATTATTCTTGAACTCTTTCAAGAATAATATGCTTTCTCCGTGGATACTCGGAGATAAGAACATGTTGATTATACGTTCCATGTATAGTGTCTTAGATATTGAGATCATATCTCAAATCCAGATAAAGGGGGCCTCTCAAAGATGTTTGATTGAATCAAAGCCGTAAATCTAATCTTCTCATTGCATCCGAATCGCATTCAGGTCAATGTCCAACATTTGGACTAAGATCAGATAACTTCTCTATTGAGAGGAGTCATTAAAATCCAATCCTACATCATCACTCCTTCAGAATGGAAGCATCACAGTTATACAATCGTTTACGATCACATCACCCTCGACTATTCCTAATGGCCATACATATTGCATACTTGAAGAACTAGAATAAACCTGAAGTTTTAGATCTTCTTTAGATTGTCTTCTTCAGGTTTTTATCATTAACTTTCTCATTCGATCATTGGGAGTTGGTATCGATCATATACTTTCCAAAATCATATATGATGCGTAGGTATTGATCATATACTTTCCAAAAGCATATATCAAACCTACAAATTTAGTCAAGCTTCTAAAGTGAGACGACCGTGCACGGAATTTGATCACAATATCTCATAAGTGAGCTCATGTCTTCTGGTTGAGTAATAAAAATGTACGATCCCTTTGAGATATTGTATTACTCATGCACCCTTGTATTCACACCAGCTCGCCGATGTGTAGACCTTGATTAGATAATCAACATGTCGGTCTACCAAATGTACATTCTCAAACATATAGTAAAATGTTTGTCTCCGATCAGAGGATGTGTGCATATATCATGAAAATATATGATATAGGCCTTGGCTATCTCGATCTCGTTAAGTCAACTTTTTGACCTAACTTATCTAACAACTTTAAATTTCTATTCCTATGTAGAGAACCTGCACCAAGACATCGATTAGATATTAGCCTTTAGAGAAGAATTGTCGTCTTCTTCTCAGGCTGGAGATCCTCTCTTAATAATCACTTGATGATGCTTGATATGTCCTCAATCTAAATCATTACATATCGACCAATGACCAACCTCTATGATTCAACATTTAATCGACAATTGTATGATCATTGAGATGGTCGTGGTACTTAACCTTAATTGTACTAAGGGACCTATAATGCAAATCAATTATTCTTCATTTCAAATTAGGGAATGATTTGCAATAATAGTTATTGCATAAAGTCTCGTTGTGCGCTCACATGTCGAGCAATTGCCGAGGAGGCACGGTTTGGTAGGTATAAACTTTAGTTTTTGGGTTTCTTATATTTCTTTCTCATTTGTTGTTATTACTATTTTCTTATCATGATTCTTTCATTTCATTTGTATATTACTTCTCTTGCTATTGTATGTTTGTTTTTCCTAACCCGTGTTGTAGGGCCTAGGTAAGGAGGCCAAATTCTTTGGGAGATGAGTAGCCGAGGTGTCTAGAGTCTGACGTTCTATGCAAGCGGGTTGTAGTGGAGTAATGCAAGTTCGGTCCAGCTGACAACTTTTTTTTGTTTTCTTTAGTGAGAGAGGAAGGGACACTTTCCTATTTATGCATTTGTAGAAGGGGCCTCGTAACGGCATCTCAACTTGTATCCAACCCTTAGACACTTTCTCGGGGTATGTTTCGCCAGCATAGGTGATGGGGGACCTCACAACGGTTTTGCTTTCATCGTCTTATTTTCTTTGATTTCTGCAGTTTTCTGTGTTTGGTTAGGTGTTTGCTTAGGTTTTTATTTCTTGTTTGTTCTTTCATTGGTTAATAAAAACCCGTAGGACGTTCTCTCTTAGTCAAATAAAAACGTTCTTCCCTCGCTAATAGACTTCTCACGCTTTTAGTGATAGCTTTTATTTTTCACCTTTCATTCATATTTAGGTTAGATTTCAATTCTAGTGCGGATCATCTTACATGTAGAGTGCTAAAGACATGTACTCATTTCTATCCCTACATGCATCATTTATTTCTGCCCTTTGCATTTTCATTTTCTCCCTCTATTTTTCTCACTTGGATAAAAAGGAAAAATACCAAAAAATGTTAGATGCTTGCTTCTCTTGAAAAAGATCAAAAAAAAGTGATAACCAATAAATCGAGTCTACTAACTCCACATGACCATAAAACAAATGTAAAGGACTTACATTCTTTGATTTGGGTAGAGTAACTCCCTCATTGGACACAGGAATACTCTTGACCAAGTGAGGCATGCACACATAGGAATTAAATCCCAAAGCCTCAGACTTGTGCCTTAAACACTTGGACTTTGACTCTCGAGTCATGTTATTGCTGGAAGCACTTGCCTCAGATGTTAGCTAAGTAGTAACGTGGTATAAGAGGCGTATCTCTTTAGGACTCATCCCAAGCTCTTATAAGAAAAGGTCCTCTAATTGATGGACTCATCGACTTGATCACGATCTACTCTAGGAGATTGCATCTGTGAACTTGCGCTAAATAATTATTTGATCACCTAACTCTACAATCGAAAGGATAACGACCAAGCCTTTATGGTCATCATGAACTTGATTAGGTGAAATGTGGGTTTATTTTGTGTATTGCTTGTTATTTATTTTGAGTCCTTGTGTTCATTTTTATGTTGTTAGTATTCACCTTCTTCTTGAGTCTTTTCGTTGTTCTTCTTTTTTCCATTCCTCCCAAACTTATCCGAGTTTCTTTATTTCACTGTGATGGGAGTTAAGAGATCTCTTCTTTTGACTTTCATTATTCCTATGGACACATGTCGATTATCTTCTTTCTAACAAGAGAATGATCTCTTTGATCATTTCTCATCTTTCTCTAAGTCGTCACTTTTAGTTGTGAAACCCTATATTTTTGTCCAAAACTTTGGAAACTTTTTACAATAAAAAAAATAAATGATGAAATTATTTCATAGAGAATGTTAATATCTTTCCAACGAGCCCAAGAACATCAAATTTCGACATTACTAGCACAAGATACTGATGTTTTAAGGTGGATGGTCGAGATCATTATATGGATCGGAACCGAATCTGAATTTGGATAAATTTTCACCTCTCCTTCTATAAATATGATATGATAGGATACCCTATACAAATCTAGCGACCACCATCCTTCTCCCTCCTTGGAGCACCACCACCTTGGCTAGATTAGTCGTTGGAGGTTCACTGTCGATTTTGGAGAAGGTGCTCCGTTCGAAGATCTGCGACCATCGTTTAGGAAAGCTCGAGGTCACCACTGTTAGTGTATCTGCGTTGTAATCAATCAACAAAAATATCATTTCTGCGCGATAGGATATCCTGAGGGAACATCCTCGCAGGAAACGATGTTGTACCTTCCTCTTGATGATGGTTTCATACGACTTTTGTGCCCATATGCTTGAACATGTTTAGAGCCTTGGTTATTCTTGTGATTTGCTTCATATATAGTAACGATGTTCCTTCCCTACTTGTTGGATCTCCATTCATAAAAAATCAATTAGTTATACTAATCATTGTGGTCGTTACATCCTTATGTATCTGCATTGGAAAAAAACACTAATGCTATATAGTTTTTGAATGGTCAAAAGTTTAAATTTGGTTCAAAATGTGGGTGCATATCTGATGTGTATACTTGTCGATGTAGAAGATATGGTTAATTAAAGTACTGTTATCCTTTTGTTGTAACGCTTGTTAAATTATAATGACACATAATCTTTAATGATAGGAGTAATAAAGTCGCATATATCATCTTTGGTTAAGGCTTTTAATATTCCTCAATAATAGGGATTAAATGACAGATGTCTTTGAGCACATTACATGATATTGCAGGACTGAGAGTCATTAATGGGGGTGGTTTGCATCTGTTTGAAATTAATCGATTGTAGTTAAAAAAATTTTGAGAATTGATGGATATTAGATGTCTTTAAAACCCTTTTTTAAATGATAGACTTTCCCCCCATCAACAACTCTTCAATTTTAAATATTACAGTTAATAATGAAAATATTAAAAATAGTGTTATTCATGAAGGTTTACCGATTACTGTTCAATGCCACATAAGTTGATATTTCCATACCTTTATATTGTTTCAATACATCATCGAGATAAGTTAGGTGTAGACTGAAGTTAATTATGTGGAATGCACCGTTATACTACTCCAACTTAAGAAAACATTAATAGCCCGATGACCTTAGGGATAGATCCTTAGTTATATACTTCTCTTATGTCCCGAATTTGTAGATTTACTTTTGTAGGTTGTGTTTAAAATAATGCTAAAAGTTTCATCATAGGGAGATTTCATGTTGATGGGTAGATGGAGCTAGGAGCCCAAGGGATTGGGCATGGACCCTTGGACCCCAGGTACATGCCATGAATGTCGTGATCCCAACAAACGAGTTCGGTGATGTATTGCACCTAGAATCGTAGCATACTGATTCGCTCGTCGGAGTGGCAGGTGGCACAATTGGCGTTCTTAGTTTCTCACTAATAAACAATTCCAAGACTCGATTTAAAAGTAGATGCGACCGCATCTAATTTTACTTCGAGTATTATTATTGTGAGAAGTGTTACGGGATGATGTTTGAAGTTGGATATTTGGGTTATGATATTATCATGTCTATTCAAATGTATACCCTTAAAGGTTTACTCAATATGACAAAACAATTTTCCCGCATAGCGGAGGCATGTGAGTCGTGTACTTGCGTATGCTAACATAATATGAGAAACAATCCATGATTGAATATCAACAATTGCAAATGTAGAATATTGTTCTCTCTAACCAACAAGTGTAAATATTATGATTAAAATGGTAGTCCTCAAATGATGACTAAGTTAATAAATAAAATTAGTGATCATGTACTCTAGTAAATTAAAATAACTTGGCATTGTTTCTCAATTTTTTCAATATATGCACATTTCACTAAATAGAATTGTGTAAGCATGCCTTGTTTACCCCTACATTAGTTATTATAATGTTTATCTCGTTACTAGATTTTTGCTCATAACATTACTCTCGTGTGAACCCAAAGGGTGTAGCTGAGCAGCAGTCGCAATAGAATCAAACTTTCCACGTCATATTTGCACTAGATAGAGTGCATTTACTTAGAGTATTTTTCTGCATTATTCCATGTTTTATTTAAGGGACAATATAATGAGATATTTGGAGATCTTCTTCTGCAAAATTTATAATTATATGTTGTATATAATTTTTTAGACATGAACTTGATGATTATTATCAATGAGAATGTATGTTGCATTTTACTTTCCATTTTATATTATTCTCCTAATGTTATATATTTCAAATATTGATGTAATGTGAATAAGTTGGTTTGCTGAGTATCATAGGTCATGGATATATTTGGACCGTAGGTCTGACTTCCCGTAACATCGGTTATGGTAGGTGGAGGGGCAAGGTGTCACAGATGGTATCAAACCGTAATACTCCATTCTCTCTTTTGCATGTTAGATTATTAATGGGATTTGAAATATAAATATAGAGATAATTCATGTTACTTTGGAATTAGTTTAAGGAGAATAATTAAAGTCCTTTTCAATGTGTCCATTATCTCTCTAAACATGGAAATAATTTCTAATACAATGATTCTCGCAGGGAATCATGTCGCCTCGTGTTGACCCTAATGTTGCACAACTGCTGGCTGTATTAGTACATGTTGTGCAGACGATACAACAGTGTCAAGAGATATTGGAGCAGAGGCTCCTTCAGTAGGATGACTCGTCGTATAAACCCTCTCTTGAGGAAGAGGACAATGTTCATCCTTCAGTGTCTCTGGACCCAGAAAGATCATATGACATAGAGGTGTTACAAAAGCATAAGACGACCTACGCAGCATATCAGAGGTCTAAGGTGCCCCAACTATTTGGCACAGGCACACTAGATGAGGCTGAGGTATGGATGGAACAAGTATCTACTGTATTGAGAATGATTCATGCTCCTGAAGAGTCTTGGCTTACGTTTGTGGAGTTTTCACTAGCAAGTTATGTTGAGTGTTTGTGTATGCCACCAAGGAACATCTAGAGGGATCCACAACGTAAGAAATATTTCTTGATGAGTTCTGCAACAAGATTTACCGTAATCACTATGTTGAACATCAGAGGAGGTTATTTGCTGAGCTGAAACAGGGGTCAATGACGACCCAACAATAACTCATTCATTACACTGAGCTCTCCCTCCACTAACCCACGACTATTGCTTTTCCTGAGGAGAACTTACATAAGTTTATATGTGGTTTGGGTGATGATGTACAACACCAGATGGCTAAATTGGATTTCACTTCCATCAAGGAGGCAACTTCTAAGGCTACCAAGATGGAGGCAACTCAGAGTCAGCTTCAAGGAGGTGATGAATCTCCATTTCATCACCTTTATTCTATCATTTTGGCCTTAAAACCCCTAGCCAATGCCTGTAAATATCATTAATTTGTAGAAAATAACATTCATCATTTATTGCATTTATTGTATAAATAATATTGTTTTTAATATCAAAATTATAGAAAAAGTAAAGAAAAGAAAAGGAATAAAATTTTGAAGATATTTTATGACCCTAAACCCCAAGACCAAGTCAAGAATTGAATTGGTCAACAAGGAATAAAGTAGGGTGAGATAAGAGCAAAAAATACAGTAAAACCCCATTTATTTTATTCAAGCAATAAAGTATTTTTGAAACCTATTTTATTCCTTATTATTTATACATCAAATAAAGAAAATGTCTAGATGAATGTTTTAGATAATAATGTATATAAAAATACAAAATTGAGTTTGTAAAAGAATAAATAACAGTGTACATTTTATACTCAAAATAAAAAGTCAAAATCCCTACTTCACAGACCCATATATCCCAAATAAAAATTTAAAATGTATCAAAATCAATCTAATTGTACATAACATTTCATAAGCTATTTAATAAAGGTGGTTTCATAATTTTTGGAGTTACGGTGTGAAAGTTAGGTTTTGGACCCTCATTGTACATTATACCCAAATAAAACATTCAATTTATTTTTTCCTTATTATTTTTATAAATTCATATTTTTTAATTTGGTAAATACTACTTATAACATATGTACATATTAAAACCAAAGTAAAAATAAAATAAGTCTATGTAAAAACATAGGCAAAATACCTATAATAATACTTGTATATAAATAAAAATGAAATTCATTCTTTGATTATATTATATTGTTTATACTCTTATAAATATGACTTCTATTCTATTAAAAATATAAAATCACAATAAATCCCAATAAAATACATTAAAATAAAATAATGTACATAAAACATAGATGGAATACCTATAAGTATAACTTATATTATATATACCCTTATTTATTTATATGTACAAATAACATCACAAAAATATAATAAAAATATATTTAAGTTCATAAAAGTAACAATAAATATATAAAATGAAAGAATAAAATATTAAAATAAAATATACAAAATAAAAATAAAATAGTAAAAACTTAGATGAATAAACCTATAATTATACCCTTAATAATTAACCACTAATAGATAACACCAAAAATAAAAAAATCATGAAAAAATACTAAATTAAATAATAAATATTTTGTATTTTATATTCAAAAACTAATAAAAATCAAATAATATTTTAAAATAATTATTTTCGATTTAATTGGATTGTTTTGTTTGTTTGCGAGCTGATGTGGCCCAATCACGTCGCTCCTACTGTTGACTTCCAGACAACTGTCCCTCCAGGTGCTGCTCCTTTCAGAACCATCTTTTATGAAAACTCATCTTTGATATTCTCTGATTCACACCGAGCTTCTGGATCCATTGTACAAAGCATCGAATCCCGCAATTTTGTCCTTGAATAAGGGTGCCCCATCATGTGGTTAAATAAAAACCTCCACCTCCATTGTCAAAGTTGATCATCTTCTACCCTCTAGAGCCACGTGGCTTTGGCCAAGAGTGCATCCCTGTGATGGGGAGAGGTCCCCTAAGTCGGCGGAGGTTGGAGGAGGTGGACGTTGCACCAAAGGCGA
The DNA here is from genome assembly GCA_037367405.1 of Ottelia alismoides. NCBI lineage: Eukaryota > Viridiplantae > Streptophyta > Magnoliopsida > Alismatales > Hydrocharitaceae > Ottelia > Ottelia alismoides. The sequence goes on from JAZKJV010005828.1 coordinate 1,144,716, forward strand.
TCGTCGTCGGTGACGCCTCTGTTCCCTGGTCTCCGACCAGGTATGAGTTGCGTCCTTTATTTTTTTGGTAGATTTTCATTTGTGTGTTTTATTTCTTCAATTTGTTTAACTTTAAAACCCTAGTTTCAACCTCAAATCCCAAGTCGTAGTTCGTTGGAGCTCCACTCCAGCGAACCCCATTCCACTGTTTCTGCTTGTCCTACGTCGTGACCACCATCGTCACTCACCCCCATCGCTTTCTCTTTGTCCCATGCAGCACAGAGCACCCACCTCCTTCCTCCGGCGCACGTCGGAGGTCACCACCTAATACACCCCTTTGTCCATTCCACCCGGAGGTCACCACCTGACACTCCCCTTCGTCCATTCCACCCTATAGAACCCCCAGGACCCTCTTTTTGTGTATGCTAATCTATCTTGTAGGTTTTGGAGGCTCTAGACCCCTCTAGGGGTCGATTTTATGAATCATTGTAGGTACTTGGGTGCCCTGACCTTCCTCGACCTCGTGGCGAAGCTCCAGTGAACGCAGGTGTGTTTCGAGGCCGTTAATCATTCGAGGACCCCTCCAGCAGTGACTGGACCCATTTTGGAGTAGCTAAGGACGACGGAGTGGGGCGATCTGGCTTGAAGAAACTTGCATCGTTGGGAGTTCTTCCATATTCTTCATCATCGCCTCCCCGCCATCGGATCAAGAACGGGGCCAAGAACGCTCAGCTGTCATTCGATCCTTCCCATCTCAACTGTGGATCTCCATCAGGGGATCTGATCTCGACCGTTGGAGGCAAACCGCTATTGTCGTACAGGGACACAACGCATGTCAAGTGAAGTCACTGGGACGGTCTGATGGCGCCAAGTTATAGGGTAATTTGCTATATCCATCCCCTGATTTTTTGTATCTATTATTTCGTCTTGTAAATAAAAGATAACATGTTAAATAAATTGGGAATTTTGCATGCGAGACCTTGTATTTAATGTTAATTTCATTTGAGTCCCTCCCAGGCCCAGTCACGTGTAGTCCCACGTGACTCAGAAATTCTATGTATGCCCTGCTGATTTTTTTAATTATGAAATAGTCTATAAAAATGAAAAATACGTTGTTTATATTTGACAACATTTCATTGAGCCCTCTGAAGTTTATTTTTACTACAAATATGCCACTACTAGGATATGTATTTTTGTGTATTTCCTCTATTTAATATATATAGCGAATGTGATACTTAAATTATGCAAAAATAGGGATAAATGCCTCTTGCCATGTAGGTCCATGCCCCATTTTTATTTCACATTTTGGACATTTTATCCATTTATTAAAAATCAAAACAAGCATCTTTTTATACTTTCTAGCTTTGAAAATACAAAAAATATAAAAAACATCTTTAAAAATTCAAAAAAAATATATATTATCTATTTTCTCTATTCTAATTACAGAACAAAAATAACTAAAAATGGAAAAAGGAAAGACCTAAAATTGAAAAAACCAAAAAAACATTCATAAAAATCTAAAAACTCATTAAAAAATCCAAAAAAAATTTCTATTTATAATTTTCCTTATACAAATATTTACGTATTAAAATTGATTTGGATAATTTGGACCTTATTTAGTATTTTTGATATTCTAATCAATTTCAGGTATTTAATAAACCCTTAATTCAGAGTATTTTTTACTTTAAAAATACATACAAATTAGCAAAAAATTCAGAAAAATTACAAAAATGCTAGAAAATTATATAAAACACAAAAACTGTTTTTATTTTATTTATATTTATTAGTATTTACAACTATATTACTATGTATATATATAGCCTTATAGTTCCTATACATATATGTAATTAAAAGAAAGAGAAATTTAAAAATATGGAAATATAAAAAGAAAATATAAAATTAAAAAATTAAAAATAAAATATTAAATATTAAATAAAAGAATAAAAAAATATAAAAGAAAAAAACCCACAAAAATAATAAAAATAGACAGGAGTATGAAAGATAAATTTTGTGTGTATTATTTTGCCCCCTTCTACTGTTTACTCCCTGAGTTTGACCTTTACACATTCTTACACCTATACACATTTTGTTGTAGAGTTATAATAAATTTTAACACCACATGTTTTGATCTTTATTTCTTGATTCGCATTGTGGGTTAATTGTTGACTAATCGAGGTTTCGTCTGAGGTCACTTCGACGACTATCGATCTGCCTTGTAGATTGACACGACTTAGGTAAAATCTCGATTATCAAATGGCGTTGCCTGGGAGCAACACCGCATTGTTGGAGATTCTTTTATTTTGTCCTATTTCTCTTGTCCATTTATTTATTTTTTCATTTATTTATTTAGTTTTTCATTTATTTAATTTTTCATTATTATTTGATATTAATTGTGAAATGTCTGACACTCCTTCTTGTTTGACTTTGTTGCAAGGGACCGAGACATGACGGAGGACTTCTTCGGAGGACCTATGCACCCAAGCAAGGCGGATCCAGCTTTCGGACTTAGCTAGCAGGAGAGAGCAGCCAAGGCAAGCATGAAGGAATTTTTGAAGATAGCTCCTTCACATTGTCTTTATTATTTATTATTTATTTTTATTTTTATTTTGTAATTTATGTGAGAGAGTGAACATATATGTGTAATAATTTGGACTCTCACAAGTACAGTGACTTCGCTAGGTCCATTCTTGAGGGACTGTTCCCTTGGGGGCCTCGTCGACTTTTTCGTATTTTTATCGCTTTATTTTTATTTGTTTTCTGATTTTTGTTTTATTTATTTTGTGTGAATGAGCCCTAACTTAGGAATTGTTTTGCTCAATAGATTAAGATCCAAAGCCCTAATAAATTTGCATGTACCTATAGCTTTGCTTCTGGACTTAGTTAAATCATAATTGCTATTTATTTAGATTTGAGATCGAGCGCCGAGAGAAGTGTTATACAACGCTTGTAGGATCCACTTTGGCGGGCACCGATGCACTTCAGAGATCGGAATTTTGGATCTCACATCAAAATATTTAGAATTTGGTGCTTCACGATAATAGCAATTACTATTCTAGGGAGATTTCATCATATTGCATTACATATAGTATAGGTTTCAATTCTGTTATGCATCCCACATGGAGAGAGCTGGGAAGCTATGTAAGTCTTCTAACTTTGCATGCATCATCGATTTCCGACTTGCACAGCTTTCCCGACCTTCTCCCTCTGATTTTGCTCACTTAGGATGCCAAATGGAATTGAAAACATCATTAGGTACATGCATTGAAAAAAAAAGTGATAGCCTAGAAAAATTGGGGCTGCTAACTCTATTGGACTTTAAAATAAAATGTAACGGATTCATTGCCTTGGGGAGAGCGACCCCCTTATTATTTGTGTTTTTTATTCCTACATACACGCCAAGGATTAGTGCCCAAATCCCAAACCTATCTTCAATGTGTACAACTTCTTGAAAAACACCTAACTCTAAAAAAGAAAAGATAAAAGACGAACATATCGGTCTTCACTGTGTTGAGTAGGTGAACTAGAGGTTTGCCTTGTACATTGATTGTGATTTTGAGTCCATTTGTAATTTCATCACTCTTTGAGTTCACGGTCCCATCAGTGTGCGTCATCATTTTTTATTATTAAGTCTCTATACCTCTCATGTGTTTTTTTCCTCATTTGCATATGAGTCATGATATTGGGTCTTGAGATTCACCATCTTCACCAGATTTTGTGGCTTTCTTGTAGCCCATATCAACCCATCTCTTGTCTGGTACATGGAGACCATCTCCTTGAACCACAATTTTGTGTATGTCCACATTGATCCTGCCCACCCTTCTCATTCCCTTTGTATCATCTCTTCTTCTACCCGAGATTGTTGTGCTTATAGACAGACCCCGCATCGAGGTTTTCAGTTTACGTTGGTCATTTGAGTATGTCAGGCACGTTTTTGAGGATGCTGCGATTGGTGTGCTCCTTTGGGTGGATATGACTTCGTTCTGTGCACAAAGGTTCCTGAGGATTTTGATGATTGCACGATTACCAAGTGTGATTCGTATTTGAGGAAATATAATCTCGCACACCGTATTGAGGATGTGATGTATTTTGATGATTTATGATGATTTCATGAGTTCTGACTATCTTTTCTGTGGTTCCTTCCATTTTGATATAGAGGTTTGATTAACTATCTTGACTTGTACTTCAGAGCGACGGTGCCCGAGAACCCACATGATTTCACTCATCTTCATGACTAATCCATCCTCCGTCTCCTGACTCTTTCACCCACCTGTAGAACGTAGAGGATTTATGCTTACGTCTTGAGCCATATCAGCTACTTTGATTGAGTTGAAGGACTGCATGGCGACTGACCTGATTATTTATTATCCCTCCAATGATCATATGCCCTCCTACTGATGATTTATTGATTGTTCTCAAGGACCTGAGATGTGATGACCAGCATTCCCATGATTTGATTGACCTAGTTTGCACTCCCCGAGGACTATCTGCGGGAGAATGCAACATTTTCTTTACGATCGATTTCACTCCTGGCTTGTATGTCCATCTTATTGGACCACAAAATCGAGTCGTCTGACATGTTTTTGGGTCTTATAATCTGATTGTGCATCCGAGCTGTCAGAGCACGACACCTATTTTGTCTGGACTTTTGTGAGTCTTCTCTCCTTGACGGTCCTCGCAAGGATGAGTTTTACTTCTGCTGACTATTTAACTCCCTAGTTCAAAGTGATCTCCAAGGGTTATGTGCGAGAGTCTATGATATTTTTCTAGATCCTGCAGTCTCTTCTGCTAGGTAGCCGATCTATCATCTACCGAGACCAATCTTTCAGACTCCATTGAGTCTTCTCTCCTTGATGACCCTCGCAAGGACGAGACCTATTCTGATTCTTCACTTCTTAGTTTTTATAAATCCCCGAGGAATATCTGCAGGAGGATGCAACACATTCTTTACGCTTGGTTCCACTTGATGATTATATCTCCGATTTGGCGGAGCACGTAACTGAGTCGTCTATGAGATGCTTCCGGTCCCCACTGCCTTGTTATGTAGCTGACCTATCGGAACTTGGGACCTATCTGACTAGACTCCTTTGAGTCCGCTCTCCTTGACGGTCCTCGCAAGGACGAGCCATTTGCCTCTGATTATTCCTTGCTTAGTGGGCAATTTATTCCCTGAGGGTTGTCTGTGCGATGCTACCATATTTCCCAGATCTGTCGGACTCTTATGCTGTTAGTCGATCTGTTGTCTACCAACATCGCTTCTAATGGTCTGTCTAACGGATCTGACTATTTTGAGTCTGCTCATCTTGATGACCCTCACAAGGGTGAGCTTTGTATGATTAATCATTAACTAGTATGTACCACTCCTCGAGGGTTATCTGTAGGAGGATACATCATGTGGTAGGGACTCGATTTCACTTCTGGTGTCTCCTGTCAGGCGGAGCACGAAGCTGAGCCTTTTGACATGTGCACTCAATCTCCTCACTAGTTGAGTCTCCGATCTTTTGGATCCTAGAGCTGAGTCTCTTTATTATTGTAAGATCTTTGACTCATATGAGTCTACTCACCTTGAGGACCCTCGCGAGGTGGAGCTATGTCTTGTGGTATTCGATGTGTCCCCTTTGGCCTTTCTGATCTTATGACCACTGGATACCCTACTGCAGAGAGGAGCCTCTTGCACTTCACCTTTTATATCCTCCAGAGACTTTGATTTGACTTGGAGGATTTGTACTGCTCATTCTTCCTCCATATCTTACGGTATCAGCTCCGATCTATCATTCCTTTACTATGAGTCGATGATCTCCTACATGCTACCAAACTCTAGTTTAGTTTCTGATCTATTTTAGCCGGTAGTTGACACACACTTGAGTGTATATCCTAGTGTCTTCTCACTTTCTGACTACGATATTGTTCTCACATGGAGACGATGATGAGAGCATGGTATTTGCTTATCAGATTTCGTCCTGTACTTCACCATTCCTACTTGTTGTCTATATGTATTTTGTCTTACATTGCTTCTTGCTCCCGTATGTCATGTGTACCCCAGATCTTTCGCCATATCTATACTTAGGATATACTTTGTCCTACCTATAGGGGGTACACACTGTGTTGTTCTTTCTCCTTTCTGTTTCATTGCTCATGTCGTTGCTTATACTTAGGGATCTTTTACCCTATGTATAGGGGGAGTGATGTGCACATTATCGCCCCTTTTTGTCAGTTTTCTATAATTAGGATGAACTTTGTCCAAAGTATAGGGGGTGTACCCCGAGTTCTTTCAATCTTTGATCCCCTCCACTATCTCCTTTCGTATTGATTTGTTCTACTATACTTTGTGATATTTCACCCTAAGTGTAGAGGGAGACAGACCGACCTAAGATCTGTTTATTCTCACCCATGACCCTCCCTACTTTGTGTACAATCTGCTATACTTAGGATTATTTGATCCTACGTATAGGGGGGAAGGTCAATTTTTGATTCATTTATCTCTTCATTCTTTCATTTCTTATTTAGTTGTTGTACTATAGGATTTTCTATACTCAGTAAGAGTTATGTCTTCTCTTTTCCTTTTCGATCTATAAGGACATAGCTCAAGCTAAGTATGGGGGGACATAGCCATAACTCGTAATTTTGTATTATTAATAAATATGGCTAAAATAATATATATATATAAATATACAATTCATTAAACAAATTAATAACAAATACATTTTTATTCCTCATATTCTTTTTGTATATACTGATTAATAAATCAGGTTAAAAATATTTTTGCAAAATGATTGAAAAATGGTTTGACCCATTTGAAAAACATTTTGATAAATGTTTTCAACCTTTGTAAAAATGTTTTGATTTGTAAGAATTGTTTTCTTTGTGTGAAATAAAAGTTTTGAAAACCTATTTGCAAATGATTTTGAAAATTGTTGTAAGAATATTTTGAAAAATCTATATACTTTTTGAAGAATCTTTGCAAAATGGCTTTCAAACGTTTGTAAATATTTACAAAAATTATTTAGTACTACAGTTTTCATTATTATTTTCAAAAAATTTGAGGAATAAATGCATAATTAAATAATAAATAAATGTATATAAATATAAATAAATTATTTTACCAATTGTACATGTATACCTATAAAAATAAGACAACTTTTAAACTCATAAATTCTTTAAATTCTTAATGCTTATATATAAATAAAACGTGGAATGCCCATTTATATGGTTGTACATATTTTATTCTTGTGCCAAAAATTATTTTTATTTGCAAAAATTCTTTGAAAATTTTCTCATTCTTTCTGTATTGTACATAACATTTGCATAGCATTCACATTCTTTTTGAATTGCGTTTGATGATTGAACTAGTCCAAATAAAGTCGAAGATTGGAGCTTGGTTAGACCTTACTGCACCTAACCTCACTTGAACCTTAAGGGAACTACATTTAATGTACTTCATGTCCATTGGGACTTAAATCTTTGATACTCGATGCTAGATTGAAGTCACCTCAACTGACTAACTAGAACTTTTCGAGACACATGCATGACTCTTGTCGGTCGTGACCTAACTTGGACACTTACACCTTTCACTTGGCTCAACCCAGTTGGAGTGGTGAGGGGAATGGATTTTTTGATTTGAGATGCACATGAGAGGAAACTTGTCTAGGGAAGGAAGTGCACCCCAAATCGATCCAGTAGCCACGAGGTCTAAAGACAGGAGAGTGTGGGTTGCAATAATGCTTCAAAAGAGGGATAGTCTTCTGGATCAAGAGGAAAAACTCCTTATGTAAATGCTAATGTAAATAGTATTTCAACAAAAAACTCCAATAAAGTGCACGTGCCTGATTAAAAATAAAATGCATACAGGAGTATATATATATATATATATATATATATGTTGTATAGTCAATAAGCAAGCTTGAACCTCAAAGTTATACCATGTGAGCCTGCAGCTATATGACTTGACTACACTTGTCATGCATCCTAGGATCGGTAGCTACACTGGCTACCGCCAATTCTTCTCTTCACACTCTCCTCTTGAGTTAGATGCCACTTGAACTTTTTAGGGAATACCCCGCTTCTCAAGGAAGGAGTTGTTGGATTGGGGAATTATTGGGTTGTCATTCTGGAGAAGTCAGTTATGTTCTCATTTCAGTTGGGCAGAGCCACTATCACTCACACTGTACAAGTCAGCTTCATAGTCATAAGGGTTTATGCATGATGTAGGCTAGTTCTGATCTGGCTATTGAGGTGGTTTCAACCAAGTTCCGTGATGCTCGAAGGCTGTTGTGTTTTAAATTTGGTTCCCGACCAGGTTCCACACACATTCTCACATCAAGGTCTAACCTTAGCTCTAAACTTTGATTTTTTAAAGATGAGTTTAATAAGTGAAATTAATTTCATTTATTATTTATTTTTATTTTCTTCTGTATTCTTTTGTACTTATTGCATAAGTGTTTGCTAGGGACTAGAAAAGGAAAATATAGGGGGCTGATGAATCTCCATTTCATCAACTTTATTCGATCAATTTGGCCTTAAAAACCCTATCTAATGCATGTAAATATCATCAATTTGTACAAAATAGCATTCATCATTTATTGCATTTATTGTGTAAATAATATTGTTTTTAATGCATGTTGAGCAGGAAATCTTCGAGGATCGGTTATTATTAATGATACGAAGTCGTCGTTATCCCCAAAAAATCCCTGATCAAACAAACAATTTTTTTATTCTCTCGCTGAAAAATAATTACATAAAATAATGTGGAGTAAGAGAAATGTTTTTGCTACTTATTTACCTCTATAACGGACATGATAAAACTCAGGGAGGCTACAACCAGAGGGTTATTCAAATAATCGATGGAAAATCAATTAAGCAAAAAAGCATGAATCTCAAAGGCAAACTATCATTGCTTTTTGTGGAATTTTTTTCTTCTTAAACTTTTTATTTCTTTTTATTATGTTCTGATTTTAAAATTTTTAATGATTTTAGTTTTGCAATTTTTTTTAAAATAAGGAGCAATATGCACAATATAAGAAATACACACACCAAACTCTTTTTGTATTTTTCAATTATATAAAAAATGCTCAGAAAAATCCAGAGAAAATATTTTCTGGATTTAAAGATTTTGAAATGTTTTTGAGAATTTTGTAGAATTTTGCGATGTTTTTGTATTTTTTTAAAATCAAATAGTGGCAAAAATGATAAATAGTGCACAACCTAGAGTAATTGGCAATTTAAAAATATTTTAATGCCCAAAACTCCTAGCACCTTTTTTTATAATGAAGTATAGACAAATATCTACAAACAAGAATAGAAATCATGACTTTTGGATTTTTAAAGAATTCTTTATGATTTTTATAAAACTTTTTCTATTTTTCAATTTTTTTGTGTTTTATAAATAGGCATGAAATTTGCGCAGATATTAAAAGACAATAAAACAAAACAAAAATAATTTTTTTAGAATTTTTGGAGCAATATTCAAATTTTTTTATGAATTTTTGAGTTTCAGAACGAGAGAAAGACAATGTTTTGATTTTTAAATAATCATAAATGAATTCAAAATGAAATAAAAAATTTACGCTAGAAAGATACACACATTAGGAGCATATCTTGATTTTTGGGAAATTTATTGAGCAATAAAAAACATTTATTTCACTGAAAAGAACATGCAGAATAATGTCTGGAAAGCTAGGACTGAAAAGCAAATTTTTATTATTTGAACATTAAATAAAAAACAGAAATAAACACCATGGTCGAAAACTTAAATTACCCAATAAAATGCATGCATTGCATGTGCTAAGTGATGATAGGGGCCTCTCTGTAATTATAAAAACTTCCAGGTGCGAAGCTACATTTTTTCTAAAATATTTTTTTAACCTGTAGTGTTTTCTTCGTTCTATCTTCAAACTCAAAGCCAAAGGGGAAGCGATGGGGAACCGCCACCCCTCCTCTTCGTTCTTCGCAAGTAGGGGGTTGCAGCCGCCACAAGGGATTATTTGTTCTCGACCCAGGTGGTGGGCCGCCTCGATCTAGTGGCGGTGGATGACGACTTAAGGAAACGGTCAGCGGAGGCACAGTGGGGTACGCAAACATGTCGTAGGTGGTGTGCTTCGAGAGCGGCATGCACGGTTGTGCCGCGGCGAAGGGGCGATGCCTGCGGGGTGGAGCTTCTAGGTGACGGTCGGCGAAGGCACGGTGGGGCGCACGAACATGTCGTAGGTGGCACACTTCGAGAGTGGCAGGCATGGATGTGCCACGGTGAAGGGGCGGTGCCTGCGCGGTGGAGGTTCTAGGCGGCGGCATGCTTAGGAGTTGATGATGGTAGGCGAGCCGTAGATGGCGTGGGGGCATCGTGGCCGCCGGTGGATTTAGCCTGCGATGGCGAGCGTCTGAGCGGTCACGCGGGCTAGATGGCGAGGCAGCGGCACTAGCGTGCCGCCAATGACTTCTTTTTATTATTATTTTAATTCGTAAATCCGAAATAGAGAAATTAAAAACATCAAATAAAAAATTGGTTTTTATTTTTTATTTCAATAGAAAATGTAATAGAAGTAATTCATAATTTATTTTTTTTATTATTATTTGTTTAACCCTACAAAACAAATGTTAGGAGGAAAGAAAGACAATATTTTTTTCCATATTTTTGTAATTTTTTTATTTATAAACAAATTAGGAAGCGAGCGTGATGACTCGATCTCAAAATAAAAATGGAAGATGTGAACGAGTGCGGTTCCGTGGAAAATGACGGATGGAACCGGATCTCCGACCACCGTGTGTAGTTGGAGGTGTGAGATTGTGTGAGGTAGAAAAGATCACGAATAGATCGAGATGTGAAATGAAAAATCGAGTCGGTGGCAGATCAATTCATGATGGATTCTAAGAACTAGATAAAAAAAATGACGACAAAATAAAGATGCGAAAAATGAAACTACGATTAATCCTATGTTAAATATAAGAAGAAAGTGATGTGGATCTCACCTTATGAGCGGAAAAAGACCTTGATCGCCTCCACAAAGGCCTACTCACTGTCATCGGACGGCTCGAAGGCTAGGCACCCTTCTGCGATAAGGAGACTCTCGGAGATCGGGCTCCTCTCCCCATAGATTGATCAAATTGAATTGATTGAGAAGGAACCATATAAATAGAAAAGATAGGAATTGAAATTTGAATTTTTGAATTTTTAGATGAAGATAAGAGATAAGAAAAAATTGAAATGAGATAAATTCAAGGAAGAGATAAATGCTAAAATTATTTACAAAAATTAATTTTTTTTTTCGTACTTCCGTCACTTAATTAAATTGAATAAAAAAAGTTAATTTTTTTTATTTTTGTGGTAATTATTTAAGAGTAGCAACTATATACATATACTTTATACATAGGGTACATTATATACATAGTTAAATAAGGAAATTTTTTTGTTTTATTTTAGAAATTTTAGTATATTTTTCTATTTTAAATAATTAGTAAAAATATTTACAAACATTTACAAATACAATATATACAAATATAAGAGAAATTGCACAAACCACCCCAGAAAACTGAATTTTCACTTGTAACTCAAGAAATTATGAAATCACAACCATTTTAAATTTGGTTCAAACCACCCCAGAATACAATGGAAGTGACTTTGGTTCAATTTGAGTTCACGTGGAGCCAGAATTGGTCTTTCAATTATCGCTTAGTGGCTTTTTCCAAGTGTGGTTGCTTTTATTTTGTACATGATTTAATTATGCAATAATTTAATTATTTATGAAACTTTCTTATATACAAATTTTGTTTTGAAAATTATTTGATTTGAGGTCAATTTATGTACAAATAAAATACTGTAGTAAACAAATATACATAGCACACACTTTTTTTAATTTTATGATTAAGGACCCTATCTCCCCCTACATTATTCCTTGTCGATCAAGTCAAGTCTTGACCTTCTCTCGAGGTTCGGGTCATCCTGTATCTATTACATATATACAATCTTCTCTTCTTTTTTTATTTTCTTTTCTTTATTTTTCATTTCTTTCATTCTTTATTTACTTTAGGTTAAAATGGTAAGAAGCGTACAATATTTATACACAGATGCAAGTAAGTAAGAATATGGAGCAAGTGTTATATACAAGTGTTTTATAAGGGATTTTAAGCTAAATTAAATGGATAAAGATGATGAAATTTATATTCATCAATGCCAACATTATATAATAAAGAGAAGAAAAGAAAAAGAATAAAATATCAAAGATATTTATGACCCTAAACCCGAGACCAAGTTAAGAATTGAATTGGTCGATAAGGAATAAAGTAGGGGGAGATGAGGGCCAAAAATACAATAAAAACCCATTTGTTTTATTCATGCAATAGAGCATTTTTGACCCCTATTTTATTCTTTATTTTTTATACATCAAATAAAGAAGCTCTATACTTGAATGTTGTAGATAATAATGTAAATAAAAATACAAAATTAAATTGTTAAATAAATAATACACAGTGTACTTTTTACATACAACATAAAAAGCCAAAATCCCAACCTCACAAACCCATATCTCCCAAATAAAAACTCAAAATATATCATATTACCTCTAATTATATATAACATTTCATAAGCTATTTAATAAAGGTGGTTTCGTAATTTTTGGAGTTAAGGTGTGAAAGTTAGGTTTTGGACCCTCATTGTACATTATACCTGAATAAATATTTAATTTATTCATTCCTTATTATTTTTACAAATTCATATTTTTTATAATTTGGGAAATACTTATAAAATATGCACATATTAAAATCAGAAAAACGAAAAATAGAATACAAAATAAAATAAATCCATGTAAAAACATTTGCAAAATACCAGTAATGATACTTGTATACAACTAAAACTGAAATTCAATCTTTTATTATTTTATATTTTTATACTCTTATAAATATTACTTCTATTATATTAAAAATATAAAACCAAAATATATACTAATAAAATACATTAAAATAAATTAATGTATATAAAATATAGATGAAATAGCTACAAGTATACATATATAATATGCACCCTTATTTGTTTAAGTGTACAAATAACATCGAAAAAATATAATATAAATATATTTATGTACATAAAAATAAGTTATAAACTCATATAATAAAGGAATAAACTAATAAAATAAATTATATAAAATAAAAATTAAATAGTCAAAATATAGATGAATATACCAATAATTATACCCTTAAAAATTAATTGCTAATAAATAAACCCAAAAATAAATAAAAATCATAAAAAATACTAAATAAAATAATAAACTTTCTTTTATACTAAAAAATTAATAAAATCAAATACTATTTTTAAATATTTATTTTTGATTTAATTGGATTATTTTGTCTATTTGCGAGCTGATGTGGCGCAATCATGTCGCCTCGACTGTTACTTCCATTCAACTGTCCCTCCAGGCGATGCTCCTGTCATAACCATCTTTTCTCACATTCTCTTCCCATTTTCACGCCCGATTTGTCCGTCAATCTACTTCGATCCCTTCATGAAAACTCATCATCGATATCCGTGATTCATGCCAAGCTTCTATATCCGTTGTACATAGCATCGAATCACACTATTCAGTCCTTGAATAAGGGTGCCCCATTGTGTGCTTAAATAAAAACCTCCATCTCAATTGTCGAATTTGGCCATCTTATACCCTTTAGAACCGCGTGGCATCGACCAAGAGTGCATTCCCGTGACAGGGGGAGGTCCCTTGAGTCCACGGTGGTTGAAGGAGGTAGAGGTTGCACCCAAAGTGGTCGTCACTGGCGACACCTCTACTCTGAAGTCTCCAGCCAAGTATGAGCTGAGCCTTTTATTATTTTTGGTAAATTTTCATTCGTGAGTTTTATTTATGCAAGTAGTTTAACTTTAAGACCCTAGTTTCAGCCTTAAATCCAAAGTCATAGATCACCGGAGCTGAGTTCCACGAACCCCATTCCACTATTTCTGCCTGTCCTATGCTACGCCGACCGCCGTCACTCATCGCCCTTCGCGTTCGCGTTGCCCCAGACTGCCCAGAGCACCCAACACCATTGTGGTTCTGGAGATCTAATCTCTTTCCTCCGTCACACGTCGGAGGTTGCCACCCGACACACCCCTTCTTCCATTCTACCCTACAGAACCCCCAGGACCCTCTTTTTTGTATGCTAATATATTTGCTGGTTCTTGAGGCTCTAGACCCCTCCAATGGTCGATTTTGTGTGTCACTGCAGGTACTTGGGTAACCTGACCTTCCTCAACCTCGTGGCGAAGCTCCGGTGAACGCCAATGCTTTTTGAGGTTGACAATCATTTGAGGGTCCCTCCAGGAGTGTCTAAACCCATTTTAGAGCAGCTAAGGATGACAGAGGTGGTGATCTGGCCGGAAGAAACTCACATCGTCCCAAGTTCTTCCTTGTTTTTCATTTCCTCCTCCCCATCGTCGGATCAAGAATGGGGCCTAGAATGCATAGTTTTCGTTCGATACAGCCCATCTCGACCATGGATCTCCATCGGGGGATCTGATCTCGACCATTTGAGGCGAACTGGTATCATCGCACAAGGACACGACGCGTATCAAGTGAATTCGACACGACCGTCTGAGTAATTTGCTATATACATTACCTGATTTTTTGTATTTATTATTCAATCTTGTATATAAAATATAACGTGTTAAATAAATTGGGAACTTTGTATGCGAGCCCTTGTATTTATTGTTAATATCATTTGGGTTCCTCCCATACCCAGTCACGTGTAGTCCCACGTAACTAGGAAAATTGTATGTATGCCTTGGCGATTTTTTATAATTATTAAATAATCTCTAAATATTAAAAATATGTTGTTTATTTTTGGGAAAACTGCACTGAGCCCCCTGAAGTTTGTTTTTTCTCACCTATGACATATATTTTATGTATTTCCTCTAATTATTATAAATAGCTAATGTGTTCCTAAAATTATGCAAAAATTGGGATAGATGCCACTTGCCTTGTACGTTTATGATCCATTTTTTTTTCGAATTTTTGGGCATTTTATCCATTTATTTAAATCAAAAGGAGCATCTTTTTATATTGTCTAACTTCGAAAATACCAAAAAAATATAAAAAAATGTCTTTAAAAATTCCAAAAAATAAATATTATCTATTTTGCCCTATTTTAATTACAGACCAAAAAAATAAAAATGGAAAAAGAAAAACCTAAAAATTAAAAAACCCTAAAATCCTTCATAAAAATCTAAAAATTCATTAAAAATCCAAAAACTTATTTTCATACTTTGTAACTTTCTTTATACAAATATTTACGTATTAAAATTGATTTGGATAATTTTTGACCTTATTTACTATTTTTGATATTCAAATAAATTTTGGGTATTTCTTAAACCCCTAATTCATGATATTTTTTACTTTTAAATATATAAAAATGAGCAAAAATTCAGTAAAAATTACAAAAACATTACAAAAAATATATAAAACACAAAAACATTTTTTTATGTTTTTTATATTTATTAGTATTTATAAGTGTATTACTCTATATGTATATATAGCCTTATATATCATATACATATATATATTTAAAAGAAAAAGAAATATAAAAATCTGAATATAAAAAATATAATATAAAATTAGAAAATTAAAACAAAATAAAAAAATATAAAATGAAAAAAAAAATATATAATCCAATAAACCCACAAAAACAATAAAAATGGACAAGAGCATGAAAAACAAATTTTTGTGCACATTTTTTTGCCCCCTTCTACCGTTTGCTCCCTGAGTTCGACCTCTACACATGCTTACACCTATACACATTTTGTTGTAGAGTTATAATAAATTTTAACTCCACATGTTTTGATATTTATTGCTTGATTCGTATTGTGGGTTAATTGTTGATTAATCGAGGTTTCGTCTGAGGTCACTTCAACGACTGTCTATCGACCTTGTTGATTGACACTACTTCAGCAAAATCTTGATTATTAGGAGTCCAATCACAGTTCCAGCCACAACAGTAAAAAAGATCCACTAGCAGAGACTTCTACATATCCCTTAGAGAGCGTCGTTTCCATCCAGTGGCGACCACACCTATTGTTATCAGGTTTGCCCTTACACCTACTTTTGGGCAAGGCTTGACGAGTCATGGTACTACCTCTTTCCATTTTTCTACACACTCCCAGTGCCGTAAGATAGGAGGTGCTAGCCTTATCTCAGGATGCTCCTTTTCTCAGTCAGGAGATCATAGTGTTTCCACTACTAGCAGTTGGGCCTTTTCAAGACCAAGTGTCCCTTACTTGTCTGTATTCTAGGTGGCAGTCAACCAAGTGTATGACTGACTTTCTCATCTGGACAATCACATGGATCAGCTTCCCAACATGAAGGTCGAGGCTTTCAATGTCCTCCACCACGACTAGATTTCAATGTAGCAGGAAAATCATGCAAACTCAGATCCTACGATTTCCTTATTTAATGGGGAACAAAATCCAATTAATATTTTCATGTTTAAATAATTTAAATAGGGCCGAAAATAATCACTAAACAGAGATGCGAAAATGAAATGCGATAAAACATTCGCAACCCTAGCGAACCTAAGTCGGCTTAGGTTTATGGATCGTATCCGAAAGCTTAGACCTAAGGCTCTGATACCACATGAAGGATACCACTTGTAGGAATTCGTGTTTATCCATGTGAGCCCGAGGCGAACCATTCCTGCAATAAACGTTATTGTAATAAATGATTTATCAATAAAAGTTATTGATTGTTTTTCACTCCCTTTCTGAGATTGAACGAATTAATGCACTATATGGTCCCTCTGTACAATAAGGGTTATGTACCATGGCCAACTTGATAATCATACAACTGTTGATTCACTAATTGACTCATAGAGACAGAAGCTTGGATGAATATCGAAGGAGTTAGATAGAGGACTCATCAAGCATAATCAAATGATTGTTAAGTGATGATCTCCAGCCTGAGTAGGAGATGTCAATCCTTTTCTCATTTGGTTGATATCTGACCGACCTCTTGATGCAGATCCTCTCCATGGGAATAGTGATTCAGAGGTGTCATATTACTTGACTAAATGGGCTTACTTAACGAGATCGAGATAACCAAAGACCCATGTTGAATACTGTCATAGCATAGGCATGCATCCTCTGACTGGAGATAGATGTGTTACTATGTGTTTGAGTATGTACATTTGGCTGGCCAATAGGTTGATGACCTAACCAAGGTCTATACACCGGCGAGCTGGTGTGCATGTAAGGACATATGAGTAATATGATCTCTCAAAGGGATCATATAGGTTCACATATTAACCAGAAGACGTGAGCTTACTCATGAGGTATTGGGACTAATCAAATTCCATGCATGGTCGTCTTGCTCTAGAAGCATGACGGGAATTTGAAGGTATGATATATGCTTTGGGAAAGCATGTGATCGATACCAATCCCCAATGACCGATATTGTGATACTTGGTGATCAAACCCTGAAGATGATAGTGTAAAATTGATCTATATTTTCAGGATGATCATATGTCTTCTAGTATGTAGGATGTACAGGTGTTGGGAATACCTGAGGGAGATATGATCATAAACGATTGTATAACCACGATGCTTCCACTCCGAGGGAGTGATGAAACAGGTTTGGATTATAGTGACTCCTATCAGTAGACAAGTGACCTAATCTTAGTCCATGTATTGGACTTTGATCTGAATGAGATTCAGATGCAATGAGAAGATTAGGTCTACGATTTTGATTCAATCAAGCATATGTGGGAGGTCCATGAGATCTAAATTTGAGATGTGATCTCAATATCCAAGTCACTATACGTGGAACAACACATTCGCCATGTCCTTATCTCCAAGTATCTGTGGAGAAAGTGCAATATTCTTGAAAGGGTTAAAGAATGATTCCATAGTTGAATTATATCTAAGCATTCAGATATTGATAATTGAATGTGATTTAATTATCTTAATGCATGTGTATAATTATCCAATATAATTAAATGTGATTTAATTATTGTGGATAAGAATAATGCGGATAGCAGTTTCCAATTACTCATAATATATTATAAATGTGATTTGTAATGTATTAGAGTGAGCTTATTATGATTTATATTTTTTAATTAATTATTGGTGTGAATCGAATTCACATTGTATAATTAATTGAAAATGTAAATTATTTTTTATTTTAGGTTGTGAATGTGATTCACAAATTTCCAATGGCAAGATTGTAATATTCTCAAAATTTATTATGAATTATTTTTGTAGAATAAATCACAACAAACGTTGTTGGAAAATATTAGAAATTTTCATGGAGATGTGCAATATCATTAGATTGCATGAGATTGCCTTCACCATGGATTATGGTTGACGGCTACCAAGTCCTACATGGAAATTGGTAATCGTCCTACTTATTCCATAGGGAGATGTAATCTCCATGCTAATCTCTCCATATTTGATTGATTTGATTTAGGATTGAATTATATTTGATTTATCAAATATATTTAATCTAAATTAAATTATTATTTGGTTTTTTACCAACAACAATCTTGACCATTGGATTAAACACAAATCAATCTCATCCATTGATTTGGTATGTCCCATGGATTGTGATCCATAGACTCCCAAAACTCTATAAATAAAGATGTGCCCCTTGCCCTCTAGGGTTATTCTATTGAGATACAACAAGCTCTATCTCTCTCTCTCTCTCCTTTCACACGCCAACTTTCCTCTCTTCTCCATTGGTGGTCGTCCACCAAACCCTAGTGGAGAAACTTCGTCATCGCTTCGCCACCGCGCCGCTGCTTCGACGTTCCTCAGTTCTCCATCTTCTTTGGAGTGCTTCGCTCACGAAGAAGGTGTTTGATCTCGTGCAATGAGATCAGGAGTTCACCGTGTTTGGATCAAGCTCTTGGATTGCGAGGATCACACGACTCATCCCCGCGCTCGCAAGCGTCTTCTCCGAAGATCGATCGCGACTCATCTGACTCTTGCACTCTCCATCCTGAATTATGATTGTTAGAAAATGAACATTCTTGATTTCATTGTTTACAATTTACAGTCTCAGTAGTTTGCTCTTGGTCATGAGAGAACGATAACTGTATAAAGTCCTGAACATTAGGGTTAGAATTGATCCCACAGATGTTGTTCTCAGCTTTGTTAAGAGCCAAGTCACCTATGGCTTGAGTCATGAGGTCCATTAGTTTGGAAAGTGTCTCACATTTATTAGGTTTTTGTTTGGACGAGTCAGTGGTGGGTTTTTCATAATCGACTACACCAACTAGTCTCTTGTGCCCACTATGCTGCTCAATGGAGGAACTGTTTATTGAATTATCCATCAAATTCTAAATAAAGTCCAAACGAAGTGTTCATCACGACTAATGTAGTTCCCGTCACAAAAACCATCAATAACACTCCTAAATGATGTATTTATGTATTTATAAAATAATTAAACGAACTTCCATTTGGGGATTGCATAATGAGGGAATTTTCTGAGCAACTCTTTGAAGTGTTCCCAAGCTTCATGAATGGGTTCTTTGTTCCTTGGAAAGAAAGACGAAATAACTTGTCTCAGGGCATTTGTCTTTCTTATGAGGAAATATTATTTTACGAAGCCTTCTCTTTAGTTGTCCCATGATGTGACTGGAGTTCCATAGTGAAGGCGTTCATATATATGAGGTGAGTGGAGTTTCAGAGTCACTACAGTGCTCATTCTTTCAGAGAGAATGTGAAGGCCTTCATATATATATATATATATATATGTATATATGTATATATGTATTCATTTTCTACCGCAGTGATGCTAATTGTGTCATATGCGAATCGGAAATGTTGAACATGTAGGAAAGGGTGTTCACTTCCGTTTCCATAAAGTTTCGGTATTAAGGAAATGGAGGTCGGTTTTATTTCAAAGTCTCCTACTTCTAGTGGAATTCGGACCCAATGAACTAGATCTTCAGTCGTGGGATTGTAGTGTGGGATTATATGTGGTGGCCGGTTTAGTGGAGCAACGGTTTAGCGAATCATGGCATTTTTCTCTCACAACAATTGTAGTTGTTGCAATACGATGCCCATTGGATTAGGTTGGTTCTCTTGTCCCATGTCTCTTATGTTAGATATAGAAGCAGGCTTTTCACTAGGTTGGGAATGGTGGAATTTTGATCAGTATGTTGGGTCGTATTCAAGCTGTTCTTGTAATGATTTTTTCAAATATCTACGACCTAGCATAAACATCACAAATGCGAAATAATTGTTGATTCACCAACACCACTCAAGTTGTCGCAGCTACGATTATCTTTTTTATTTTAATTTTGGTTGCCTAACAAATGTTATCGCATCGTTATTGATCCTACAGTTGAGAGAGGTGGTTGCAGTGGATTGTGAAAAATTTTCGTTCTCATCCGGCTAAGGGATCTACGATGGGTACTCAGATCACACGTGATCTGCTCTTTTCACAAGAACATGTGCCCAACGTGTCAAGAAATTACGACTTCTCCAAGCAATCACACGTAGCACCAAGGATTTTTGTCTCTATCCTAAGATTTTATGTGCACGTGAATATGTGTCGATCACCACGGTGCAATCAAGCAATCACTCAATTTTGTACGCTTTCAGTAGGATCACTGCGATGATCTTTCAAACATATCTTCGTATGTGATTACAAGTGATTTTTATTGTTTTAAAATTAGGTTGTTACAGAGGGAGGAGGCCAAAAAAATCATGCAAATAATGACTCTATTTTTTTTATTTTTTCCAGTTTATTTCGTAGCGCAAAAAATGCATGAAGATTGAAACTAAAAATGCCTAACTGAAAGGGATGCTCACATTTCCTGCACTTCAGGTGCTATATCTGAAATATTTTGTCCTCTTGATGTTGTGCAACTTGAGAAAGGAGGGAGATGCATAGTTTTTTTTCTTTTCTAAGTTCACATACATGAAAGAAAAAATTCACCAATAAGAATATTGAAAATAAGTAAAAAAATCGAATGAAAAAAATTGCAAATGTTGCTTAGATCCCGACAATGGTGCCAAAATGTTCATAAGATTTTGCTTGGTTTAAAATATTGATTTTATCACGTCATTGTTGTTCCACAAAGAATCAAGAACAAACAAATAAATTAGAACTACTTGCACGAAGGGGTATATAGAAATTAAAAGAGCAAGTTGAGGGTTTAAATCCGCAAGGATCAAGTAAGTTTGCAATTTCAATTTAACTTTTGAACTAGATTTTAATTCTAGTCTGAGAGAATGAAATGTAACTTCGATTTTTCACTAGAGAGCCATAAAACATGATGGAGCCTATTTTAAAAAAAATAAGTATTTACTAACATTTTTTATAATTGTCTGTAACTTTTTAAAAATTTTATGGCAACTTTAAAGGTCATAAGAATATTAAGGGGGTTGAAATGTAATGATTTCAGAACTTCAGAGAATGATTTGTATATTAGACAACTTAAAAATACTACAAGGAGGACACTTGAAAATTTTCAAAAGAAAATAAAGTAAATAGAAAAATTGAAGCAAAAAAACTTTGAAATAGAGTTAACAAGAGGTTCTACTTATTAAAGAAATTGTATTTTAAAAACTTAGTTCCTATATAATAAACAAATGTATGAAATAAAATAAGAGGAAAGAGAGAGGGAAAAAATAAGAGAGTAACTTGTTCTCTTCTTTTCCACGGTTGATCCCAAGAATTTAAAAAAAAGAGAGGATTGGCAGCAACGACTGCAGTGGAATGGAGCGGAGGGCCATGGGTGCGTGGGTGTGTGGGAGGCTGCGTAGGTTGATGGCGGTGGTCGCACACATCGACATGGTGGAGGGAGGTAGCCACGCTGATGGAGGCGTGCGTTGGAGGAGGAGTTCATGAGGGCGGTGCCCGGTGGAGGGAAGCAGTGTTGCCGGCGATGCACACTGGAGGAGGCTTGTGTACATGGTCCGCATTGGGCATGGTGCACACAACGGCTACAAGATAGAGGGTGTGCATGAGGCGAAAGGGGGTGCCATGCATAGCAATGACGATGCATGGAGGGTGCATATGTGGCAGCAACGACATGTGACTAGAGGGGAGTCTCACGACGACGTGACCTGGAAGGAGGCATTGAGGTACATGATGGCTTGTAGCTTTGAGAGGGAAGTGTTGGGTCTTTCTTTTTGGATAAGAAGATGAAGGAGATGTTGTATATTCTCGGTGTGATTTCGGTATGATTTTCCTCCCTCTCCTTGATGTTGGATCTCTCCTCTTTATATTATTAAAGGTCTCCATTTTTTTGAGAAGATATCATCTATCAATCTTGGGAGGAGGAGGTTGGATGGGGCAGAAGCCTTGTCCCAAGGAGATTTTCTCATCACATTATCCATACCTCTTCCCAATGGAGATGGTGTGATGTACTTATAAAGGGAGAACAAGAGATTTGTATTATATGTGAGAAGAATCAAATATAGATAACATTTAATCATTTAGATATACATATGACACGTATTTTTTCATTGGTTGTAAGGAGAGGTTGGATAGGACATCCAAATCTCTTTATTGGGAATAAGGGGAGATTAGATTTGATTATGTGTATCAGTTAAAAAAATTTGTTATTACTTTACGTAAGATACTATATAAATGAGGCCACATGGTTTGGAAATTACAAGATATGGAAAGAGAGAATGCAAAATGTCCATGTTGGTCATTTAAGTACATAATGCTCTTGTGGGCAGCTAAATATTAATGACATGATATATGAATTTATGTATACATATATATCTTATATTTGATCCATTGTAATATAGTCATAATATATATATAATTTATAGTAGGTAATCATACATGTTTTGATATCAAGAATGACATTCATAGAGTTAATATCTATTTCTATAGATTTTTATGTGCCTTGTGTATGGAGTGTATGCAAGACAACTTATGTTAAAATTTTGGTGATGCAGGTGCAAAAGGAATAACTTTTCATGTAGTTCAAGTTACTATAATGTGACGAACCGATTATTCATCATGGAGATTGTCTTTTCGAAAATCTCAAGGTCTTATGTTCTACACAAGGTGGGAACACAATTGTCGAAGCGACCGACATGAAACCCGATTAAAACAATAATTAATCTGCAATATTTATAAAGCAATGAAAAGCAAAGTTTATGGAGTTAAAATTTATTATAGCTCTAAAAAAAGTGTATAGGTGCAAGTACTGTAGAGGTCCAACACAGGGAGCGAACGAGAGATCAAGGCAAATAAATGCACAAAAATGTGTGTTCTTCTTATCTATTTCTATTTTTTGTGGGTTTCTGATTTTGTATTTTTTTACACTTATTTTTTTATTTTTTTATTTTTTAATTTCATATTTTATATTTTCTTTTTTTATTTTCTAATTTTTAATTTCTTTTTTCTTTGAAAATATATAAAATAATATATAAGGCTATATATATAATATAGGGTAATATATATACTAAAAAAACAACTCAATACAGAAAATAAAATGTTTTTGGGTTTTAAATAATTTCTTACTTTTTTGAGATTTTTTATGTAAATTTTATAATTTTTATATATTTTAATTGCCAAAAATATCCCAAATCAAGGATTAAATAAATAGGTAAAATTAAATTGGAAATTAAAATAGCAAACAATGTCCAAATTTTTCCAAATTAATATTAATAGATAAATAATAATATAAATAAAATTATGAAATAGAAATGAAGATTTTAAAATTTTTATTACTTTTTTTAGATTTTTATAAAGGATTTTGGAGCTTTTTAGTTTTATGAGTTTTCTTTTTCTATTTTTAGTGATTTCCGGTGTGAAGTTAGGAAATACAAAAATATCTAAAATATAATTTTTTGGTAATCAAAAAGATTTTTTATTTTTGTTATTTAATACTACAAAAAGGGAGTATTTGTGCTCTTTTTAATGTTTATAAAATGGGACAAAGCAATAAAATCCAAAGGTATAAAATAGCATGAATCTAGATGGAATTAAGAAGTTAACCCTATATTATGGAATTTTGGAGCACAAATTCTATATTTAATAGATATAAATAACACAAAAAAAATAATGAACTATTAGGGCATTTTTGCTATTACAAGTAAACTAAAGGGCTAAGTTGTAAAATACATAAAATAATATAATTGTTGTTCGAACTTTCTAGACTAAATAAAAATAATAAAATCACATGGGTTTATGTGCAAAATGCCCAACTCACCTGATACAACACGTGAAATAACAAAATCACGAGGGTTTGTCTGCAAAATGCCCACCTCACATGATACAACACATGAGGGGAGCTATCAAGGGACCAATATGCAATTACAACAAAGTCTAGGGTTCAATTTGAAATATTCCAAAATATTTAAACTAAATAATTAATTTACAGGACTGAAAGTAAATACAAAAAAATGGGGCATATGCAATGTAAATTACCCGCTTAAAGACGCGATCCAACGACGATGGGCGATCCATTTGACATGCATCAGTCGCTCAATGACAAATACCCCTTCATGGATGGGAGTACTGGATTAGCTCCTAGGATGGATCCAACGGTGGACATGGGGCTTCATCCAATGATTGTTACTCCATCTCGTGATATGGCCCGATCGGACGGCTCAGAGACCAACTACAAGAACTCACGAAGAACACATCCTGATTGAGCTTTGGTTGACCGGATCTCTTTCCTCCAGCTCCCAATCATGTTGTTGAGATCTCGAGAGCTTGCTAGAGATGTTCCATAGTGGCTGGGGTCTTTAAACGAGTACGGTGCTCACCGATAAAGCCCTTGAGCGTGGAAACACCTGGAGGGTTGTTCTTGATGAATATAGTACTCAAAAGTGCTCCTCCGCACCTACAAAATGGTGGAAAATCATTACAAGGAAAAAGATGGAAGTCTGGGCTTTTATTTGGGTGGTTTCGAGGGGCAGAATGGTGCTGGTGGTGAAGTCCGGTGAGGCAGATGAGGTGGACCTCAAGTCGCAGAACCTACAACGTTCTGGTTGGGATGATGGCTTAGGAAGATGCAGAAGGTGTATGTCTAGGTGAGGAGGTGGTCGGTGGGCAGAAGCATGGCTGAACACAGATGAGTACAATGGAATGGAGTAGCCAGAGCTCTAGAGCTCCCGCGAGGACTTAGCTACAAACATAAGCTAAAAACAGTGAAACAAAAGGCATAAACAATAACTAAAGCTAAAACTATCCTAAAAAGTGAAGAAGCTTGCCTCGAATGGCATTGCGCCACGAGATCAACCACATGCCGACGAGTGACAGAGATGGCGGGGAGCTGCCTCCTCCTTGCTCCTTCTTCGTCGTGTAGAGCGGGGAGCTCCTCCTGTCACAAGGGACATGACCCTAACGTACTCTTAGGGGTCAAAACAAGGGGAAAACCATACCAAAAAGAAATTGGGGTGGAAGAAAGGCATATTTACAGGATGCGAACGTGGGATCTTCGAGGAGAGATCACATGCAAAGAAAGAAGATATGGCGAGGAAAGACTACCCAATGTGAATCATGGATGTACATTGATGAGATCTTATGAAGAGATCGATCCTCCTCCATCCATGTATCAAGAGATAGAAAATCGAGAAGGAGGGGCCTTCAGGTCTTACAAGGGCTAGGGTTAGGTCAGAAGAGTTGACCAAGGTCTACCAAATGGGTCAATCTGGTTGGTCCATGTGGACAACCAAGAAAAACCAGCCCAGAAAATATTTGTAAATTTAATATTAAATAATAAATGATTTTAATAATTTTAAGTTGTAAAATAAAAAATGTTTATTATTTTCAATAGTATTTTATTAAAATTTTTATCTATTTTATGGCCTTATTTATTACAAGTTACTTGTTAAGGTATATTTTTAGGTATATTTACCTATGTTTTGAACAATTTATTTTTATTTTGTATTTTGAATTTATTATTTTATTTTCATATTTCATATATTTAAAACCTATTTTATATACATAAATATATTTTTATGTTTTCTATGTATTTTGAACATTTAAATAAATAAGGATATATATTATATATGTATAAGTATAGGTATATCATCTTTGTATTTATGCATAATATTTTATGTTTGTGTTTTTTATGTTTTTATTTTATTCTAAATATGTAAATATATTATAACTATTATTTCCAATATAATAAAAATATAAAATAATAAAAACAATAAAGAATAAATAAAATGAACATTTTGTATAGGTAAACAATACAACAAGGGTCCAAAATCTAACTTTTAGGCTTTAATTTTCAAAAGTATGAAACCACATTCATTAAATAAGTTGTTAAAGGTTATATACAATTAAAGGTGATTTTGATATATTTTGCTTTTTTATTTAGGAGATATGGGTCTGGGAATTTAGAGGATTGGCTTTTTATTTAGAGTATAACTTGTACATTGTATATTATTTTTCTATATATTATTATCTACAACTTTCATGTACAAAGTTTCTTTATTTGAGGTATAAAAAATAGAAAATAAAATAGGTCTCATAAATGAATTATTGATGGATAAAAGAATCAGATTTTTTTTGAATTATTGACCATTATCTCCCCTAATTTATTCCTTATTGACCCAGCAATCAAGATGCCTAGCTATCGAGGTTTAGAGTCATAAAATACCTTTGGCATTTTATTCTTTTTCTTTTCTTTTATTTATTGTATAATTTTGGCATTAAAAACAATATATTATATACAATAAATGAAACAATTAATGAATGTTAATTTGTAGAAAATAATGCTATATACATATATTGGCTAGAGTTTTTTTGGCCAAATTGATAGAATAAAGGTAATGAAATGGAGATTCATTACCCCCCTGTACTTCCCTTTACTACTCCCCAGCAAACATTTTCCTAAGTATAGCAGTGAAGAAGGGGTGACACCTTTGGGAAGAAAAAGAAAAATGAAAAGAAGAAAAGAAGAAAAAGAAGAAAGATCACTCAACTCATCCACCTCCCATATACTTAGAACACCTTACGTCCTAAGCAAGGAAAAACACATAGAATGAGGCAGAGGAGTAAAAATGGTAGATGTAAAACGAAAGCGAACGTACAAAGATCAACAAGGTTGAAAGCGAACCTTTTTGTGTGATCACTTAGGAATGAATCTGATAAGGTGCATGTCGATATCAGGGTTATCAACAGATGCAAACAGATCAGGATCAACCGGGTGAAGTTCCTCAGTGATATCAAAGCAGAAAGGCATGAACTGGTCAGTGGAAGAAGTGTGGTCAGATCCGGCCTAGGAAGTCTCCACTAGGTCATCATTAAAAGAAAATTTGACCAACTCATCTATGAAAGTAGTCAGGTCAAGTTCAACCTATGAAGTCTCTATGTCAAAGTAAAAAGACTCAAACTCATCAGTAGAAGTATTAAAGTCAAGTTCGGCCAGGAGAGTCTCTTCTAAGTCATCATCGAAAGGCCTGAATTCCTTTGTGAAAGCAATCAGATCAAATTCAACCTCTATAGTCTCTAGTACGTCTTCCTTCTGCTCAAGGGAGTCTATGGTGTAACTCCTACGGATGTCATCAATGCATCTCCACTCACTAAAAGATGGAACTCCAAGATTTATGCTTTTCGAGTCTTCCTCATCAAAAAGGAATACTTAGATCTCAGAATCATCCATCAAAATGCTAACCTCTCTAATATCAGCATGAAGGTCATAGTCCTCGAGGTCGGCTAACATGGACACACTCTTGTGGGAGGCGGGTCTGGTTAATAGTGGGTGTAATGATCAGCACATCACTCCAGACATCAAAATGGAAGTGAATCTCTCCAGATCCATAATCAATAACGGCTCTCGTAGAGGCGATGAAAGGCTATCCCAGGATGATTGGAGTATGCTTCACAGGGTGGAGGTCTCCATGGGTATTACGACAAAGTCCGCAGTTCGAAGTTCATGCCTTTAATCTGAATGACAACGTTCTCTAGAATACCCTTTGGCCTCTTTATTGATCCATTAATGAATTGGACAATCATATTGATTTTCTTGTGAGGCCCAAGATGAAGAGACATCACAAGCAGGAAGGGTATTATATTAATCGAAGCACCACCATCAAGGAGAGTGTTATCACAAGAATAGTCAGAGATGGTGCAACTCACAAGAGGTGTGACCATGTTCCCTTTACTAGAGTGTGAACGGTGAGAGATGGCATGAGCAGTGGCCATGGTCAAGACGTGTCGCTCAGATATACTCCTTTGCTTTCTCTTCTGGGGTTTAGGAGCAGATACTTGAGTCATGGCCTGATGAAGTGGGGATTCAATGATCTCATGAATGGTTGTCACCACTTCAGTTTCAATTAACATTTTTTTGAAATTTTGGATCTCCTCCTTACAAGGGAGGAGATAAGAATTAGCATCTACACAAAGAAGCTAAGAGCAGTATGTACAATGGCATCCTTGTGGTCAAAGGTGGGAACTGGTGTGTCTATGTAATTATAGGATTGTTGGACATGCGAGCCCACGAAGGGCAATTACGTAATAAATGTTATTGTAAATATCATTCCTTGATATGAAATGAAGAATAACTAATTTGCATAATAGGTCCCTTAGTACAATTAGGGTTATGTACCACGGCTATCTTAATGATCACACCGATGTCGATTCAATTATTGAATCATAGAGACTGGTGCTTGGATGAATATTTAAAGAGTTAGATTGAGGACTCATCAAGTACCGTCAGATGATTGTTAAGAGAGGATCTCCAACCTGAGTAGGAGATGGCAACCCTTTCTCACTTGGTTGATATCTGACCGACCTCTTGATGCAGGTCCTCTACATGGGAATAGGGATTCGGAGATGTCATATTAGTTAGGTCAAAGAGTTGACTTAACGAGATCGAGATAACCAAAGTCATGTGTCGTATGTTGTCATGATATAGGCACGCATACTCTGATCAGATACATATGTGTTACTATATGTCTGAGTATGTACATTTGGTAGACCAATAGGTTGATGACCTAATCAAGGTCTATACGCCGGTGTGCTGGTGTGCATACAAGAGCATATGAGTATTACGATCTCTCAAAGGGATCATACATGTTCATTTCTTGAACTGGAAGACATGAGCTCACTCAGAAGATATTGGGAAGAACCAAATTCCGCTCACGGTCATCTTGATTCAGACGCTTGACTGAATATGTAAGGTTTGATATATACTTTTGGAAAGAATATGATCAACATCTAGGTATGATATATGCTTTTGGAAAGTATATGATTGATACCAACTCCAAATGATTGAATGAGAAACTTAATGATAAATCCTTGAAGTAGACAGTGCAAAATTGATCTTATACTTTTGGATTATTCTGGGTCATCTAGTATGCAGGATGTATAGGTATTAGGAATACCTGAGGGTGATGTGATCATAAACGGTTGCATAACCATGACGCTTCCATTCCTAGGGAGTAATGAAACAGGTCTGGATTTTAGTGACTCCTCTTAGTGGATAAGTAATCTGATCTTAGTCCAAATGTTGGACATTGATCTGAATGACATTCAGATGCAATGAGAAGATTAGATTTACGGTCTTGATTTAATCAAGCATCTATGGGAGGCCCGAAATCTAGATTTGAGATGTGATATCAATATCCAAGTCACTATATGTGGAACAATATAATCGCCGTGTCCTTATCTCCAAGTATCCGCGGAGAAAGCGCATTATCCTTGAAAGACTTCAGGATAATTTCATTGTTGATATATGTATCCAAGCATTGAGAAATTGATAATTAAATGTCGCTTAATTATCATGAATAAAACGAATTTGATTCATATTAGAAAGAGAGTTATCAAAGATAATTAAATGTAATTTAATTATCAAAGATGTGAATAATGTGAATGTGATTCATATTATTTGGGAACATGAGAATAGAGATGCAAGTTGATTAAATATTATTTAAATATCATGGATATGAATAATGTGGGTAGCACTATCCACATTAATCATATATATTATAAATGTGATTTATAATATATAAGAGAGAGCACATTTGTATTTACATTTGTTAATTAAAAGTTGATGTGAATTGGATTCTCATTGGATACTTAATTGAAAATGTAATTCACATTTTATTTTGGGTTTTGAATGTGATTCACAATTTTCAAATGGCAAGATTGCAATATTCACAAAATGATTATGAATTATTTTTGTTTAATAATTTACAACAAGTGTTGTTGTAAATCTTAGAGATCTCCATGGAATAATGTAATCTCATGAGATATCATGAGATTACATGAGATTGCCAGCAAATCCCATATTATGGAAGGAGGCAATCTTCATTCCATAATATCCATGCTTGATTGATTTAATTTGTGATTAAATCATATTGATTTATCAATATACATTTAAGCTATATTAAATTAATTGTTGTTGATTTTTTACCAACAAAATCTTGGCCATTAAAAGAAACACAAATCAATGTGAGCTAGTGGATTTGTGTTACCCATGGACTAAGATCCATGGATCCCAAAATATTATAAATAGAAGGGCACCCCTTGCTCTTCATATGCTAATGAGAACGTAAGGCTCTCTCTCTCTCATTCTCTATACATGCCCTCTCTCTTCCTCTCTCATGGCCGTCCACCATGGATGCCCTAGAGAGAGTCTCCATCACCGCACCGTCGTCGTTATGCTGCCAGTTCGATTGCTCGTGAATCTCCATCTCATTCGGTGTGCCTCGCTCGTGAAGAAGACGTTGGATCTCGTGTGTCGAGATCAGGAGATTCGCCACTTGGATCATCAACATGGATTGCGAGAAGTACGTGTTTCATCAACACGCTCGCAACCGTCTCCTCCATCGGATCGGACTTGAGACACGAGGTCCTTCGTTTAGAGACTCGATTGCAACCACGCTTCAAGAGTTAATCCAATTACTCATTTTTGGTTTAGACGAAATGATCCAAGAAGTGTTCTTGGATCATGTGGTTTTGTCACATGAAAATTTTTTAATTTCCTCTGCCTCGAGCAACTAATGCGACTAGTCGCTCCCGATCGCATACGATGTGATCCTCATGCTTCCATGATGTGCTTGAGGATCTTAACATATCCTTAATGTGGTATCAGAGCCATAGGATGAAGGTTTCGGATACGATCCATAAACCTAAGCCAACTTGGGTTCATTAGAGTTTGCGAAAGTTTTATCGCATTTCATTTTCGCATCTCTGTTTAGTGATTATTTTAGGCCCTGTATAAATTGTTTAACACGAAAATAAATTTGTATTTTCTTTCCCATTAAGTAAGGAAATCGTAGGATCTGAGTTTGCGTGATTTTGAATCTGGATTACTCAAGTTATGATCAAATTAGTGAACATTTATCCATTGTTTCGGGGACTGCGAATCTTAACGTAATTAAGGAGGTAGTTGTGGACTTTAAATGCCTAGAAATACGTAAAAATCAATTAGGTTCTATTTTAAATCAAATTAGCAAACTTTGGAAACTTACTTTTCTTAATTTAGATTTAAATTGATTGAGATATGCTAATTTTAGTAAGTGAGGGTCACTGCTGGAAATTACTTTCCTAATCAAGAACCTTGTTATTGTCAATTAATTAATTAGTGAAATTTCCTGGAATAATTATAGATAAATATTTGTGATATATTTGATGATAATTATTTCCTTACATGACATTGCTGTAACAATAATTGATTAGATATGATCTAGATCACAATTGGTTACACAATCTACTTTCCAACAAATAAAGTTGCTTGAATAGGATTGGGGATTTGTTTAGCAAATCTCCTTATTATGTTAATCAAAATTGTTTTGATTATTATTATATGGTATAACTTCGATTGAAAAAATAATTATAATCTCAAGTACACAATGATCAATTTGACATTAGCTTTTCCCAAGGTGGATATGGTTTCTAGTTGACGAACGTTGGTGTAGCAAGTTGCACCGTATGCGGTCTGTCCCACTCTCGTCGAAACTGGACATGATAGCGGGTAGGGACTTGATAATGCAGGAGAGATCACGGTGTATTTTTCTAATTATTAAAATTCAGAATAATTCGTATTTGAGATAAAAGAATATTTGTTGGATATTAATTGGATCATTAATATAATATGATTAGATTAATTGGAATCCAATTAAAATTAAACACTCTAATTTTAATAGAGATGTTATTTCCCTTAGAAGAATTAATCACAATGAATATGATTCATGATGATTAATTAGAATTTGAATATGATATGGAGGATCACATATGTGACATCCATGGTCTCTCATCAAGGCGAAGGGTTCCGTCGCTAGATATTCTATGTAGGAGACGCATGTCTGAAGTGACATCTCTTGCATACAATCCATTTGGATCGGGCTCTTCTCTTCTCGAAAGAGAAAGGACGTATGCATAGTGACCGCAATATCGGGTACTCTTATTATTGGGGCGATATTGTATTGCGCATAGCGAGTTGTAATCCAGTTGAGGGTTGGTTCAATTAATAATGGGTCAACATCACCTTAGGGGTGGTGGGCCCGGGTGTTAAGACCAAATTGGGAATGCAAGTTGGACTTGCAAGGCAGAATATGTTGCCGCTTCTTTTTATTCGAGTTATAGGTTCTAATATTATTGGGATGTAACAAAGATAAGGAAGGAGATCCTAGATGTTGCTGAGATGTGATGGCAAGTATATCTCTTACATTAAAAGTGATTATGGGAATGGACTTTCAGTGTTGACAAGGCATGACAACTTTGATATAAAAATTCCTAAATCAAAGTAAAGTATATATTTATATATACACACACATTCATGCAAATTTCTTATTTCAGATAATCATTCATTAAACCCACTCAATACTATACTCCATAATAACCAGTAAAATATCATGGATTGGACCCATGATCAAGATAGTGAAACTGCAATTGGACACATAATGTATGTGGTTGCAATGTGCAAATCTTCCTCATAATAATGAGGAATGACAATTAAATAGACAATAGGACTACAACCCTAGGGTTTGTATGTCTCTATAATCTTTATCTCTCGTTGAATGTACTTTGGAAGTGACAAGTCAATGATGATCGTAATTGTCAAATAATCCTTATAAAAATCTAAGAAGATATTCTGGCATACATATGCGCTCTCGATACTTAAATCATGAATGACATGATTCTCTACATCATGCATAATGGTGGATCTATAAGAGATGATGTACTCAAAATATTTGAGTACCTACCTGAACCAATGTTTTAAGAGTTTAGATGGATGTAGATACGATGAGTGTCATCATTCTTCTGTCTATACTCTGGTCATTCATGAAGCTTCGCAATATTCATATTGTATGAATTGAATGAAGCATGTATAAATGTT
Organism: Ottelia alismoides; assembly: GCA_037367405.1. NCBI lineage: Eukaryota > Viridiplantae > Streptophyta > Magnoliopsida > Alismatales > Hydrocharitaceae > Ottelia > Ottelia alismoides. The sequence continues at coordinate 1,177,929 of JAZKJV010005828.1, forward strand.
GAAATACTCTTATATTGAAATCTTTTGAATTATACATAAGAGATCCTTCGTCTTCAGCAATGATTGTTTATAGATAAAGGGAGCGCAGTGGAAGCATGGCTTGGACCCCAAGTAAAAAGGAAAGTCAAAAGTGTTGATTGTACATCTATGACTTCCATGTGACATCCAAAGAGTTGGATGAATGCCAATACTACAATAAGCTGATGTATTGATAGTGTGACAATCTAGTCTCTCTAGGATCCTTAGAGAAGGATCCGGATAGTGCATCAGAATAATCTACATCTACATTTATTTGACTTTCTTATTTGATAAGATCAAAGTCTAATAATTGTATCTCATTCTTTAAATAACACTTGCAATTGGTTGCTTATGTTTTAGAAGATCAGAAAATTTAATCTTAAGGTTCGATAGTCATCCACATGGATGTTTATGCAATTGTTGCAAGAACCTCTATTGGATAAATAGACTTCCTAATTTCAGTGGGAGAGCCCTTAGTCTTAGAGAATGTTTCTATGACCTAGATATTAGAATACACTCATTGTTTATTTCTAAATGTTGGGAATAAACATGAATTCTGGAATAGACCTATCTTAAAGAGTGATGATAGAGATATTTCATATAGTAATCTAAATTCTAGTGGACTCTACTAAATTAGAAAATTAATGAATGGTTCATTAACGTTTCTAGTTCTGAAATTAAACCTTAAAAGATCAATAGGAGAATGAAGATCATTTGACAATGATCTGGCATTAAGCCTTGGACATTTGTCTGTTGATGTGATTAATAGAGTAGTAAGAGATGAAACTTAAGAGCGTCTAAAGGTTCAAATCTTACATACTTGTGAATATTGTATTCAACAATAAAAATGTCTAATACACCCTTCCTTGGAATGGTGTAAGATGTCAAGGAATTCAATATCTCATACATATTGATGTATGTGAATCATCTATATCAGAATAAACATTATGGATATGTGATATCTATTGATGATTATTTGTGATAGGAGATTTCTTCTCTTCACTTAGAAACCTTTGAAATGTTCTAAAATTTCACAACTTTCGTTTAGAACAAAAGTTTGAAGGAAGATTAAATGAATTTTGATCTAATATAGGTAGTCAGTACCTATTAAATGAATTCATGGAATACCTTATAGAGATATGAATGTCATTTCTATCTCACTCCTCCTAATAAACCTAAACTTAATGGAGTTGTAGCGAGATACAATTGGATCATGTGTGACATGATTTTATCAATGATGATTCTTAGCATAATTACCTCTTAGTATCCAAGGTATATATGTAGTAGAGACTACAATATATATCCTTAATAAGGTTCCAAGCAAGTAAGCTGGAATTTAACACCTGAGAGTGCTACTTCATTAGGAAAATAAAGGATGGTATTGGATACTTGCTTTATGATCTTAAGATTCTGAAAAGATTTCATCTATGAGAATATGATTCTATGAGGATGAGACTCTTGAGAATCAAGATGAAAATGAAGTGAAGGAACTCATTTAATCTTGAGAAGATAATGAGGCTCCTAAAATTGGAAACTAAAAGGATAATTAAAGATGAAACACTAATACCTCTTCAAATAAGTTTGAAGATGAATTCCATGTGTTAGTTGAATCTGACAATGATCTGACTTCATGTGATGAAGCTTCTGAAGATCATAGCATGAAAGGATGGATGTTAGAAATAAAGTTTATGTAGACTTCATATACAAATGTTGTATATAGACCCTCGAGGATCCACATATATGGGTAAGAACCAATAAGGTGTAAATGGATCTTCAATAGAAAGAGGGAGCCTGATGAGAAGGTAGAGACCTTCAAAGCACGGTTCGTAGCCATGAGCTGCACATCGAAGAGAAGACATCGCTTGCGATGAGACATGCTCTTCAGTGACCATGCTTGAACCCATCAGAATATTGCTAAATATAGCTACGCAACTTGACTATGACATCTTCAAGATGTGAGTCAAGATTGCATTCCTCTATGAATACCTCACTGAGGATATTCACGTGATGTAGCCCCAGGGATTCAGGGTTGAGGAAAGCAAGATGTGCAAGCCAAGGAATTCCATCTTTGGACTCAAATAAGCTCCATCTTTTTTGGAACGTAAGATATGATGAATTTATAAATTTTATGATTTCAGATAGAATCTTTATGAACCGTATAAAGCTTAGTGGGAGTGCCATTGTGTTCACCGTACTAAATGTAGATAATATCCTAATCATTTGGAATGGTATAAGGAAGATAATAATAAGTGTTTTAAAATTTTTTTGTTCCATACCTCGAGATATGATCTCAAGGATACCTCTTAGATATTAGTTCTGAAGTTGTTCAGAAGCAAAGAGAACATGGTATTGGGACCATCACATTAATGGTACACCTTGGACATTTCCATATTCTAGAAATTCCAAGAAAGGCTTCTTTCCCTCAAGATATGGTATTGACCTATCTGAAGGGATAGCACCTTAAAAGAGTTGAGGATGTGAATGCTAAAACTGCTTGCCCTTGCGCATCAGTTCTGAGAAGCTGGGTGTATGCTAGATGTGTACAATAGCCAGATGTCTTTCTTGAAGAGGGAGTAGTAAACTGTTACTAATCCTACTATGGTAATAAAATACTTGATTGCAGTAATAACAATATCTTCAACGATGACAAAACTTTAGAGATAGTGATCTTTAAGTCTTATCTTTAAGAAATTAAGACTTTATAGATGGAGATCTAAAAGGTTTTAATAATGAATACCTTAGGAGATAGAGATATGAAGGAATAAGGGTATTCTGATAAGGATAATAGAAATTACATACTGGTTATAATAATTATGGAGATATAGTGTGAAGGACACTATTACTGACAAGGTTGAGTATCGATTGCATGAGATGCAACATTCGCATTGGATGCGAACACTGTCACTAGGAGATATGCATGCACCATAAGAGGACTTGGCATAGTCTCTTGGAAACAGAGTGATTGATCAACTTACCTAGCTATTTTCTAAATAGCCTATGATTATCACATGAGTGTGGGTTTAAATGATTAGCCCATTAATGGCTCTTTGGACTAGTGGGATATTGTTGGACATGCGAGCCCACGACAAGCCATTACGTAATAAATGTTATTGCGAATATCATTCCCTGATCTGAAATGAAGAATAACTAATTTGCATAATAGTTCCCTTAGTACAATTAGGGTTATTTACCATGGCTGTCTTAATGACCATGCAGTTGTTGATTCAATTATTGAATCATAGAGGCTGGTGCTTGGATGAATATCTAAAGAGTTAGATTGAGGACTCATCAAGTATCATCAAATGATTGTTAAGAGAGGATCTCCAGCCTGAGTAGGAGATGGCAATCCTTTCTCACTTGGTTGATATCTGACCGACCTCTTGATGCAAGTCCTCTGCATGAAAATAGTGATTCGGAGGTGTCATACTAGTTAGGTCAAAGAGTTGACTTAACGAGATCGAGATAACCAAAGTCCTATGTCGTATGCTATCATGTCATTGGCACGCATCCTCTAGCTGGAGACAGATGTGTTACTATATGTCTTAGTATGTACATTTGGCAGACCAATAGGTTGATGACCTAATCAAGGTCTATACACCAACGCGCTGGTGTGCATACAAGGGCATATGAGTTATACGATCTCTCAAAGGGGTCATACAGGTTCATTTCCTGAACCGGAATACATGAGCTCACTCATGAGATACTGGGAAGAATCAAATTCCGTACGTGGTCGTCTTGCTTTGGAGCTTGACTGAATTTGTAAGGTTTGATATATACTTTTGGAAAGTATATGATCAACACCTAGGTATGATATATGCTTTTGGAAAGTATATGATCAATACCAACTCCCAATTATCGAATGAGAAACTTAATGATAAATCCTTGAAGTAGACAATGTAAAATTGATCTTATACTTCTCGATTTTTCTGGGTCATCTAGTATAGAGGATGTACAGGTATTACAAATACATAAGGGTGATGTTATCATAAACGGTTGCATAACCATGACGTTTCCATTCCTAGGGAGTGATGAAACAGGTCTGGATTTTAGTGACTCCTCTCGGTGGAGAAGTAATCTGATCTTAGTCCAAATGTTGGACATTGGTCTGAATGTGATTCAGATGAAATGAGAAGATTAGATTTACGGTCTAGATTTAATCAGGCACTTATGGGAGGCTCGAGATCTGGATTTGAGATGTGGTCTCAATGTCCAAGTCATTATACGTGGAACAATATAATCACTCTGTCCTTATCTCCAAGTATCCACGGAGAAAGCGCATTATCCTTGAAAGAGTTCAGGATAATTTCATTTTTGATATATGTATCCAAGCATTGAAAAAATTGATAATTAAAAGAAATTTAATTATCATGAATAATATGAATTTGATTTATATTATAAAGAGAGTTATCTAAGATAATTAAATGTTATTTAATTATCAAAGATGTCAATAATGTATGTGATTCATATTATTTGGAAACATGAGAATAGAGATCCAAGATGATTAAATATGATTTAATTATCATGTATATGAATAATGTGGATAGCACAATCCACATTAATCATATATATTATAAATGTGATTTATAATATATAAGAGAGAGCAGATTTGTATTTACATTTGTCAATTAAAAGTTGTTGTGAATTGGATTCACATTGGACAATTAATTGAAAATGTAATTCACATTTTATTTTGGGTTGTAAATGTGATTCACAATTTTCCAATGGTAAGATTGCAATGTTCAAAAAATAAATATGAATTATTTTTGTTGAATAATTTACGACAAATGTTGTAAATATTGGAGATTTCCATGGAATAATGTCATCTCATGAGATATCATGAGATTACATGAGATTGCCACCAAATGTCATATTATGGAAGGAGGCAATCTTCATTCCATAATATCCATGCTTGATTGATTTAATTCGAGATTAAACAATATTGATTTATAAATATACATTTAATCAAAATTAAATTAATTGTTGTTGGTTTTTTACCAACAAAATTTTGGTCATTAAAAGAAACACAAATCAATGTGAGCCATTGGATTTGTGTTGCCCATTGATTGAGATCCATGGATCCCAAAATATTATAAATAGAAGGGAACCCTTTGCTCTTCATATGCTAATGAGAACATAAGGCTCTCTCTCTTTCTCTCATTCTCTATACACGCCCTCTCTCTCCCTCTCTCATGGCCGTCTACCTTGGATGCCCTAGAGAGAGTTTCCATCGCCGTAGCATTATCGTTATGCTGCCGTTTCAATTTCTCGTAGATGGAGATCAGGAGATTCACAGCTTGGATCATCAACATGGATTGCGAGAAGCACGTGTTTCATTAACACACTCGCAAGCGTCTCCTCCGTCGGATCGGACTTGAGACAAGAGGTCTCTTCGTTTATTGACTCGATCGCAACCACACTTCAAGAGGTAATACAATTACTTGTTTGTAGTTTAGACGAAATGATCTGAGAAGTGTTCTTGAATCATGTGGTTTCGTCACATGATTTTTTTTAATTTCCGCTGCATGGAGCAACTAGTGCGACTAGTCGCTCCCGATCACATGCGATGCGATCCTCATGCTTCCGTGATGTGTTTAAGGATCTTACCATATCCTTAAAATAATACGTATTTGAGATAATACCATAATTCAAGTAACAATAAAGATTATTTGTTGGATATTAATTGGATCACTAACTTAATATGATTAGATTAATTCAAATCCAATTAAAATCAAAACACTCTTTTATGAATAGAGATGTTATTTCCCTTGGAATAAATAATCGTAATGAATATGATTCATGATGATTAATTAGAATTTGAATATGATATGGAGGATCACATAAGTGACATTCATGGTCTCCCGTCAAGGGGGAGGGTTCTGTCGCCATGGATTGTAGTGGGAGACATCTGTCCGAAGTGATAGCTCCTGTATGCAAGCGCATCTAGATCGGGATCTTTGCTTCTCGAAAGAGTAAGGCCATATGTGTAGTGACCCCAATATCGGGTCCTCATATTATTGGGGCGATATTGGATTGCGCATAGCGACAACTATTCCTGTTGACGGTTGGTTCAATTAATGACGGGTCAATATCATCATAGGGGTGGTGGGCACGAGTGTTAAAGACCGAATTGGGAATGCAAGTTAGACTTGCAAGGGGGAATATGTTCTCGCTTCTTTTTATCGGAGTTACAGGTTCTCATATTATTGGGATGTAACAAAGATAAGGAAGGAGATCCCAGATCTTGCTGAAATATGATGGTATGTATATCTCTTACATTGAAAGTGATTAAAGGAATGAACTTTCAGTGTTGACAAGGCAAGACAACTTTGATATGAAAATTCCTAAATCAAAGTATAATATATATTTATATATATTTTTGCAAATTTATTATTTTAGATAATCCTTCATTAAACCCACTCAATTTTATACTCAATAATAACCAGTAAAATATCAAGGGTTGGATTTATGATGAAAAAAGTGTACTTGCAGTTGAACACATATTGTACGTGGTTGCAATGTGCAAGTCTCCTCATAATAATGAGGAGTGACAATTAAATAAACAATAGGACTACAACCCTAGGATTTGTATGTCTCTATAGTCTTGATCTCATCGAATGCACTTTAGAAGTGACATGTCAGTGATGATCGTAATTGTCAAATAATCCTTATAAAATCAAAGAAGATGTTTTGGAATGCATACGTGCTCTCGACAGCTAATCATTAATGACATGGTTCTTCGTATCACGCAGAATCGTGGCTCTATAAGAGATGTTGTATTCAAATTGTTTGCGTACCTACCTGAACAAATGTTTTAAGAGTTTAGATGGATGTGGATATGATGACGGTCATCATTCCACTATCTATACTCTAGTCATTCATGAAGATTCAGAATATTCATATTGAATGAATTGAATGAAGCATGTATAAATGTTGAAATACTCTTATATTGAAATTTTGATTTCAACATAAGAGATCCTTTGTCTTGAGCAATGGTTGCTTATAGATAAAGGGAGCGCAGTGGAAGCATGGGTTGGACCCGAGTACGAAGGAAAGTCAAAGAGTTAACTGTACTTCTGTGACTTCCATATGACATCCAAAGTGGTTGACGAATGCCAATACTGCAATATGTTGATGTGTTGACAGTATGACTATCAAATCTATCTAGAATCCTTAGAGAAGGAATCGAATAGTTCATCAGAATAATCTACATAAAATCATTGAAATTGACTTTCTTATTTGATGAGATAAAGTTTAATAATTGCATCTCAATCTTCTAATGACACTTGCTAGTTGCATATGTATTAGAAGATTAGAAAATTGATCTTAAAGCTTTAATAGTCATCCACATGGATATTGATGCAATTGTTGCAACAATCTCTATTGGATAGATAGACTTCATAATTTCAGTGGGAGAGCCCTTAGTCTTAGAGAATGTCTCCATGATCTAGATATTAGAGTACACTCATTGTTTATTTTTTAAATGTTGGAAATAAACATGAATTCTATAATAGACCTATCATAAAGAGTTATGATGGAGATATTTCAGATAGTAATCTAAAATCTAGTAGACTCTACCAAATTAGAAAATTAATGAATGGTTCACTAACATTTCTAATACTGAAATGAAACCTTAAAAGATTAATAGGAGGATGAAGATCATTTGATAATGATATGGCATTATTTCTTCGACATAAGTCTGTTGATGAGATAAATTAAGAGATAAAACTTTAGAATGTCTATGATTTCAAATCTTACATACTTGTGAATAATTATATTCAAAGTAGAAATTGTCTAATGCACCCTTCTCTTAGGATGGTGTAAGATGTCAAGGTATTTAATATCTCATACATATTGATTTATGTGGATCATATGTATCATAATGAACATTGATGATATGTGATATCATTTGATGATTATTTGTGATATGGGATTTCTTTCCTTCACCTTAGAAAGATTTGAAATGTTCAATGATTTCACAATTTGGTTTTGAACCGAAGATTGAATGAAGATGAAAATGAATTTTATATAATCTAGGTGGCTTGTATCTATTAGATGAATTAAAGGAATATCTTATGTAGAAAGGAATATCATTCCTATCTCAATCCTCCTAATACACCTAAACTGAATAGAGTTATATGGAGATACAATTGGATCATGTATGACATGATTTCATGAATGATGAATTTTAACATAATTACCTCTTAGTTTCCAAGTATATATGTAGTAGAAACTACAATGTATATCCCTAATAAGATTCCATGCAAGTAAGCTGGAATTTAGCACCTGAGAGTGCTACTTCATTAGGACAATAAAGGATAGTATTGGATAACTACTTTACAACCTTGAGATTCTTAAAAGATTTCATAGCTGAGAATGTGATTCTTAGATGTTGAGGCTCTTAAGAATCAAGATGAAAATAAAGTCAAGGAACTGATTTAGTCTTGAGAAGATAATGGGGCCCCTAAAATTGGAAACTAAAAGGACAATTTAAGATGAAACACTAATACCTCTTCAAATAGGTTTGAGGTTGGATTCCATGTATCAGTTGAAATTGACAATGATCTGAGATCATGTGATGAAGCTTATGAAGATCATAACATGGAAAGATGGATGTTAGCAATAAAGTCTAAAGTAGACATCATATACAAATGTTGTAAATGGATCCTCGAGGATCCACCTATATGGTTAAGACCCATTAAGGTGTAAATGGATCTTCAAGAGAAAGATGGAACCTGATGAGAAGATAGAGATCTTCAAAGCACGGTTCATAGCCATGAGCTACATACCGAAGAGAAGACATCGCTTGCGATGAGACTTGATCTTCAGTTACCATGCTTGGACCCATCAGAGTATTGATGACTATAGCTGCACAACTTGACTATGACATCTTCATGATGTAAGTCAAGATTGCGTTCCTCCATGAATACCACTTTGGGGATATTCACAAGAAGTAGCCCCAGGGCTTCATGGTTGAGGAAAGCAAGGTGTGCAAGCTAAAGAAACTCCAACTATGGACTCAAATAAGCTTCTTGTAGCTGGAACGTTGGATTTGATGAAATCATAAATGTTATGATTTCAGATAGAATCTTGTTGAACCATATAAAGTTTAGTGGGAGTGCCATTGTTTTCATCCTGATAAATGTAGATGATATCCTAATCATTTGGAATGATATAAGGATAATAATAAGTGTTTTATAATCTAGTTGTTCCATACCTTGAGACATGATCTCAAGGATTCCTATTAGATCTTAGTTCTGAAGTTGTTCAGAAGCAAAGAGAAGAGGGTACTGGGACCATCACATTAATGGTACACCTAGGACATTTCTATTTTCTGGAAAATTCTAAGAAATGCTTCTTTCTCATAAGATATGGTACTGACCTATCTAGAGGGATAACACCTCAAAGAGTTGAAACACTTGTTGTAAATTTCATGAGATTGCATTACTCCTTAAAATCTCCAAGATTTACAACAATACTTGTTGTAAATGATTCACCAAAAATAAATCATTATTTGTTTTTGTGAATATTGCAATCTTACCATTGGAAAATTGTGAATCACATTCACAACCCAAAATAAAATGTAAATTACATTTTCAATTAATTGTTCAATGTGAATCCAACTCACATCAACATTTAATTAACAAATGTTAATTACAAATAGCTCTCTCTTATATATTATAAATCACATTTATTATATATATATGATTAATATAGATAGTGCTATCCACATTATTCAAAATTCGTGATAATTAAATCACATTTGATAATCTTGGATCTCTATTCTCTCGTGCCCAAATTATATGAATCACATTCACATTATTTACATCTTTATAATACAATCACATTTAATTATCTTAGAGAACTCTCTTTATAATATGAATTAAATTCATATTATTCATGATAATTAAATGACATTTAGATATCCATTTTCTCAATGCTCGGATACATATATCATCAATGAAATTTGTCCTAAACTCTTTCAAGGATAATGCACTTTCTCCGCGGGTACTTGGAGATATAGACATGGTGATTGTATTGTTCCACATATAGTGACTTAGATATTGAGATCACATCTCAAATCCAGATCTCGGCCTCCCATAGATGCTTGATTAAATCAAGAGTGCAAATCTAATCTTCTCATTGCATCTGAATCACATTCAGATCAATATCCAATATTTGGACTAAGATCAGATTACTTCTCTATTGAGAGGAGTCACTAAAATCCAGACCCGTTTCATCACTCCCTATGAATGGAAGTATCACGGTTATACAACTGTTTATGACCACATCACCCTCAGGTATTCCCAATACTTGTACATCCGGCACATTGGAAGACCCAGAATAATCCCGAAGTATAAGATCAATTTTACACTGTCCACTTCATGGATTTATCATTAAGTTTCTCATTTGACTATTGGGAATTGGTATCGATCATATACTTTCCAAAAGCATATCTAATACCCAGGTGTTGATATAAAAGCATATATCAAAGATATAAATTCAGTCAAGCTTCCAAAGCGAGATGACCGTGCACAGAATTTGATTCTTCCCAATATCTCATGAGTGAGCTCATGTCTTCCGGTTCAGTAATGAACATGTATGATCCCTTTGAGAGATCATATTACTCATATGCCCTTGTATGCACACCAGCACGCCGGTGTAGAGACCTTGATTAGGTCATCAACCTATTGGTCTGCCAAATGTACATACTCAGACATATAGTAACACATCTATCTCTAGTCAAAGGATTTGTGCCTATATTGTGACAGCATACATCATAGGACTTTGGTTATCTTCATCTCGTTAAGTCAACTCTTTGACCAAACTAATCTCCTATGCTGAGGACCTGCATCAAGAGGTGGTCAGATATCAACCTATGTGAGAAAGGATTGCCATCTCCTACTCAGACTGGAGATCATCTCTTAATAATCATTTGATGGTGCTTGATGAGTCCTCAATCTAACTCTTTAGATGTTCATCCAAGCACCAGCCTCAATGATTAAATATTTAAATCAACCGATGTATGATCATCAAGATGTCCATGGTACATAACCCTAATTGTACTAAGTGGCCTATTATGCAAATTATCTATTCTTTATTTCAGATCAGGGAATGATATTCGCAATAACATTTATTGCATAATGGCTCGCCAATGGCTCGCATGTCCAACAATCTCCCACTAAGCCAAAGAGCCATTATTGGGCTAATCATTTAAATCCACACTTATGTGACAACCATAGGCTATTTAGAAAATAGCTAGGTAAGCTGATCAGTCACTATGTTCCCAAGAGACTATGCCAAGTCCTTTTACTCACTTGCATATCTCCTAGTGACAGTGTTCGCATCCAATGCGAATGTTGCATCTTATGCAACCAATTCCCAATTATATCAATCAAAGTGTCCTTGACACTACACCTCAATAATTATTATAACCAGTTTGTAATTTCAATTATCCTTATCAGAATACCCTTATTCCTGGAGATCTCTACCTCCTAAGGTATTCGTAGTTAAGATCTTTTAGATCTCCATATATAAGGTCTTAATTTCTTGAAGATTAAATTTAGAGATCACTATCTCTAAAATCATGTCATCGTTGAAGATATTATTATTAATGCAGTCAAGTATTTTATCTCCATAGTAGGATAAGTAACAGTTTACTACTCCCACTGCATGGCAGACATCTGGTTTTTGTACACGTCCATCATACACTTGGCTTCTCGTAACTGATGCATAAGGGTAACAAGTTTTAGCATTCACATCCTCAACTCTTTAAGGTGTTATTCCTTTAGGTAGGTCAGTACCATATCTTGAGGGAAAGAAGCCTTTCTCGGAATTTTCCAAGAATGGAACATGTCCAACGTGTACTACAAATGTGTAAATCCCTATATCCTCTTCTCTTTGCTTCTGAACAACTTCAGAGCTAAGATCTAAGAGGTATCCTTGAGATCATATCTCCAGATATGGAACAACCAGTATTAAAACAATTATTATCATCCTTATATCATTCAAATGATTAGGATATTATCTACATTAAGCACGACGAACACAATGGCACTCCCACTAAGATTCACATGGTTCATCAAGATTCTATATGAAACCATAACATTTATGATTTCATCAAATCTAATGTTCCAACTACAAGAAGTTTATTTGATGCCATAGATGGTGTTCTTTAGCTTGCACACCTTGCTTTCCTACCCATGAAGCCCTGGGGCTACTTCATGTGAATATCCTTAGAAAGTTATTCATAGAGGAATGCAATCATGACTCACATTATGAAGAAATCATAATCAAGTTGCGTAGTTATAGTTAGCAATATTCTGATGGGTTTAAGCATGATCATTGAAGCGCAAGTCTCATCGCAAGTCATGTCTTCTCTTCGGTTTGTAGCTCATGGCTACGAACCGTCCTTTGAAGGTCTCTACCTTCTCATCAGGTTCCCTCTTTCTCCTGAAAATCCATTTACACCTTAATGGGTCTAACCCTTATAGGTGGATCCTCGATGGGTCCATATACAACACTTGTATATGATGTCTACATTAGACTTTTATTGCTAACATCCATCTTTCTATGTCATGATCCTCAGGAGCTTCATCACATGAATTCCGATCATTTCCAGACTTAATTGACACATAGAATACATCCTCAAACTTATTTGAAGAAGTATTAGTGTTTCATCTGTAATTATTCTTTTAGTTTCCGATTTCAGGAGCCTCATTATATTTTCATGATTAAATGAGTTCCTTTACTTCATTTTCATCTTGATTCTCAAGAGAGTCAACCTCTAAGAATCACATTCTCAGAGATGAGATCTTTTAAGAATCTCAAGGTTACAAATTAGGTATCCAACACCATCCTTTATTTTCCTAATGATGTAGCACTCTCTAGTGCTAGATTCCATCTTACATGCATGGAACCATATTAAGGATATATATTGTAGTCTCTACTACATATATACCTGGAAACTATAAGGTAATTATGCCAAAATTCATTATTGATTAAATCATGTCGTACATGATCAATTGTATCTTCCTAGAACTCTATTGACTTTAGGTGCATTAGAAGGAGTGAGATAGGAATGATATTCCTTTCTCCATAAGACAGTCCTTGAACTCATCTAATAGGTACATGATACCTAGGATAGATCAAATTCATTTCATCTTCCTTCAAACTTTGGTTCCAAACCAAAAATGCGAAATCTTGGAACATTTCAAAGGTTTCTAAGATGAAGAGAAGAAATCTTATATCACAAATAATCATTAATAGATATCACATATCCATAATGTTTATTCTGATATAGATAATCCACATACATCAATATGTATGAGATCTTAAATACTTTGACGTCTTACACCATTTATAGAGAAGGGTGTATTTGACGTTTTTACTTTTGAATACAATATTCACTAGTATGTAAGATTTGAAATTTCAGACACTCTAGAATTTCATCTCTTACTAGTCTATCGATCTCTCAACAGACATACGTCCAAGGATTGATGTCAGATCATTTTTGAATGATCTTTGTCCTCCTATTGATCTTATAAGGTTTAATTTTTTTCAGTATTGGAAATGCTAATGAATCATTCATTAATATTCTAATTTAGCAGAGTCCTCCAGATGTCAGATTACTATCTAAAATATATCCATCATAACTCTTATGATAGGTCTATTACGGAATTCATATTTATTTCCAATATTTAGAAATAAACAATGAGTGTAATCTAATATCTAGGTCATAGAGGCATTCTCTAAGATTAAGGGCTCCCACTGAAAATATGAAGTCTATTGATCCAACGGGAATAATTGAATCAATTCCAACATGGATGACCATTAAACCTTAAGATCAAATTTCTAATATTCTAATATATATGCAACCAATTGCAAGTGTCATTAGAAGACTGAGATACAATTATTAGACTTTATCTTATCAAATAAGAAAGTCAATATCAACGATTATATGTAGATTATTTCGATGCTCTATCTGAGTCCTTCACTAAGGATTCTAGACAGACTTGGCAGTCATACTATCGACACATAAACTTATTGCAGTATTGGCATTCATCCAACCTTTTGGATGTCATATGGAAGTCATAGAAGTACAATGAACTCTTTGACTTTCCTTCTCACTTGGGTCCAACCCATGCTTCCACTGCGCTCCCTTTATCTATAAGCAACCATTGCTCAAGACAAAGGATCTATTATGTCGAAATCAAAAAAATCAATATAAGAGTATTTCAACATTTATACATGCTTCATTCAATTCATACAATATGAATAATATGAAGCATCATGAATGACCAGAGTATAGACAGTAGAATGATGACAGTCATCGTATCTACATCAATCTAAACTCTTAAAACATTGGTTCAGGTAGGTACTCAAATATTTTGAGTACATCATCTCTTATAAAGCCACCATTCTGCATGATGCAGAGAACCATGCCATTCATAATTAAATGTCAAGAGCATATATGTATGCCAGAATATTTTCTTAGATTTTATAATAATTATTTGACAATTACGATCATCATTGACATGTCACTTCCAAAGTACATTCAATGAGAGATCAAGATTATAGAGACATACAAATCCTAGGGTTGTAGTCCTATTGTCGATTTAATTGTCACTCCTCATTAATATGAGGAACTTGTACATTGCAACCACATACAATATGTGTCCAACTGCAAGTACAATATCTTAATCATTGATCCAATCCATGATATTTTACTGGTTATTATTGAGTATAATATTGAGTGGGTTTAATGAAGGATTATCTGAAATAGGAAATTTACATAAGTGTATATATTTATATATATATATGCATATTTTACATCGATTTAGAATTTTTATATCAAAGTTGTTTTGCCTTGTCAACATTGAAAGTTTATTTCCTTACTCATTTTCATAGTAATCTAGGATCTCCATCCTTATCTTTGTCACATCTTTGTAATATGAGAACCTGTAACTTGGATAAAAAGAAGCGGGAACACTTCCGCCTTGCAAGTCCAACTTGCATCTCCTAATTCGGTCTTTAACACCTAGGCCCTTCATCCCTAAGGTGATGTTGACCCGTCATTAATTGAACCAACTGTCAACAGGAATATAACTCGCTATGCACAATCCAATATCGCCCCAATAATATGAGTATCCTATATTGGGATCACTACGCATATGTCCTTACTCTTTTGAGAAGTGAAGAGCCCGGTCCAAATGGGTTGTATGCAGGAGCTGTCACTTCGAACATGCGTCTCCTACATACAATATCTGGCGACAGAACCCTTTGCCTTGACGGGAGACCATGGATGTCACTTATGTGATCCTCCATATCACATTCAAATTCTAATTAATCATCATGAATCATATTCATTATGAGTATACTTCCAAGGGAAATAACATATCTAGTCATAATAGAGTAATTTAATTTTAATTGGATTTCAATTAATCTAATCATATTAAATTTATGATCCAATAATATCCAACAAACAATCTTTATTGTTAGTTGAATTATGGTATTATCTAAAATACATATTATTCTGAATTTTAATTATTAGAAAATACACCGTGATCTCTCTGCCATTATCAAGTCCCTACCCGTTGTCATGGCCAGTACCAACGGGAGTGGGACAGACCGCATACGGTGCAACCTGCTACCCTAACGCTCCCTGACTAGACACCATATTAACCTCGGGAAAAGATAATGCCAAATTGATCATTGTGTACTTGAGATTATAATCGGTTCTTCAACTGAAGTTATACATATAATAATAATCAAAACAATTTTGATTAACATTATAATAAGATTTGCTAAACTAATCCCAAATCCTATTCAAGCAATAATATTTGTTGGAAAGTGGATTGTGTAACCAATTAGTGATCTAGATCATATCTAATCAATTATTGGTTAAGGCAATGTCATTTGACGAGATAATTATCATCAAATATTTCACAAATATTTATCCATAATTATTCCTGGAAATTAAATCAAGTAATTTCTAAAATTAATTAAATGACAATCACAAGGTTCTTGATTAGGAAAGAAATTTCTAGTAGTGACCCTCACATACTAAAATTAGCATATCTCAATCAATTTAAAACCAAATTAAGCGAAGTAAGTTTGCAAAATTTGCTAATTTTATTTACAATAGAACCTAGTGATTTTCATGCTTTTCAAGGCATTTCTAAATAGTAATTAATTCCTCAATTAAGTAAAGATTCACAGTCCCTAAAACAATGGATACGAGTTCACTAATTTAATCATAACTTTAGCAAACAGATTCGAAATCACGCAAACTCAGATCCTACGATTTCCTTAATTAATTGAGAATAAAATACAACTATACTTTTCATGTTTAAACAATTTAAATAGGGCCGAAAATAATCACTAAAAAAAGATGCGAAAATGAAATGCGATAAAACTTTCGCAACCCTAACGAACCCAAGTCGGCTTAGGTTTATGAATCGTATCTGAAACCTTCGACCTAAGGCTCTGATACCACTTGAAGGATACCACTTGTAGGAATTCGTGTTTAGGCATGTGAGCCCGAGGCAAACCATTCCTGCAATAAATGTTATTGTAATTAATGATTTATCAATAAAAGTTATAGATTGTTGTTCACTCCCTTTCTGAGATTGAACGAATGAATGCACTATAAGGTCCCTCTGTACAATAAGGGTTATGTAGCACGGCCAAGTTAATAATCATACAGCAGTTGGTTCATTAATTGACCCATAGAGGCTGATGCTTGGATGAATATCTAAGGAGTTAGATAGAGGACTCATCAAGCAACATCAAATGATTGTTAAGTGATGGTCTCCAGCCTGAGTAGGAGATGGTAATACTTTTCTCATTTGGTTGATATCTGATTGACCTCTTGATGTAGGTCCTCTGCATCGGAATAGTGATTCGGTGGTGTCAGATTAGTTGAGTCAATGGGCTGACTTAACGAGATCGAGATAACCAAAGACCCATGTTGAATACTGTCACAGCATAGGCATGCATTCTCTGACCAGAGACAGATGTGTTACTATGTGTCTGAGTATGTACATTTAGCAGACCAATAGGTTGATGAACTAACCAAGGTCTATACACCGGGGAGCTTGTGTGCATGTAAGGACATATGAGTAATATGATCTCTCAAAGGGATCATATAGGTTCACATATGAACCGGAAGACATGAGCTTACTCATGAGGTATTGGGACTAATCAAATTCCATGCATGGTCGTCATGCTTTGGAAGCATGACAAGAATTTGAAGGTATGATATATGCTTTCGGAAAGAATATGATCGATACCAATTTCCAATGACCAAGATTGAGAAACTTGGTGATCAAACCCCGAAGATGACAGTGTAAAGTTGATCTATATCTTTAGGATGATCATAGGTCTTCTATTATGTAGGATGTATAGGTGTTGGGAATACCTGAGGGTGATACGGTCATAAACGATTGTATAACCATGATGCTTCCATTCCGAGGGAGTGATGAAACAAGTTTGGATTTTAGTGACTCCTCTCAGTAGAGAAGTGACCTAATATTAGTCCATGTATTGGACTTTGATATGAAAGAGATTTAGATGCAATGGGAAGATTAGGTCTATGACCTTGATTCAATAAAGCATCTGTGGGAGGTCCATGAGATCTGAATTCAAGATGTGATCTCAATATCCAAGTCACTATACGTGGAATTATACAATCGCCATGTCCATATCTCCAAGTATCTGCGGAGAAAGCACATTATTCTTGAAAGGGTTAAACAATGATTCCATAGTTGAATTATATCTAGGCATTGACAGATTGATAATTAAATGTGATTTCATTATCTTAATTCATGTGGACAATTATCCAATATAATTAAATGTAATTTAATTATTGTGGATAAGAATTATGTGGATTGCAGTATCAAATTATTCATAATATATTATAAATGTGATTTATAATGTATTAGAGAGAGCTATTATGATTTATATTTGTTAATTAATTATTGCTATGAATTGGATTTACATTGTATAATTAATTTAAAATGTAAAATATTTTTGTTTGGGTTGTGAATGTGATTCACAAATTTCCAATAGCAAGATTGTAATATTCTCAAAATTAATAATTAATTATTTTTGTAGAATAAATCACAACAAAAGTTGTTGGAAAATATTGGAGATTTTCATGGAGATATGCAATCTCGTGGGATTGCATGAGATTGCCTCCACCATTGATTATGATTGACGGCTACCAAGTCCTACATGGAAATTGGTAGCCGTCCTACCTATTCCATAGGGAAATGTAATCTCCATGTTAATCTCCATGTTTATCAAATGCATTTAATCTAAATTTTACCGACAACAATCTTGACCATTTGATTAAACACAAATCAGTCTCATCCATTGATTTGGTGTGTCCCATGGATTGTGATCCATGGACTCCCAAAACTCTATAAATAGAGAGGCCCCCCTTGCTCTCTAAGGTTATGCTATTGAGATACAATAAGCTCTCTCTCTCTCTCTCTCTCTTTCCACACGCCAACATTCCTCTCTTCTCCATTCGTGGCCGTCCACAAAACCCTAGAGGAGAAACTTTGTCCTCGCTTCGCCACCGCACTGCCGCCTAGACGTTCCTCACTTCTCCATCTTCTTTCGAGTGCTTCTCTCACAAAGAAGGTGTTTGATCTCGTGCGACAAGATCAGGATTTGACCGTGTCTGGATCAACTTGTTGGATTGTGAGGATCACACAACTCATCCCCGCGCTCGCAAGCGTCTTCTCCACAGGTCGAACTTGAGACAGGAGGTCTCTTTTCGTAGAGACTCGATCAATCACGCTACAAGAGGTATTCCTTTATAATTTATGTGGTTTTCGATGAAACGATCCGAGAATCGTTCTTGGATCATGTGGTTTCATCACATGATTTTTTTTTTAAATTCCGCTGCATAGAACAACTAGTCCGACTAGTCGTTCTTCATCGTATTCGATACGATGATGACGCTTCCATGATGCACTTGAGGATTATACCATATCCTTCAAGTGGTATCAGAGCCTCTGGTCGAAGGTTTTGGATACGATCCGTAAACCTAGGACGACTTGGGTTCGTTAAGGTTGCGAAAGTTTTTGTCGCATTTCATTTCCGCACATCTTTTTAGTGAATAAATTAGGCCCTCTTAAAAATATTTAAACGCTATTAATCACTTTTATTTTGTTTCCCATTAAATAAGAAAACTATAGGATCTGAGTTTACGCAATTTGGATTCCGTTTGCTCGAGATATGGTATTTTTAATGGATATGTATTAACTGTTGCGGGAACCGCAAATCTTAACATGATTAATGAGTTAATTACTGTTTTGATGTTCTTAGAAATGCGTGAAATATCACTTAGCTTCTGTCATAAATCAAATTAGCAATCTTTGAAAACTGATTTTGCATAATTTGGATTTGATTTGATTGAGATATGTTAATTTTAGTAAGTATGGGTCACTGCTTAAATTACATTCTTAATCAAGAACCTTGTGATTATCAATTAGTGAAATTAATTGTTGATTTCCTGAAATAATTATGGAAAATATTTGATAAATATTTAATGATGATTATTTCCTTAATTGACGTGGCCACAACCAATAAATTGTTTAGAGTTGATCTAGACATAAATGGAAACACAATCAACAAACAACTTGCTTGAATAGGATTGAGAATTTGTCTAGCAAATTTCCTTATAATCAAAATTGTTTTGATTATTATTATATGGTATAATTTCGGTTGAATAACTGATGATCATCTCAAGTACACATTGATCTATTTAGTATTATCCTTTCCTGAGGTCGATATTGTGTCTAGTCGGGGAGCGTTGGGGTAGCACGTTGCACCATGTACGGTCTGACCCACTCCTGCCGGTACTGGCCATGACAGCGGGTAGGTGATGAATCCATGATTCATCATCTTAATATCTTGATCTTAGCAAAATCACCAAGTAAAATCCCAAATAAATGTCCATAAAATCCATAAATTAATAAAATGACTCTTGTAACTAAAATACACTAATTATGTATATAAGATTGTACAAAATGAAATAACAATAAAAAGCCGCAAAAATAAAGGATTTTTATACTTGTAAATAGCCCAAAACTTCACGTATTTTTAATAATTTCACTTCAACTTCTTTTTACCTAATTCTTTTTCTAACTTATTTATAAAAATATATAAAAATACAAAAATACAAAATAAATTTCACCTCAAATAAATGCTCCTAGATCCCAAAGAGAAAAAGCCGTAAAGTCCAACTTCCAAGCTAAATTCCCGCTCCGTATGAACTCCAAATTCACCAAACTCACTTCTAAAGTTTAAGTTAGAAAATTATCTATCTAACGGAAGTGGTTTCATTAAAATCGGAGCTCATTTGCAAAAGTTGGATTTTGGGACCTAGGTGTACATTGTACATTATGTATATATTCATTCTTTCTTCATTTTTTATTTTACCTTTCTTAATTACTAAAAATTAAAAAAATCATACTTGTGTTGTATTTTAATTGTAGTATTTTATTATATTTTTTCCATTGTAAATATCTCTTATTAAAAATACAAAAATATTACATATTAGAAAAGTAAAAAAAATGTACATGGTGTTTTGTCTTCTTTTGTAAATTCTCCACTCTTTTTCTTATTTTTTATTTTATTATATTATAAGTAGCCTACTTTATTTCATTTTATTTTCCTTTTATTTTTTCCCCATTCCCTACAATAACTTCTATTCTACCACCAACTCCCTTTCCACCCCACATTCTTCATCTAACCTCCATTCAACTCCACCAATAATCTAACCTCCATTCATCTCCACCATCTTTCTAACCTCTCTTTCTTCTATTCTTTATAATCATATCTACATTCTCATTTTTGCCCATACACCATTCTAATAGAATAAGGAGAGAGCTTGGAGTGTTTTATTGGTGACAACAGCGAAGCGTCTTCCTCAAGCGACGACCTCCTTCAGGCGAGATCCGCGAAGCTCCGTTCCGCGTCACGAGTTCCCCATCGAGCTCGCGTAGCTTCTCCGATTTTTTTCGCCAATCGGATCGAAGCGACGACAGGAGTCCAGCGTAGCTGCTCCGCCAATCCGGCGAAGATTCAGGTAAGTGTTTCTCCTCATTTCTCTTGTTATTTTGTTTCCTTTTTTTATATCACATCATTTCATCACCACCACCTTCATCATATTACCACCATCCTCATTATACCCCCATCATCAGCACACCATTTTTCCTTTTTATTTATTTTCTATTTATAAAAAAAATTTAAAAAAAATAATAAAAATCTAAAACAAAAAAAATAGTACAGCAGTTTTTTAAAAAAAATAAAAAAAAACGGAGGCGGAGCAGCAGCTCCAAGGCCGCCGCCCCACCTCCCATTCTCTAGCGCAGAGGCGGTGCCACCTGCCATCATCCCACCGCCACCCGCAACTGCCCGTGGCTCCACCCACACCGGCTTCCTCTCCCGCGTGCGGCGCCGCCGCCCACGCCTGCACGCAGCTCCGCCGTCGCCGCCACCTACGGCCTCTTCGCCTCAATCGCCGCACCGGCAGTCCTCCGCCAGTGGTTCTGCCCTCTACCGATGCACGCCGCCGACCACCTCCCTCCTCCGATGCATGCCCGCCCCGCGACGTCGCCGCGCCGCCAAACCCCTTTTGGGTTTTCCCCATCGTGCCCAAAGAAGGAGAAGAAAGGTTTATTTCTTTTTTTTTAATTTGTAAAAATTGCGATTTGTATTTTTCATGTTTCTATAATTACAAAAACGTCCCTGTACATATTTGTCTTGTTTATTTTCAGTTGCCATTTTGCACGGATACCCCTGTGTTTGTCTATTAATTTGGACATCAATTTTGTGTCTTTTTATTCAAAGAAAAATACCATTGTGTTGAGCAACTAATTTTCTACATTCTGAATATTTATTTATAATTTTGTGAATGGTGGGTAATTAATTAAAATTTTCTAACTGAAAAATTAGATATTTTACGCATTTTGAGCATGTAAATTTATATCTCACACATGGTTGGTCCAAAAATTCCACAAAAAATATAAGTGATGCCGTAAAGAGTTTTTAATTTACTGTCCAAATTTCAACCAAAATGAGTTATCTTGTGCCTAAAATAAATTGTAGAGTGTTTTTAGTATTTGATTTTTAATTAAATCCACATACATCCTTTTTACAATATTTCAACTCTCTTGGATTGCTTATCTAAATATCTTTCTGAGATAATTCACACTTTAATTAATTTAATATTGTGGATTTATTAGAAATTATTTACTCACTGTCACTCTGATTTCACTAAAAATTCCATAAAAAAATCATAACATGTCAAAAAATTCCAAAAAAATAATGTACCTTCCATCCATCAAGTTTTCATTCCAATAATATTTTCATAATTTTTGCTTACTGTTTGTGTTATAAATTACGAAAAAACACATAAAAAGTGTACATTTTTTACTTATTGCATTTTAACCCTTAAAAATAAAAAAAATATGTTTTGTGTTCCTCACTGAATTAATACTCTAGGAAAAATAAAATTTGGCTAAATTGGACTATTTTGACATTAAAATTAATTTGGCTTTGTTGTATGCTTTCTTAGTGTCGTAATTCACTTGCATTGGCATTTTTTTTGCATTAAAAAATCTAAAAAAATAAACGCTTGAAAATCTAGACCTAAGTTTTCAAATTAAACCCAAGTTGTTCTTTGCCTCCCTAAGTTCGACCCCGGACTTGCCCGGGATATAAATTAAGCCGAGACACTCTTTACGGAGATCTCATCTCGGTTCTGACTGATTCGCTAGGTACACGTGCTACAACGTACATGAATTAAACATCGTATTTAGCGACACGTCAGATGGCGCCGTTGCCGGGGAGGCAAACGGCTTATGGATTAATTTAAAATTTTGGATTTAGATTTTCTCTTTCTCGGGTAGTTTGACGCCCGAGCCACTTGTATTTATTCCATTTTTTTGCAATTATTTGTCCTTCTAATTTTTTGTATATATTTTGTTTTTGAACTCTCTAACATAAATCTTATTTTCTTTGCGAGGGCCCGGTGGACTTGGAGTGCATCGGAGGTCGACGGACGTAGCGCGCGTCGACTGCTGAAGAGCGAGGAGGATTAATTTATTTTCGAGAGCATTTCTTTTCATTTTTGTAATTATTGTGTTGTAATAACTTAGGTAATTCGCTCTTTCCAGCGGCTCTTATTTGAGAGTTCGTGTTTGTATCCGGACTGGACTTTGGACCCGCTCGTGGTCGTGTGGTTGATTGACGTAGAATAGGACATGCACTCGCGGCTCTTAGACAATATTTTATTAGAATATATGTATTGCTTGTGCTCGTAATATTTAGGACCACACATCACATTTAACGAGACACACTTAGACCGTTGGGCTATTAGTCAAATTTAACGTGTTCATCACTCGCTAATAGAACTGCCTGTCTAGGAACGGTTTTCTCGTTTGCATTCATATAGTATAACATTTCAATTCTGCCTTGCATCCCGCATGTAGAGCGCGAGGATCATTGTAAGTCTTCTGAACTGGGCATGCATCATAGATTTTATTATTTGCATCGGCTTTTCTCGACTTCCCCCCTTGGTTTTTGAAACCTAGGTTAAAAGGAAATCGGGATTGATCGTTAGGCGTGCTTCGTTTGGTGGACTAATCAAGTGATAACAAAACTTAAAATCGGGACTGCTAATCAGAGTTGACAAAAAAATCGATTAAAACTAACACTTGTCATGGGAGAGCAAAATCCTCATTGTATGCTTGGCTAATTGTGATTGTTGAGAGGTGAGGACGCATCCCTAGGATAGTGCCCAAAACCTACTTTTGAGCCTTGCGTAATTGGATTGATATCTTGATTTATCACTTAATTAAAACTGAAAAGATAAACGGTCGGACTTTTGCGACCATCACTGTGTTGAGTAGGTGAACTTAGGGTTTGCTCTTGTGTTTGTTAGTTTTGTGTGTTATTCGGTGCACTTGCTTGCTTTCTTCCTCGATCCGCTTCATTCTCCCATTTTCCCTCCAAGATGTAAAAATATTGGTCATCATATCCACGTCATTCTTCTTCGACCATATTTCGATTATCTCCACCCTCTCATTCCTCTTCATACCCACACCCCAACCGCGCAGTCAGAACTCCGACTGACTTCCGCACTTCTTCGTCCTTCTCACCTACCCCACATTCTTACACCCATGACCCACAACCACTCTGTATTGACTCACCATATTCTTGTCTGCTTGCTGGAATCAAGGAACCAATCGAAGAGCAAGCGACTGCTGAAATGAATGATTGGCATAATCAGTTGACCCCACATACCTCACTTTCACATCGAGTTGGGACAGAATAACAATTGCTATATACACATCCCGACTTAACCTTAGGGTAAAACATGGTCGATCAGACAAACCGAATGGAGAGGCCTGCACCGTACGATCTTCCTGACTTGATTGACCTGAGTGATAGAGACCACATTGACCAACCTTCATATCACCCATTCGTAGAGCCGACATATACAGGGGATTGGATTCATGCGACTAATTTACAGACCCCCTGTCTACTAACTCCACCAGCTGAGGCTCCGACCAACATCTGCCATACAGATAGGTCATACTCAACCCAGTATTACATGCCTGAGTCAAGATGTGTTGAGTATAAGATCCCAAGTTCTCAGCAGTATCCTCCAATTGCGTCGACTTCTCTCATGAAGTGTCATGAGAACTTATTGGAGGATGACATTTGTAGACCGATCAAGAGTCCAGGTATAAATATGGATCAAGGATTTTGCGGATTAAATCTTGAAAATCTGGAAGACACCGGATTGACCACACCTCATGTATAGTTGGAGTCCCTTCTATCTCCCTCTTCTACTAACCACTTTTCCTCCAAACTTGAGTATGTACATTCTCCTAGTCCTCCTTCACCTATCAAAAAGACCAAAAAAAATGGAAAAATCACAAGATAACATAAAAATTGAAAAAGGAAAAGATCTAAAAATTTCGGATCCTAAAGTTAGGGAAGCATTGGATAGGAAGTTGATTTTTGAGCTTCCCATAATAATGGTCATTGAGTACTTTCCCGACCTTAAAAGATTTGTGATAAGTAAATTGATGCCTAAAAGGTCGGGCAATAAGAGAACAAGGACTGAGAGATATATAGTGTCTATGGCCACATCTTTGATGATAGGGAGAAAAACCAAGAGCCGCAGAGTAAAGCGGTTACCTAGATTTGATTGTGAAATCAAAGATACCACATTTACCCATGCAAGAATCGATGATGACTTACCGATTAATATCCTCCTGACCTCCGTGTTTGCCAAGCTCAAACTCAGATCTGTCAAGAAGTCCAGAGAGATCATTCAGTTGGCAGATCGGACCATTAAACGATCGAGAGGAACCATTTCAGTCACTGTCACTTTCCAAGGTGCTCTACTGGAGATAGACTTCACGATCATTGACATTGAGCACCGAGGAGAGTTCACCCAGTCTCCGATCATTCTTGGGAAGACGTTCTTAGCCTTGGCAAAGGCAACTATAGATTGTGAGACTCGGGAGATCGATTTCTCTGCATTGGGAGTACTCCGACCTCACCCGATCTTTGAGGACACACGATATTCCAAGGTAACCTGTAAAGTTGCAGGTAGTCGTGACCTTTTAGAGACAATTGAGTACCGTCTCTCGACCACACCTGAGATACCGACTGTCCAGACGACTAATGGTTTAGAGACTTCCTACAACCACACACCGCCTACTGCTTGCACCACCACCGCGACAGCTTCTAGAGAGGACTAACAACCAGAAGCTATCATTGAGTTGGACATGACCTTTGTGGATTGCCTTGATCATTTCGATGATCCGACACAAGAACCCAACAATGTCAAGCCAACTGAGAACACTGTGCCTTATTAGAGACGTGTGCTGACGCTGCAGGAGTATTACAATGCATACGGTGACTCATCTGATGATGAACCTCTGGTCATAACCTCACACACACCACATTCAGGACATACATCAAAGGAGACAACTGGGACCAAATTGACCAATCTTGATAAATCGGTTGCTCCATCCTCTAGTCAGTCATTTGGTAAGAAGAAGACGGGTGTTGATTCCTTGAGGTGTTACCCCGAACTCCTTAAGACGTATCAATCTCCTCTTCCTCTTGATGCTTGAGGTTCTAGAAAACCGACTAAGAAGGTTACCTTCGATGTTCTAGAGAAGGGACTTGCTGAGGAGTCCTCATCAGGTCCGGATGAGGTGATCTACATGAGTGAGCTTAGTTCGACTATTCTGAAGCCATATTTGAGCAAGCAGCCGGGTGTCGACCCTCGTTGGACGTTCCCCACACTCATTATTATTCCTCTGCAGACGATTCTGACAGCGACACACATGTATACTATCCTTCCCATCGCTCCCGCAAGAAGGTCCGTCACAAACCTTCATGATCCCTGTATATTCTCACTCCTCCTTGTACATATTTTCCTTCCTCTAGTTCCCTCCCTCCCTCGTGATTCGCATCACTCACCCCAGTTCCGTGTCGTTTTCAGTTTGTGGCTATACTTAGGATGACTAGATCCTAAGTATAGGGGGTGAGTGACCCGAGTTGCTCTATCTCTTCTTTTTATTTTCTTTTTGTATATTCTTTCCCATTCTCATCGGTCCCCCATTCTTGTGTTCTTTCTAATACTTAGGCTGACCAGAGCCTAGGTATAGGAGGGTCGATGCCTGTTGTGTATTATCCACACTCTTTTTTTCGCTTCTATTCTTTTCACCCACTTTTACTTAGTACGAGCTATGGATTTTGTCACCTAGTGCCATGAGGACATAGCAAATGCTAATTATAGGGGGGACATGTATAAATTACATATATACTTTACCCATAGCTCGTACTTTCATTCATTTTTGTATATATTATACAATAATTATGGGGTGGGTAAAAAAATAAATAAATAAACAAAAAAACAAGAAAAAATAAAAAACAAAACAAAAAAAAACTTTTTCCCAAAAAAACTCTTTTTCCTTATTTGCTAAAATACTTTTTTTTTTAAAAAAAATCCTCTTTAAAAAAAAACTT